>OY856412.1:256975443-257575443 GCA_963693085.1 Alisma plantago-aquatica
AATGTAATCATCAATTTTCGGAGACTACCATCGTAATAGCTTGAGGATGAGTTCTATTGAAATCTTAGCATTAGAATTAGCAACGTATATTTTAGACATGTTAAAAATTTTGCTTGATAAAGTTGCACATACTATGCAACACGTTTAACAACATTATAACTCTATGTAGACGGTTATGTTTATAAAGCATTTTTTTGTTTTTAAAAATATGAATTTACTATTTTAGCATCGGTAAATTGTAGATAGATATATGAGAAACGGTTTGTATGGTAGAGACCATAGTGTTGCGGAGATAGTGTGGTTATTGTCAAAACTATAACCACACTACAATGGAAATATTATATACCACAATTACACGATGGCCGTTGTGATTTCCAAAATTTAAAAATCATATACGCGCCATTATAAATAATTATTAACAAATGTACCACACCATATAAAGAAGGCTGATTTTAGAACCATGGTATGAAAAAAATAATTTTAACTGCGTAAAAGTTATATAAAGAAATAATATAATATATTGTACTCAAATAATGAACCAACACCACTACTGGCGGATACGCTGGAATGGACACACGAGTAAAACATCCAAACATATGCATACATGTATTTAGCTGAACTAGTATTATTTTGACACGGAAAAAGACATGCTTACATTATACCACGAACAATTTATAAAACTAGGAATTACATTTGTATAATTATTAGTTGTGATTACACGGTTCAAACAATGGTGTCTACATCATTGCCATTCCTATTACACGTTGAGCATTGTCCTACCATAAAAAAAAATAAAAAAAAAATCCTAAAGACTTCTTGATAACGGTCCTAGGAGGTACTGACTTTGTGTGCCAAAACCCTCACCATAATTTCAGCATAAACTATGGCCTCTTGCATTCACAGTTTGAAGTTGGATCACAATATAACAAAATAAAATGTAAGAAATATTGAACAAACGATTAGCACTTAAAAAAAAAAAGAGGTCACATCTTTTTAACTCAAAAGTCAAAAGTCCTACCACGATAAGAAAAACGAAAGATATATCTTTGTTTGTGTTGAAAACAAAGATTGCTCTATATAGCTCAAACGTCACATCTTTTTTAACAAGCTTGGGAGGAAAGGTATCTCGGTAATTAATGGAGAGATTTTTTCTTGTTTTGGTATCAAGAGCTAGACTTTCATACTCTCAAAATAGGAGTACTAGACTTTTAAATTCAATTGGGGTATACTCTTTTATAAAACAATGAAAAAGTAGACAGATAATTAATGAAAGCATTTATTAGGTATGTAGATATGTGCGTGACGGAGTTCTTACCTTTTTCTAAAAACGTACATCATGGCCCGTTTGATTCGAAATTTAAAAGCCTAATCACTTGCTAAATAATTGAAGGGAAAAAAAATCAAACTTCTGAGACAGACTTGCTATATAGCTTGTGGATTAATTAGTTTTAGAGAAAAATAGAAACGATGAATCGTCTCGGCGTCAAGTGATATGATATGAATTTTACTATAGGCTACGATAATATAGCAACTACCGTTTTAAAACGTCAGTATAAAACAAGAAAAGAAATGAGATGATAAGAATATTGGTTATGTATACAAGCTGACGGTTACTAGTTTGTGTCAAGATAAACAGCACAGTACAGCCAACCTGCATATACACGGATAAGCAAATGTTATCTAAAACAGAAGGCTACCTAATTTCAGTTGACAACCAAGCTGAACACGAAACGGAATCTACAATCTTGTTGTTCTATAATCTGATATATGTTTGAATATAAATCGGGTTGTTTTGTTTCAGAAGTCTATACGGCTACATCCCCGATGATGATAACACCAAATTAAAAGAAACATGAAAATAAAAAGCAGCTGCATTTTTTTACTTAAAATAGCAAAAAAAAAAGGTAAAAAAGGCAAGGAACAAGCTGCAGTTTCTGTTCTGATCCATGGCAGAAGAGGAAGTGGCAGAAGCAGAAGACGAAGAGAGAGGATGGAATTCCGGTAGTGGGCGTACGAGGCACAACGCCAGAAGGAAATCAGCAGCTGACACAATGTCAGTGTCAGGAGGGTAGGGGGTGGAGTACTGCTGGGTGGTCACGAAGAAAGGGGGTTGTTGCATTGCTACCAGGGAAAGGAAGATGATGATGATGGTGAGAGCTTGGGTTTATTCTCCTCGACCTCGTCGTCATCGGTCTCATCAGTCGGAGCAGGTAGGTTGAGGTCGAACAGGTCACGTCTGGCACTGACGGCGACCGCGGAGGTCTGGTTGGATTGAGAGGGCGAAACGGACGGGGGATGATCCGGGGCTGACGTTGAAGCGTTGTGCGCGTGGATATCGGAAGCGTTGTTGGAGCTGGAAGATGAAGAGACCTTATATCGACCTACGGCACCACGCGGCAGGTCGGCCGCGGTCGTCTCGGGATCGGCAACCACCAGGCGGAGGGATTTGACAGGGTCAGCGAGGATGGTGATGGACAGTGCTGCGTTCCTGAGTAGGGCAGCAGTGGCAGGAGTAGCAGTAGGTGAGGTGGGCCCCAGAGGTGCTGGTGCTGGTCTGCTACTGCTTGTTCTTGATGCTGCGTGAAGCGGCGTGGACGGTAGGGACCCGCAAGTCCCGGACTTGCGGAACCGCGCACGATGGCCGCCTAGGGCTTGCTGTGTCGTGAACGGCGCCTTGCAGGTCTTGCAGATGTACATCCCCGTCCGCGGGTCTTTGCTTGAGCTGCTGCTGCCTTTGGCGGCGGCTGTGTAATCAGGGTTGTTTGCGACCTTAATTCCGCAATCCCTAGGCGCCGCCTCGGGCTGGGCGTCGGCATTGAGGTCGCGTGACAACATCAGGAGCAGATTGGCGCCAGCCATAGCGCTAGGGTCATCCTCGTAGGTGACCGCCGAGGCTGAGCTGCTGCCGATGAAGGGCTTCAGCTTAGAAGAGCGGTGCGGGACGTCTTCCTCCTCACCGGACGACTCGTTGGTCGAGCACATCCAGCTCTTCTCCCGTGATCTCCGCCACCCGGACCCGACCGCTGGTGCCGACCCGCTGTCGCTTTCTCCCCCGTTCAGCACCGCCAAAGCCGCAGGACGCGTCCACGAGGCGGCGCTCACCCCTCCACCTCCTGCTCCTCCAAAAGCAGCAGTGGTGAAGTGCTGCCAATTGGAGCTGGAGGCGTATTCGTGGTCGAGGTACCGGCAGCTCTTCTTAGGCTTGTCTCGGAGGGAATAGCTCCCAGCAGCAGCAGCATCCCTCTTGTTCCCCTTGTCCGCGCTGCCTCCAACCAGCTGAGGCGGCAGGTAATCGGTGCGGGATGAGCTAGCAGACGACAGGACGGGTGACACCTCGGCGCGAGCAGCCTGGACGGAAGATCCCCTGGCGGAGCGGATGTGGTCTGTATGGTGGCGCAGGTGGCCGCCGTAAGCATGGCGGGTAGGGAAGCGGCGGGGGCAATGGGGGCAAGGGTAGTCCTCCATCAGGTGCGATCTTGAACAAGAAGCAGAGAGAGGTGAATCGCCGGGGACTGGGTTGGGGAGCGGAGGCCGACGGCTAGCTAGTTCCTGCTGCCTGCTTGATATCTAAGCTGATGATGCTGGGCTTTCAGCTCTCGCTTGGACGCTTGCTGCTCTACAAACTCCCGTTGCTCTCCCCCCTTAAACCAGATGCAGCTGTTACCTTCCAATAGGCAATAGGGTTTGCGTTGGCCGCTTTCGTCGCACCCGGCGGTTATGTAGTGTTGGGCGATTGGGGTTGGAGAGAGTGGTGTGGTGGGTTTGCGAGTGGGGAGAGGAGGGGTTTGGGGTTAGAGAGAGCGCGGTATCCGCACTAGTAGCAGCCTGTAGCCAGTAGGAGAGAGACTGGCATTGATTCCACTACATACACACACACACACCTGCCATAAAGGAGTACACATAAAAGTGCAGGAAGGGCGTAAATCAGGAAAGGCGGTGAAAAATCAAAATAGGGCATGTTTTCTTGTTCAAAATTAGACTCCCCCGAATTCTTCTCCTCTCTCGGTCTTGGATAAAGGAAAGTAAGTAATTTATAACCACCGCAAAAATTGGGTTGGCAAGAGACAGACGCCGCCGAGCTGGTGCCTTACCCTAACCCAACAAGCTGGTCACCACGGTTTGGGGGACTAACCTCACAGCTGAGTTACCCAGTTATTGTTGTGAAAATTTACTTGGGGGTTACGTTTTCAGAAAACCGAGTAGAATTCATTAGTAAGTGTCCCATGGAGATAAAAAAAACTTAAATTTCCCAGCAGTAACGTGGTTCTCCTTTTTATTTGGAAGCCTCCAGGAAACACCCTCCATGAGTAGGAGTAGGAAATCAAACTGTCACATAAGAGAAGGACAAATATGCAATATGACGTATCACTAGCTCAAAAGTTGAAACACAATTTAGTTTAGGGTTCGTTTGGTTGCATCGAAAACCAACTGCTCCACTTACAACTACACAAGTTTTTCAACTCCTTTTGTTTGGTTGGGCGCAGCTCCAACACACAGTGTGAAAACCAACTGCAACATGCAGTTGCACTGTACTACAAATATGGAAAAAGGACCGCGAGCAAAATGCGTGCGGTTCCATCTCCAGATTATCCAACACTACAACATGTCTTTGCTGCCCTCAAGATTCCACATGAATCAAACTGTAATGTTACAACATAAGACCTTTTTGAAAAGGGTAAAAGCGATTGAATATCATGCAGCTGTCATAACCTGCTATAGAAATGTATGAAGTGCACGAAACCAAATGAAAACACACCAATTTGCTGAGTTCTATTTACTTAGAACCAAATCTACATGTTTCCATTTTGACTCCTCTCATTCAATTTCCTGTTTTTTGAACTGCTTAAGTTGGTTGGTTTTACCTCCAACCAAATTAGCCCTTAAGCACTGACAGCTAACAAAAAATAACCAAACATCCACCCATACTAATCCAATGGTTGGATTCCACCCGAATGATCAGCTTCAACATCATCAACAAACCATTGTGGTCATACAAAAATCCACATATACCACGTGTAAAATCCTCTAACGTCATGCAAAAATCAACTAACACCACAAAAACAATTTATAGGTAGCATATTATGTTGTCATCACTGCATGAAACAACAACAACAACGACAGAAAAAAGTTGGTCACAAATATGAAAAAAGGCCGTCCTTATAGCATTTAATGACTGAAATAATAGTTCGTCGTATGTTGTCGTTATTGGTCTTGAACTACGAAGACTAGTAAATGTTGCCGCAAATGACTATTGTGACAACATGAATAATTCATCACTAATAACAATTGCGACGTCAATAAATACTTATAGCGTCAAGATTATAGATCTTATCACAACATCAATTTGAGATGTCTTTTTGTGTCGTAAATACTTATAACAACAACATACTTTTAGTATAATATTTTAAATTTGTTAATGCATACGTACGACACTATATCAATCTACGTTGACAACCATTTTTAATGCAAATTTTCAAGGCCATGATGCACAATTTCTATTTTTATTATACTAAAAAAAGGTATCATACATAGGGGAGGACATGTCCCTTTGCCCCTAGAAGAAATTAAAAATTACATAATAAGCAATACTTCTCTATTTCATAATGATTATACAAATAAAAACAAGGTAAGCACTACTAATATACACCAGATCAGCCAACTCTTATAGATAGATTGGAGCTCTATGAAGGAATATCTAAACAAAACTCAAGGTTGTCTACATCTTAACACAACAATGACGCTCTATGAAGGAATAAATTGGGCCATTGCCAATATCAGCGCTTGTGTGGTTGTATAAAGAGCCTCTGAGGCCAGTTCCACTTTCTATATATCAAATATGAAGTCGTTGTGTCCTTGATGCAGTCTACCAACATCCGACCTATAAGAGAACAAAGTCTCGCTGTAACTTTTTGAAGAGAACAAAATGGGATTGCTATTGAAAAAAATGATAAATGTAAAAGAATGCTAAATATAAATGAAGTTCACATATTGTTCTACCCATAAGATCTTTAAGAAATTCATACATCTTAACATTAGTCACATCCTGATGACTTGATACAATCTTATCATATAACAAATATATCAATTTTTTTTATCATATATGATAAAAGAAATGGTCAGCCTCTATATTGTTAAGGAAAAAGATTTTCTTGTAAAAGAAATCTTAGTAGGCTTGTCATTTAGCTAATTGTATTTTCAATCACCATTGTGCCTTCAATGTGAACTCAGTTAAAAAAGTTTCTTCGATCAAATGGTGCTAAAAAAATCCTCTTGGTTGAGCTTTTCATAGGAAATTGTGTTATTACATGTTCTGCATTCAAAAACTAATGCAGCTTCTATGTTCACAAACAAATGCAACTTCTGTCTACAGAAAATGGGTTGGCAAGAGACAGACGCTGTCGAGCTGGTGCCTTACCCTAACCCAACAAGCTGGTCACCACGGTTTGGGTGACTAACCTTACAACTGAGTTACTGAGTTATTGTTGTGAAAATTTTACTTGGGAGTTACATTTTCAAAAAATTGAGTAGAATTTATTAGTAGGTGTCCTATGGAGAAACAAAAACTTGAATTTCCCAACAGTAATGTGGTTCTCCTTTATTTGGAAGCCTCGAGGAAAATTTATTCATCTCACCCTCCATGAGTAGGAAATCAAGCTGTCACATAAGATAAGGGCAAATATGCAATATGGCGTATCACTAGCTCAAAGTTGAAACATATCTTTAAGCACTGACAGCTAACAAAACCAACCAAACATCCTATGCCAAAATAATCCAACGATTGGATCCCACCCGAATGATCATCTTCAACGACATCAACAAACCATCATGATCATGCAAAAACCAACGGTTGGGTTCCACTCTGAGTGTCATCTTTACAAAAATCCACAAATACCACGTGTAAAATCCTCTAAGGTCATGCAAAAATCAACTAACACCAAAAAGAAAAGTTATAGGCAACATAGTTATATTCTGTTGTCATCACTACAAGAAATAATTGCAACAATAGTGGAAAAAGTTTGGCACAAATACCAAAAAAAAGTCATCCTTATAGCATTTAATGATTGAAATAATAGCCCGTTGTATGTTGTCGTTATTGGTCCTGCCGTTAATATAAATAAGGATGAAAATTTTCATTCAATCGTTATTAGCAACAACAACGACTAGTAAATGTTGTCGCAAATGACTATAGGGACAACATAAATAGTGCATCATCAATAGCAATTACGACATCTTTATTTTACCGCAAATACTTATAACGTCAAGATTATATATATTATCACAACATCAATCAAGATGTCTTTTTGTGTCATAAATACTTATAACAACAACATACTTTTAGTATAATATTTTAAATTTATTAATGCATATGTATGACACTATATCAATCTACATTGACAACCATTTTTAATGCAAATTTTCAAGGTCATGATGCACAATTTCTATTTTTATTATACTAAAAAAAGGTATCATACATAGGGGAGGACATGTCCCTTTGCCCCTAGAAGAAATTAAAAATTACATAATAAGTAGTACTTCTCTATTTCATAATGATTATACAAATAAAAACAAGGTAAGCACTACTAATATACACCGGATTAGCCAACTCTTGTAGATAAATTGGAGCTCTATGAAGGAATATCTAAACAAAACTCAAGGTTGTCTACATCTTGACACAACAATGGGGCACTAAGAAGGAATAGATCGGGCCATTGCCAATATCAGTGCTTGTTTGGTTGTATGAAGAGCCTATGAGGCCAGTTCCACTTTCTATATATCAAATATGAAGTCATTGTATCCTTGATGCAGTCTACCATCATCCGACCTACAAAAGAACAAAGTCTCATTGTAACTTTTTGAAGAGAACAAAATGGGATTGCTATTGAGCAAAATGATAAATGTAAATGAATGCTAAATATAAATGAAGTTCACATATTGTTCTACCCACAAGATCTTCAAGAAATTCATACCTCTTAACATTAATCACATCCTGATGACTTGGTACAATCTTATCATATAACGAATGTATCAATTTTTTTTATCATATATGATAAAAGAAATGGTCAGTCTCTATATTCTTAAGGAAAAATATTTTCTTGTAAAAGAAATCTTAACAGGTTGGTCATTTAGCTAATTGTATTTTCAATCAACACCGTGCCTTCAATGTGAACTCAGTTAAAAACGTTTCTTGGATCGAACAGTGCTAAAAAAAATCCTCTTGGTTGAGCTTTTCATAGATAATTGTGTTATTACATGTTCTGCATTTACAAACTAATGTAGCTTCTATGTTCACAAACAAATGCAACTTCTGTCTACAAAAACAAATGGAAATGTTATATTCACAACCAAATGTACCATGCCATGTGTGTAATTATTAGTAGAGATGTGTCCTGCACCAAAAAAAATGTTAATAAAAAAGCACTTTTGGTTTAGTTTTGCATAGGAAATTTGGTACCATTGCAACTGACATATTAACAAACAAGTGCAACTCTGAAATAAGAATGATATAATTTAAAAAGGATTTCTTTTCAACACAAAGTATACTAGAAGGAACATCAAAAAGTCAATTTATCTTTTAAGTTTTATTCATCAATCAAAGTTAGAGATGTTTCACTTTTCACTCCTTGTAAGGTGCAATAAATTGAAACTTTAGACACCACAAACCGATGATAATTATTAAGGCAAACCACTAACATTATAATTTTAGCACTGATAAAATAGAAACAACATAAACACTGGTTATTACATTGTAGCTAATGAACAATGGTCAAAGCATGAAGACTCACTCCTGGTTTGTCTTTATTTGAATATAAAACTGCATGCTTAATATCCCAAAATACAAAGTTTATCTTCTATTTTATGAGTACTATTCTTCAATGTTGAAAAGAATACTTCATGTATGAAGTATGATGCTTAAACAAGAAATTAAGGTGAATAAATGATACATAAAATAGACTATGACTAACACTACCATTGATAAATGATGCCAATGTTCCCATAAACCCGGTGAATGAGTTTACTAGTGATCTTAAAAATGTAGAGATGATAAGAATGCAAATAGTAGGCATACTTTTCATAGTTTATATATTCAAATTCAGACTTAAATCATAATTTCTATGGTATTATATGCTTACAAGAGTTCAGAGATAGTTAGAGAATTATGAGAACTTACAAACATCAAATTTGGTGTAATCCCATTATATATTAGCACAATCATAGGAATAAAGATTATGAATTCAACTAAAACATTTACAAGTATAAGTAAGAAACATGCTGCTATGCTTTTTAGATATTTCTTAGACTGTATACATTCACAAATTCAAAGTTTGTAGCAACCACATGCAATTTATTGAGCAGTTATGATGTGAGGTGACACCCTGCTATCCCATTAGAAAAAAGGTTAGGATAAAGTCAATATCCTAGCTTCTTGAATCTAGATTCAAGGGAGGTAATGGCCTATATATTTGGTCCTCATCGTGTTGGTGTATGCTTTTGATGATGGATTGGTGTATCCAAGCTTGTATTATGATGAGACAAAAGAACATATCAATTTGATCACCTATCCTTGTTAATAGGTAATGTGAAACTCTTGATCCAGGAGGTCTTTCCAGCTACGAGGGTGTGTGAAAATGTGAAGGAATTCCAAATAGATATTTGTATCGTTTGCCTACTTCTACAATGAGGGTTGTAACGACCCTGCCTCCCGGTAACCCCCAATTAAGGGAGACCTGGAGGTCAGAGCCATTAACCAATTTACAGGATCAAAGGTTCAGCAAATAATCATTTATAATTATAAAATTCTACTACTAAACTGAGTATTGGCAGTAAAATTTGAAGCTTTATTTACCTTTTTGAAACTTTGGGAAACTATCTATTCCAGAATGTAAATCCTCTATCTAATCCTCCTTGTACTTTATTCTTACTTTCCAGATGTGTCACTTTACTGTTTGTGCTTTCAGGGTTATACCTAAAACGCCAACAAACAAAACATCGATCAGCAATTGCTGGTATGTGGAGGAAATCAAAATTTCACAAATAAGTTTAACAACGTAACTATTGCAATCAAGGTAATTAACAAGTCAATTTACATTTTTCAAGTGACAATCCCCACCGCTTTTGCCCTAACCCTGGATTTGACTTAAGGCCACCTTCTCAATCCCAAGCTTGGTGCCTGGGAGTCACCTCTCATAGTGCTCCTTAGTCTTGCCTCATCAATCACCTTCTCATTCCCGAGCTTGGTGTATAGGGTCACCTCTCAAGGTGCCCATTGGTCTACCCTCCTGGGCCTGACCTTTATGGCATCTTCCATCAGGGTGGCATGTAGGTGCGGGATTTACACATTTATATTAAATGGTGATAATCATAGTCACTTTATAATTGCAATATGAACATCCAAACAGTTAGTTGCATTCAATGCGATTAAACATTCAGGAATCTTTCGGGAAACTAAAGCGGATACTCATATTTAACCACATACCTGTTAATGAGGACTTGAATGAAGAACTAATTTAATAAACCAGGAAATCAAGCAAGCACACACACAATTTCTTGAAAAATACATTTAATTCCTCTATTATTAATCATGTCATGATGATTCAATAATACTAAGGTTTCCCTAGGTTAATTGTCCTTTTTAGGGTTTCAACCATAATTAGGGTTTCATCTCCTTTTTATTGCTTTTACATTCCTTTTATTAAATTATACATCAAACCCTAATTTTCTTACTTTATCAACTATTAGGATTCCTAGGATCAGACTTAGTCCAATAAATCCTAATTTCGAATTACTTCATCATTTCCTTTTTCTAAATTAGGGTTTCCAACCTTTAATCCACATATGGAGTCATAAAACCCTAAACTTGCAATTACATCATCACAACAGGTTAATAATTATATAAAACAGAAAATAAGTTAACCATCTTCGAATTATCTTAATTGCAAGATTAATTACCCTTTTTATCAACAATTAGAGTTTTTATCCACAAATTAACTCTTTTTCTTATTCTAGAAATACACTTTTACAAACTAGTCAGACTCAGGGTCTCAAACTATTTTTATTAAATCCCTCATATTTTTCTGATCATTTTTCATGTATTGAGTTTTTCCATACGAGCCTCCTAGCTCTAGATATAAATTTTCTAAGATAAATCTTTTTTATCCAATTAATAATTGATTTAAGAAAAACGCGGACCGCACGATCAATGGTCCGGTGGTCCACTCAGGATCCATCGGCCACGATCGCGCGCGCCCTTAACAACGTTGTAAGTGAGGAAAAGGACTGAAATGTCCTTACCAGTTCACGGGGACGCGGAGGGTAGATTGGTAATTCTTCCCTTCGTCTTCTTCCTTGACCTCGCGCGAGGTACAGCAATGACGCGGTCAACCGCTAGGTTGACTCTGGGCTTCAGGGCGCCTTTGCTTGCGCCGATGGTCCAGATAGCTCCGCCACCTTCACTCGGACTGGTTGGCGTCGCCAATTGCTCGTCGCAACACACTGAGGCCGTCCACCACCTGCCAGACTCCGGCGAGGACCTCTGCGAGGTTGAGAGTGCAGGTCGACTCAAATCCACCAATTGAATGCACGTGCGTACTCCTCTCTACCGTCCGCAGAGTTTTGGCTATCAGGATGTGACGCCGGTGCCCTCCATCACCCTCCCCTATTTATAGGGCCGAGGCCTATACCTGCCCAGTTGGGCGTTTCTTGATTTGGCGATGAAACCCAGCGATCTTAGGATGGAATCTTCGCGATTCCATCTCCTGAATTCAATGGGATCAGAATCCAGCTGTCATGATCATTAGATCGCGAGAAATATGGGTTACAAAATCACCCTATAAACATCCACAGTCCTAGTCCCAGCGGGACTTAGGCGATGATAGACCACCGTTGGATCAAGATCCAACTGCCAGAAAAGCTCGTGTTCTAAGGAAACTGAATATCCTTTTTTATTTAATTCAAGAGAATTCCCAAATTTGCAAAATTAATATCTCTCAATCTATAACTCTGATTGGTCTCAAAATTTAAAGGAAAGTTCCTTTTAATATTCTCTATCTCTGTACGAAAATTGGGAATCAAAAAGCAATGTATGAATGGGATTTCTTTTCTCCCAAGTTTTCTTATTAAAAACTCTCCATTAATTCCTATCATTATTTCTTTTGCCTTTATCTCATTAATTTGGGTCCCTTGGACCTCAAGGAAACCCAAAGGCACGAATTCCCATCTTGGGGGATATTAGTTTAGCATTATCTTTTTTTAACTATCTATTTCTCATATTCTCCTTTTATTAGTCGATTTCTTTTCTTTGTTAATTCCTTTTTCTTTTCAATTGGGCTTAATGGCTTCCAAGGCCCACAATCAAACAATCAAAGCCATCTCACACAAAAATCATCACAATTCAAGGAAAAAGATCTCATTTAGAGAAACATCTTTTACATTATATTTTTAGAAATTTGAGGTTATAACATCCTCCCCTCCTTATAGGAATTTTCCCTCAAAATTCAAACAATCAATCAAACAACTCAGGCTATGTTTTCTCCATGTCTGCCTTTAGCTCCCATGTGGCCTCATCCTCTCCATGGTGCTTCCAAAGAACCTTTACCATCTCTATATTCTTGCATCTGAGTTCTTTCACCTTGGTATCTAGAATCCGCAAAGGTGACTCAGGATAGGTCAGCTTCCCTTGAAGCTCAATAGGTTCAATGCTCAACACATGGCTCGGATCTTGCACATAACGCTTTAGGTTAGACACGTGAAAAACATCATGCATCAGGCTATACTGAGGGGGTAACGCCAAACGGTATGCAGCTTCACCAATCCGTTCTAACACCTCAAACAGACCCACATATCGGGGACTCAACTTTCCTCTGTTCTTAGCTATAGCTCGGAGCGGTCAAATTTTCAGAAACACATGATCTCCCACAGTGAAATGCACATCAGTCCGCTTTGCATCAGCATACAACTTCTGTCGATCCTGGGCTCTCTTTAGCCTTTGCTTGATCAAAGCCACTTTATCAGCATACACTTGGAGCTCATCTGACCTCAACAAGGTCCTCTCACCCACATCATCCCAGTGAAGTGGTGACCGACACGGTCTCCCATACAAAGCTTCATACGGAGGCATCCCGATACTGGCTTGGTAGCTGTTGTTATAGGCAAACTCTTCTAACGGTAAGTATTGCTCCCATGAGCCACCCCAATCGAGCACACAAGCTCTCAACAGATCTTCTAACATCTGAATCGTCCTTTCTGACTGTCCATCTGTTTGGGGGTGATATGCGATACTAAACTTTAACCTTGTACCAAGCTCCTCTTGAACCTGCTTCCACAACTTGGAAGTAAACTTGGGATCTCTATCAGAGATGATCGATCCTGGTACACCATGCAAACGCACTATCTCTCTAATGTACAGCTCAGCTAGGTCTGACACCTTAGCTGTGGTCTTCAAGGCAAGGAAGTGTGCGGAGTTGGTAAGATGATCTACCACGACCCATATCGCATCGTGACCCCTCTTGGTCCGGGGTAGACCCACCACAAAATCCATGGTGATCTGCTCCCATTTCCACTCTGGAATCTCTATTGACTGTAAAAGTCCGCCGGGTCGCTGGTGTTCAGCCTTCCCCATCTGGCACGTAAGACAACTAGCCACCCATGACGCAATGTCTTTCTTCATCCCTGGCCACCAGAAAAACCGTTGTAGGTCCTTGTACATCTTAGTAGTTCCTGGGTGTACCGTGTATTTGGATCCATGTGCCTCTTGCAGGATTTTCTCTTTTATGGTTGAATCCGCAGGAATCCAAATGCGATTCTCAAACCTGATTCCTCCGTCTACTCCCACGGATATACGGGTCTGTGGCTTCAACAGCAAACCTTTCATCTTATCAAGCTCTCCACTGGTCAACTGTGCTGCTATGACCTCACTCAACAACTCAGATTGAATCTGGATATTAGACAACCGAACTCGGTCCTCAAGCAGTTGTGGAGTCCATTCTGCAAGTTCCTCTAAACTTTTCCATTTACTGGACAGGATAGCTGCACACTTGATCTGCTTCCGACTTAGAGCATCAGCTACGACGTTCACCTTACCAGGATGGTAGGGAATGGAGAAGTCATAATCCTTCATGTACTCCATCCACCGTCGTTGTCGTAGGTTCAGGTCTTTTATGGTGTCAACAGGTACTTCAAGCTTTTGTGGTCAGTGAAGATCTCAAAGGTAGCACCGTATAGGTAGTGTCGCCATATCTTCAAGGCATGAATGATAGCAGCTAATTCCAGGTCATGTGTTGGGTAATTCACCTCATTTGGCTTGAGATGTCGGGAAGCATATGCAATCACATGCCGATCTTGTTCCAATACACAGCCAAGTCCCATCTTGGATGCATCGGTGAATATCATGAATCCTTCATTGCCAGAAGGCAGAGTCAACACAGGTGCAGTAGTCAGCTTCTCCTTCAGTTCCTGGAATCGAGCTTCACATACTTCAGACCACACGAACTTCACATCCTTTCGAGTCAACATGGTCAGCGGTAGGGTAGTCTTGGAGAAATCCTTGATGAATCGACGGTAGTACCCGGCCAAACCCAAGAAGTTGCGAATCTCAGAGGGGTTCTTCGGTGCCGGCCAGTCTCAAACTGTCGATACTTTGGCGGGATCTACGGCGATCGTTCCTCCTGAGATGATGTGTCCAAGAAACATGACTCGGTCCAACCAAAACTCACATTTTGAGAACTTTCCGAAAAACTTATGCTTTCTCAGGATATCAAGGACTCTACCCAGGTGGTCACGGTGTTGGGCTAGGTCATCTGAGTACACCAAAATGTCATCTATGAACACTATCACAAAAGAGTCAAGGAAAGGTTGGAACACACTGTTCATGAGGTTCATAAAGACACTCGGTGCATTGGATAATCCAAACGACATGACCACAAACTCATAGTGGCCATAACGGGTTCTGAAAGCCGTTTTGGGTATATCCTCACTCCTTACTCTCACCTGGTGATATCCTGATCTCAAATCGATTTTGGAAAAGACTCGAGCTGATTTGAGTTGGTCAAACAGGTCATCTATTCTGGGCAAAGGATACTTGTTCTTAATGGTTGCCTGATTGATCATCCGATAATCAATACACATTCGGAGCTGCCCATCCTTCTTTTTCACAAAGAGGACCGGTGCTCCCCATGGTGAGGTACTGGGTCAGATGAATCCCCTATCCAACAACTCTTGTAACTGGGTTTTCAATTCAAGCAACTCTACAAGGGCCATTCTATAGGGTGCCTTAGATATAGGGTTAGTCCCAGGAGCCAACTCAATTGAGAAGTCTACCTCCCTCTCAGGGGGAATCCCTGGTAGATCATCTGGAAACACATCTGCGTACTCCCGAACCACCTCTATGTCCTCTAAGGATTTCCCCTTAACCTCGGGTACAGTAACTATGGCTAGGTAGGCTCGAAAACCCTTGGTTAGCATCCGCTCAGCTTTCAAAGCAGACATATAAAGGCTAGTCGTTGCATCTTTCCTTCCTCGAATGGTGAAGTGTGGATAGCCATTTTTCCTAATGAGAATCTTCTTCTCCCTACAGTCAATCTGGACTCTGTAGGTGGAAAGCCAATCCATACCGATGATCACATCAAAATTGTTCATATCAAGAAGGATAAAGTCAGTAGGAAGCTCATGGTTCAGGCACTTAACTGGCAACACAGGGGTTTTCAAAAGAGAGGTATAAATACGACCACTCGGGGTTGTGACATCTAAAACATAACCCAAATCCTTGATATCCAAACCAAGCATAGTTGCCAGATTTCTTGAAATAAAAGTATTAGTTGAACCAGAATCAAAGAGTGCTTTTACATTTTGTCCCATGACTTCCATCAAGCCTACATAGTTATTCCATATTAGAAAGCTACTACATGGTCTATTGAACTAAAAGAAAAACTCTATGGGTTATTACCCTCAATCAACTTATTAGCATTCACCTGAGCTTCTTCATTGTCGATGGCGAACACTCTAGCCTGTCTTCTCTCTCCAGCTGGTGGTACTCCGGCTGGGGGTGCTACAGCTACAGGTTGTGCTGCCATGGGCTGTGCCCCTAAGGGTCCTCTCGGGTCAGGCTGTGGGCAGTTGGCGATGAAGTGTCCTTCTTGGTGACATCTGAAGCACACCTTCTTCTCGAAGCGGCACGTCCCAGGATGTGTCCGTCCACAGATGCGACACTGTTGGAGGCGACCATGGGGCTTTCCTTTGTGTCCTTACTTGTTCTTGTTATGGTTGCGTCCTTGTCCCTTCTTATGATCATTCCTCTGTCCTTGAGCTCCTTCAGTGAAGCCAAGATATCCCTTGGATTGGTTTTGCACAGGCATCACTGTCCTTTCCATGTCTAAGGCAGTATTGTAGGCTTCAACAAAGGTCTTTGGCTTGCTAGCCATCACATGAGGCTTGATGGCAGGGTGTAGACGTTCCATGAAGTGGTCCACCCTCCTCTCTTCATCCAACATATGCCCGAAATGTTCCAGGAGGCGGAACCTACGACCGAAATCTGCAACTGAAGAACTTCCTTGAGTCATGCTCGTGAACTCTCTTTCTTTCTCTTTCCTTACTGAGATGGGGAGGAATCTGGCGGTGAAGACGGTCTTGAAGTCAGTCCATGCCATCGGTTCCTCGCTTAGGTCTCTCCCTGTGATATGGTTCTCCCACCATATCTTGGCTGCACCTTCCAAAAGGTGAGTGGCAAACAGAACCTTCTTGTTCGGCTGTACCTCGAGCATGCGGAAACCATTCTCGACTGCGAGCAGCCAAGCTTCGGCCTTGTCAACCACTTCGGTTTTGTCTTCTCCCCAGAACTTCTCCACGTTCAGTTTGACGAAATCTAGAATGGTAGCCCCCATTCGAGGGCGTACTGGAAGTGGCTCCCCATTCTCATCTCGAGCTCTGTCTCTCAGGGCCAGAGCATGAATGGCCTCTGTTAGACGTTTCTGCTGTTCCATCCTCTCTGTGGTGTGAACCACCATGGTTGGTTCCAGACCACCAAACTGGTCCTCTTCCATCTGAGCTACTTCCTCATACTCATGTTGCTCTTCATATTCAGGTCCTCCTTCCGGTTCCAGGTTGCTTAAGGGTACGGGTTCAGGGTTGGGTGTCTCATGCACAGCCCCTTCAGGTCTTTTCCTCTTCTTTGAGGTTTCCCCTCCATGGTTCCGCTTCCTTTTCTCTGAGGAACCATCTTCCTTTCGGGGAAGCCCACCACCACTGGAGGCAATGGGGATAGCTACCGTCTTAGTACGAGCCATCTACATAAGCACACAACAAACTTTTAGTTTATTAATAAACTAATTATACTTATGTCGGTGATGTCTCATTACGTATCTTTTATTAATTTGATGGAGGATCCCTTAATCCTTAATTTACTTTACCCATTCAACATGAGGGTGAGGAAGAGAGAGAAAACCCTAATCCTATAAATCCTTAAAAGAATTCGAGTGGAGAAGGGATGAACAAGATGAGAGAGTCCTAAAGGTATCTTATTTCTAGTTTTATCCTAAGACATCGGCCAGACAGTCACACGATCCGGGAGTCCTCGTATTCCGACTAGCGGTGCGGAGGAAAATCTTGCCAGCCCCCGGATGTGATCCTTTTCTAGTCACCTCAGTCTTTCGGACAATCCTCTAATAACTCCCTTGGTTCTATGGAATTTGTAAAATTTAGTAATTATTAATGATTAGATGGAGAACCTATGCTCTGATACCAATTGTAACGACCCTGTCTCCCGGTAACCCCCAATTAAGGGAGACCCAGAGGTCAGAGCCATTAACCAATTTACAGGATCAAAGGTTCAGCAAATAATCATTTATAATTATAAAATTCTACTACTAAACTGAGTATTGGCAGTAAAAATTGAAACTTTATTTACCTTTTTGAAACTTTGGGAAACTATCTATCCCAGAATGTAAATCCTCTATCTAATCCTCCTTGTACTTTATTCTTACTTTCCAGATGTGTCACTTTACAGTTTGTGCTTTCAGGGTTATACCTAAAACGCCGACAAACAAAACATCGATCAGCAATTGCTGGTATGTGGAGGAAATCAAAATTTCACAAATAAGTTTAACAACGTAACTATTGCAATCAAGGTAATTAACAAGTCAATTTACATTTTTCAAGTGACAATCCCCACTGCTTTTGCCCTAACCCTGGATTTGACTTAAGGCTACCTTCTCAATCCCGAGCTTGGTGCCTAGGAGTCACCTCTCATAGTGCTCCTTAGTCTTGTCTCATCAATCACCTTCTCATTCCCGAGCTTGGTGTATAGGGTCACCTCTCAAGGTGCCCATTGGTCTACCCTCCTGGGCCTGACCTTTATGGCATCTTCCATCAGGGTGGCATGTAGGTGCATGATTTACACATTTATATTAAATGGTGATAATCATAGTCACTTTATAATTGCAATATGAACATCCAAACAGTTAGTTTCATTCAATGCGATTAAACATTCGGGAATCTTTCGGGAAACTAAAGCGGTTACTCATATTTAACCACATACCTGTTAATGAGGACTTGAATGCAGAACTAATTTAATAAACCAGGAAATCAAGCAAGCACACACACAATTTCCTGAAAAATACATTTAATTCCTCTATTATTAATCATGTCATGATGATTCAATAATACTAAGGTTTCCCTAGGTTAATTGTCCTTTTTAGGATTTCAACCATAATTAGGGTTTCATCTCCTTTTTATTGCTTTTACATTCCTTTTATTAAATTATACATCAAACCCTAATTTTCTTGCTTTATCAACTATTAGGATTCCTAGGACCAGACTTAGTCCAATAAATCCTAATTTCGAATTACTTCATCGTTTCCTTTTTCTAAATTAGGGTTTCCAACCTTTAATCCACATATGGAGTCATAAAACCCTAAACTTGCAATTCTATCATCACAATAGGTTAATAATTATCTAAAACAGAAAATAAGTTAACCATCTTCGAATTATCTTAATTGCAAGATTAATTACCCTTTTTATCAACAATTAAAGTTTTTATCCACAAATTAACTCTTTTTCTTATTCTAGAAATACACTTTTACAAACTAGTCAGATTCAGGGTCTCAAACTATTTTTATTAAATCCCTCATATTTTTCTGATCATTTTTCATGTATTGAGTTTTTCCATACGAGCCTCTTAGCTCTAGATATAAATTTTCTAAGATAAATCCTTTTTATCCAATTAATAATTGATTTAAGAAAAATGCGGACCGCACGATCAATGGTCCGGTGGTCCACTCAGGATCCATCGGCCACGATCGCGCGCGCCCTTAACAGCGTTGTAAGCGAGGAAAAGGACCGAAATGTCCTTACCAGTTCACGGGGATGCGGAGGGTAGATTGGTAATTCTTCCCTTCGTCTTCTTCCTTGACCTCGCGCGAGGTACAACAATGGCGCGGTCAACCGCTAGGTTGACTCTGGGCTTCAGGGCGCCTTTGCTTGCGCCGATGGTCCAGATAGCTCCGCCACCTTCACTCGGACTGGTTGGCATCGCCAATTGCTCGTCGCAACACACTGAGGCCGTCCACCACCTGCCGGACTCCGGCGAGGACCTCTGCGAGGTTGAGAGTGCAGGTCGACTCAAATCCACCAATTGAATGCATGGGTGTACTCCTCTCTACCGTCCGCAGAGTTTTGGCTATCAAGATGTGACGCTGGTGCCCTCCATCACCCTCCCCTATTTATAGGGTCGAGGCCTATACCTGCCCAGTTGGGCGTTTCTTGATTTGGCAATGAAACCCAGCGATTTTAGGATGGAATCTTCGCGATTCCATCTCCTGAATTCAATGGGATCGGAATCCAGCTGTCATGATCATTAGATCGCGAGAAATATGGGTTGCAAAATCACCCTGTAAACATCCACAGTCCTAGTTCCAGCGGGACTTAGGCGATGATCGACCACCGTTGGATCAAGATCCAACTGCCAGAAAAGCTCACGTTCTAAGGAAACTAAATATCCTTTTTTATTTAATTCAAGAGAATTCCCAAATTTGCAAAATTAATATCTCTCAATCTATAACTCTGATTGGTCTCAAAATTTAAAGGAAAGTTCCTTTTAATATTATCTATCTCTGTACGAAAATTGGGAATCAAAAAGCAATGTATGAATGGGATTTCTTTTCTCCCAAGTTTTCTTATTAAAAACTCTCCATTAATTCCTATCATTGTTTCTTTTGCCTTTATCTCATTAATTTGGGTCCCTTGGACCTCAAGGAAACCCAAAGGAACGAATTCCCATCTTGGGGGATATTAGTTTAGCATTATCTTTTTTTAACTATCTATTTCTCATATTCTCCTTTTATTAGTCGATTTCTTTTCTTTGTTAATTCCTTTTTCTTTTCAATTGGGCTTAATGGCTTCCAAGGCCCACAATCAAACAATCAAAGCCATCTCACACGAAAATCATCACAATTCAAGGAAAAAGATCTCATTTAGAGAAACATCTTTTACATTATATTTTCAGAAATTTGAGGTTATAACAAGGGTGGTCATTTCTTTCCAATATGTGGATTGGGAAGCTTACATGCTGGAGAGAACGACACTTGAGTAATGAATGGGGTAGTTATCTTGCATTTTGGGGTCAATGACACAATGTGCCCCAAGTAATCAATTTTCTATACAAGGAATAGACACCAAGCCAACTTTCTAGGGAGGTGAGATGCCCATAGCAGCTACAAAACTTTTACAAGATGGAACATGATCAGACCTAGATAAGATATAAACCAAAATGTCATCCAAATATACGAGAAAATTTTTCATGAGAATGCTCAATTCAGATCATTCATCATATTTTAGAAAGTGGAAGGTTTGATACATCAACCAAACAAAAATACAAGGTATTCATGATAATGTGGGTAGAGAATTTTGACTTGTGGTGGTATGGTGGGTGAATGGGATGTAATGAAGGACAAATTATAAATCATGCTTGGAGAAGATAGTTTTATCATGAGTTTTCCTAGTAGGTCATCGATAACTAGGATTGGGAAGCAATCATTTGAATAATTTTTTATTAAGTGCTTAGTTGTCAATACAATCCTCCCTATCCTGCCTGATTTCTAGATCAGGAGATACAATGAAAAATGGAACTATGGCTGAGATGAACCAAACTCTTGTTGAGTAGATGCTCTCTTCTCTCTGGATTATGTTTGCTATGTCTTGGGATGAACTGATGCATCTCCTCGTGTTGCAGCTCTAGTTAGGTTTTGTGGGCATTTATGCAATAGACCTACCAAAAATACATCTCACATATCTCAATGAGGTGGCTCTCCCACTGATTCATGGCAAAAGTAGGATGATGGGTGGGCAGATACAGAAAATCAAACTTCACTCTTATACCAAATTGACACTTGGAACTAGTCTAGGAGTGAAATGGGGGAAAGGGGGAAGGGTGGTGCACCAACCCAAAGAAGAGGTTAAAATTTTCATGGAGGCAAAGCTACCCCTAGAGAACAATCAAAGTCTAAAGTGTAGAGTCCACGCCCTACCTTTCATCAATCACCATTAGGCCTCATGGAATAAACCACTCATTGTGTCTTAGACAATTTTCAAAGTGTTGGCAGGTTGAGACATGACTAAACTAAACAAAAAATTATGGTTTGGTTTGGTCTAGTCTCAAACCAATACATTTCAGTAGTCTACTAACTATAAGGCCCCTAAACTTGCTTAATGAGTTGAATAAGATTAATTATCATAATTGAATTTTTATAACCCTAATATAACCTTTTTATATGCTTTGAAATCATAACAAAATCTTAAGTTTCAAATTTGGTCCAATTTGGACATTGTTTGAGCAAGTTCTGCAATTTTATGCACATTTTGGACTTTTTTACAATGTACCCAATTGAGAGGTTTTCTTTGAAATTTATCACTTGTATTATGTTCCTTGGATATTATCTCATCATTATTGAGCTTTTTTATCCATGGGGCACCTATTTAAACCTTGTCTTGAAGGTGTTTTCTTCAAGGGTATTTTAGGGTTTACCCCTACATGGATGAGCTACCTTTAGTAGCTATCAACTATTGAATTATTTGTTTTTCTTCGAAATTAAAGAAATTAGGGATAGTCATGTATATATGGATGGTGGGGGAGCTTCTTGTGTATGTGCTTGTTTATTCTTAATACTTTAAGTCCATGGACACTTGGAAAGATACTAGAACTTCAACTTTTTCTTTTTTCTTTATCTTAAAGTTTCATATACTTATCCCTAAGAACCAGAATGAGCCATTTTCTCTCCACCACTTCCCTTCTTCTATGAACCTCATTCTCCCTCTGTGTTTCTATGAATTTTCTATCCAAGGAAGAAGAAAGAGGGGATCTTCTTGGAAAAAGAATCTAGGGTTGCAATTGATTTCCTTTTAGGGTTTGAAAAGCTTCCTTCTAGTGATCTTGACCTAAAATAGTAAGAATCCCCTTATTTACTCCATTTATTTCTTTTTTATCCTTCCTCATACCTTTCTCCAAGTCATAATCTTTCTGTTACATGGTAGAAATTGCTCTAAAGCTCTAAAACCCTACCTTTCTTGCTCCTTATGCTAAGGGTTTGCTCATTTGATGAAGAAAGGTGCTAGATGGATGAGTTCACATCTTATGCTTGGATTTACTACCCTACTTTCTCATGCTTTCTTATGTTTGGGAGTTTATCTTCTAATTAGAGGCAATTTTCATAAATTTCTCCACGTTTATTGCTTACCATATGCTTTCTAGATCATGTTCTTTCTTGAAAATGATGATCAGTGCATTAAAAAGCTATGCTTGAATTGAATTTTGATTTTGATAATATTCCCTATTCTGATTTCAGTTCTATATGAACATGTGATCTTGTGTACGTTATTCCTAAGGTATAATATGACTTGGATCAGGTTGGTTTGACAACCTATGGTGCTAAGCACCTATCAACCAATGATCAATTTTAGGTTTTAAGCTGATTTCTTTTATGAACCCATGACCCGATGATGGTACCATTGCAACAACCCTATGGTATTGTCTTCATGACAACTGATGGTTGGGATCAAAGGTGTCAAATTATGGTGAAAACCTATGGTCACCCCCTTAGGTCAGGTTTTGGATCAATTAGAAGTTTAATGATCAACCATTAAGTACCCTACTAATGTTATCAATCAATGATGACATTAGCTTAATATTTGATGTTGATTATTGAATATTGTGTTGATCTAACAACCTATGGTGACTTAATTGTCACTAATGATGGTGGATCAGATCTCCAAAACCTATGGTGAGTTAATAATATAGTTGTATCATCAATTAAGTTTTAGACCAATGGTTTCTTAGGTCACTTGATGCAATGGTCGGATCAATACTGTAATTGATGGTTTTAATATACGAACTTGACCCAATGGTCAAGATATAATGTTTATTCCTCCAATAAAGTAGAATGATGGCTAATGTAATATGTTGGTACTAATAATGTGATTTATATGGTTTCCTTTATATGATCAACTTAAGGAGCTTACTTGTTGACAATGGATGGCTTGTTTTAAATGAATAGTTGATTGTGGGTTTTACCCTACTCTTAATGGAACTTTGTTTGTTGTTAGTCAAGGGATGTCTAGGGTTAGATGGTGACTTTTTCTAGAGAATAAATTAAGGACTTCATAGCTGGTTTATCCAAGGTTTTTACTTATGTAAACAATTAATGGTCTTACCTTTTAAACATCCAATGGTTCTGGGTGACATTGTGGTATGGTGATATGGGTTGAATGATGATGGGACAAATGGAGGGTTACCCTTAATAAGGTAGTCTTACCTATTCACTCATATGAAAAGAAGGGATGATAATCATATTGTGTTGATATGTAACCCTAATGAGGTATAGCTTGTTAAACCCTAGCTTTAATATAACTAAATGATGGTAATTGGTTATGAATAGTCCTTGAATGACTAATACAATCATGGAGTACTCCATTACTATTGTTGAAAACCTAGTATGATATAACATGATGGTTACACCTTGATTTATGTGTGGGTTCATACTTGAGAATAGTATGGAATGTGATGGTGATGCTTCACCTTATGCACCCATGATCCAATGGGGATGTCGTGAGTTAGGGTTTGGGTATGAGTGTTGATTAGTAACATTAATATAATTTATCTTGTTGAACCTAACTCTAATGCAAATAGATAAATATGAATATTCATGTTTAAAATTGTTATATGATGGAATGATGGTCGAATAACCTCCTTAATATGATAATAACCTTAATATGTTAATTGGTGGTTATCATAGCCACATGGTTGATACTTTCTTATGCTAAACATGTGCATTATGAATATGATGAGGGTTAATCATATATAGATTCCTTGCATTTTGATGTAATAAAGGAATGTTCTTAATGTTAATATAACCATGCTATGATAGTTTATGAATATCTCCTAGATCATTAATGCCATATTGTGTTGATCCAGTGTCTTATATGTAAGTGATGTTGTTGGGCCTTGCTATAAGGCATGAAAAGATAATGTTGATCTTGTAGGGAATAGTATGACGGTCTTGATGACCTTTGGGAATGGTTGAGCCCTGAATGAGGTGTAATCCTCTTATGTTGATAAAGGTTGATACCATGTGATATTGTGAAAAGGATTTATATCCTATGATAATATGATGGTCTTAATGACTATTGGGCATGGTTAAGCCCTGAATGAGGTGTAATCCTCTTGTGTTGATAAGAGTTGATACCTTATGATATTGTGAAAAGGATTTATATCTTGTGATAGTATGATGACTAGTGTGGTCTTAAGAATGGCAAGTGAATAGTACCATGTGATGATGAGATGAGAAATTATGTTTCACACATTTTATATATTTTAAAAGTTGTGATATTTATATGCTTGCTAGAAGTAAATTAGGGTTTGTATGTCCACTTGTTTGATGCAACCTTAATTCATCCAATTGGCATAACTAATCAAGTGAAACTCTAATCATGTAGTGCTCTGTGCCATAGATCTATCTAAGTGTCAAAACTTACTAGATGGTGAAACGAGTATTCCTAAGGAAAACTCAGAGCGCATACTGTTGAGTATGTGGGGGTGGCAAGTTGACAATATATCCTTGTCATCCACAATGTAGGTTGTGGAGGATGGCTATGGTCATGCCTCATACATCTGATGTGATTGAGAATGGCTGTGGTCGTGTCTCAGTGATTATATATGTGACAGGATTGGAGGAGAACTGCGGTTGTACCTCAGATGGTAGGCTATGCGTACCCACCTCCTTTCACTAGTGTCGTGACCTGTACCAAGGATGGACTAGGCTGTTAGCAGCTTGACCTTATGTGTCACTGTGGTGGACCTGTACTGATTGGGGGCGGAGAAGATCTTAGGAGTCCGAATCTTCCTAGATATTGTATGGCATTTGATTTCGAGTTAGCAGTGGTCACTTGGATTTTGAGTGGTATCCTCAATTTCCTCAGGGCATAATAAAAGATGTAAAACAATCATGTAGCATATCTGTTTAGGGTTATACACAACACTTCATATTGGATGATAACCCTTGTTTGCTTTCTTTTCATTGAGATCATGTATAGTACAATAAGAGATAATAGATATGATTATGTTGTAGTTATGCTCATGTTGTAAACATGCTTATGTTGTCAAATATACTAACACTAAAAATTAAGATGCTACTGCTAGCTTTATTTAATATTGCTAGCCATGCCTATGTATTTAGAAATGGTTAAACAACTAATCATGCCTATGTAGTTGATTATGTTATGATGTTAGTTCTACTTATGCTATAGATCTGTTCCCTTTATTTGAGATGCCAATATTGATAACCATGTTATGTTACTAGACATATTCATGATGTCATGGATGCTTATGTTACTAGATTGCTTATGTTGTTATCAAGGAATATGATGATAGTCATATTAATGATAATGATTATTATTAGATGCAATTTGATGATATTGGAGTAGATATCTACCCAGATAAATGGATTTATTTGTTACCTATATATGCATTGATGATCATACTTGTTGCTAAGATTATTTACTTAATCTGTTTAGCATACTTCAACTATTCAATCTGTTCAATTGATTATTAAATACTACAACTGCTTTGTTATCTAGTATTTAAAATGTTGTAATCAATAAGCATTGTAGGAGGTTATATTTCTTACTGGGACATGGGTCTCACCCTTGTGGTTCGCTAAATCTTTTTAGGTAATTGAAAGTGACGAAAACAAACACGTGGCAGCAAAGATGAGCTATAGTAATGAATCTTTGAGAAAGTTGATTAGATGTCTAGTGTGTCCTAGATTCATCCCTGTACTCTTAGGTCTGGGCAAGAAAAGTTTGTATATGGTGTTTCAAACGAATCAGAATTTTCTTAGCATGTTAATGCTTATTTGTGTGGCATATACAAATATTGTTATCCTGTCACTACTACAGAAACAACATTCAGTGTCGCTTTTCTGGGCGTCGATTATTTAACAAAACTGACACCTATAATATTCAATGTCAGATATTTAGGAACCCCGACGTCTATATTCGAAGATCAGCCAGACACGGGTACCGCTTTGTATTCAGCGTCGGCTGGGTAAAACAAACTGATGCCTAAAATCGCCCGCGAAATCCAATTTTTTGAATAAAATTTTTTTTTGCCCCAAAGTATCACATACAACGTCAGTTTTTTAACTACTAACCGACGCCGATATAAGATGGAAATTAGTGAGAAAAGTTCCAATTTAGGCGTCAGTTATCCTGTGATAACCGTCGCTGATAATGGTTCCCGCCAAATAATTTAGGGAAAAGATTGTCTAATTGGACATCAGTTTTGTAATATAGATCGACGCTTAAGGGTAAAAAGCCTCAGTTTTCCAGATAACCGACGTTGTTGACAAACTTAATAGACCTGTATCACCCGGCTCTTCCCCTTCCTTCTTGTTTCATCGTGATTATTTTCTGTTGTGATCGCCGCTCGCCTAAAATCGTCCGACGATCACTGCCGACGTCGGTCTGCTCTGCTCTGCTGCCGCCGCCAGTCTGCTGCTGCTCGCCGTCGCCGGTCTGCTCTACTGCCGCCGACACCGGTCTACTCTGCTGCCGTCACCGGTCTGCTGCTACTTGCATGCTCACCTGCTCTCCTGCGCTGCTGCTCGCCTGCTCGCCGCCACTGCTGCCTCCGGTCGCCACCTCTCTTCTCCACGCTAGCTCTAGGTAGCCCTAGACTCTTTGCTTCTTTCTCCATAGCTTTCCTTTTTCGTAGCTCCTTACCAACAGCAAGCACGGCCATGGTTGTGTTGGCCTACCATGGCTTTTCTATCCAGCACGGCCGTGATAGGCCAACACAACCACGACCGTGCTTGCTGTTGGTAAGGATATGAACAAATCTTTATGTAATGCTTTATGCAAATCCTAGGATACGAACAAATCTTGTGCTTGCATATATTTGTGTTTCTAATCCTAATGTTTGACCTAATTTAGTAAATTTTGATGCATGTTGAAATAAGATTTTAACTTGTCCATTCTGGCATCCTAATTTGATTTGATTAAACCCTAACATTGATGAAACCCTAACATCAATTGTGATGAAACCCTAACATTAATTGTGATGAAACCCTAACACGTACCTATCTATTATTGTGTTTGTTGGCCTAGAAACCCATCCAAGATTTACTCATTAGGAGTACATTTTGGATAGTCCCCGGTTTGGGACTGTTCTTGAACACCTAATCCCACTTAGGATGTAAGTGTATAATGTGTATTGGGTTTTCGAGAAAATTTTGGTAGCATTTCCCTGTTTGTTCTCTAAGTACATATGTACTTAGAGAAGAATGGGGAAATGCTGCCGAAATTTTCTTGAAAACCCAATACACATTATACACTTACTAGTGAGATTAGGTGTTCAAGGATTGGATAGGTGGTACACATTTATTATATATAAGAATGATGAATTATATTTGCGCGGAGATCACAATGAAGGATTGTTAATTGATAAAAGATCACAATTTTAGAGGCATGCATGTTTATATTTTTTTATTGAAGCTAAATGTTTGCTTTTTTAATATCAATATCATTATCTTCTAGTTAATACAAATGCTAAATGTTTGCCTTTTTAATGACATTTTTAGATGGCTGACCATGATGAGCATGAAGTCCATGATGAGCATGCTTTCCATGATGAGCATGGAGAGGATACCAATGTAAGTTCTAAAAACATATCATGTATTTCTATAAATTTCATTATCTTCTAGTTATGTCATATATCCCATCTTTCTATATTGGGCTAATTCAGTGTGTTTATTTTTGTCAAATTTTAGGTTGATGATGCACATGTACCTACTGAAGCACTGGAGGAACTTGATGCGCATCACCAAATACTTAACAAGAAAAGGGGCATCACTCTGTTGAAGAAATTAATAGCGCTAAGTGGCAGTGGATCCAAATTGGTTGTGGAGTTTGATAATGGAGGAAATGCAATTGGAGTGAACCGCAATAATTTTGTAAACTATCTTGGGGTTGTCACTCGAAGGCATTGTGGTGTTAAGTATGATAATTGGCATACAGTTCCTCAGGATAAGAAAGACTTGATATGGAAGGATTTATGCGTGAGTTATTATTATTTGCAATACTATTTTGTAGATTACAAATTATATTATTTGCAATTCTATTTTTGGATACTAGTTAATAACAATTCTATTTTACAGAATCTATTTCCATTGGATGAGAAGCTGCATCGTAAAAGCAAGATGCAACGCGCTGGAAAGATGCTAAGGAACTATAGGACAAATCTCAACAGAGAATACATAAAAGATGGTGATAAGAAGAAGAAGTCAGCCCTTGAACAGTGGAACTTCTTGGACAAAGAAGATTGGGACACGTTTGTTGCTTCAACAAAATCTGAAGAATTCAAGGTATTAGGCATCACTCCCAATTTAATTAATATATGTTGTATTCACCTATTCAAGATTAACATTTAGTGCTACTAACCAATTCTATTTAATGTGCATACTAACTAGGCCCTCAGTGAGGCGCAAAAAGCAAGGCGTGCACTGAATGTGCATGACCACACTATGGGTCCAAAGGGCTATGCAAGTGTTTGCCAAAGACTACAGGAGGAGTCTGTTGCTACTCAGGAGTCCTCTGCTACATGTGCCACACCCATGCCTTGCCATGATGTCTAGATAGCTGGGAGGCAAAACAAGAAGGGTGAAATAAAGAAGCCCGTAACTGCTGAGGCAGCTGCGAAAATTGTAAAATACAACTCTTAGAGCAATCATTTGAATATTGATTATTTGTGGTGTTAACTTACCAATTTCTGTTGATGGTGATTAGCGGGAGCTGCACGAGCAGAGGAAACAAGGCACGTTCATCCCTCAGGGAACAAGGGATGAATTGAATGTTGCTTTGGGTAACCCAGAGCATCCTGGACGTGTTAGGGGTGCAGGCGCTGGTGTGGGCATCAAAGCATTCTTTGGGCCATCCCAGCGCAAACCCAGAGCGGGACTTTCACAAGAAGAGGTAACCTATTCTTTTTTTAGAATGTTACTGCAAAAGGGAATTCAATAATAAGAAGCTAATGTTTCTTATATCCATGTATAGGAGAATAAGAGA
Organism: Alisma plantago-aquatica; assembly: GCA_963693085.1. Classification (NCBI taxonomy): domain Eukaryota; kingdom Viridiplantae; phylum Streptophyta; class Magnoliopsida; order Alismatales; family Alismataceae; genus Alisma; species Alisma plantago-aquatica. The sequence continues at coordinate 257,005,039 of OY856412.1, forward strand.
GTCGAGGATATAGTTGCTAAGAAGGTCAATGATATAGTTGCTGAGAAGGTAAAGGAAGAAATGGTGCGGTGGCAGGCATCTCAAGCTTCCAATCAGCTTATGGCGACCCACTCTTCTCCTGATGCACAGACTGCGAGTAATCCTGGAGACCCGTCGCCTAACACGTCTATTGTAAGTATTGCTTATGACATTGTAGCTAGTCTTTTCAAGATGACATGTTTTCAAGATGATATGTATATATGTATAACATTCTTTACGTAAATTTGTAGGCATTGAAGCCATGCCGCTTAAGAATTCAAGACTATGTTGTTGCAGAGGCGCAAGCTTACCCGTCCCTTCCTGGGGAAACATTTCACGGGACTCCAATGCCACAGGGCTACGTTCGTGTGAGCCCGATACGTGTACTCCCCGATTGGAGGGAAGCTACATTTCCATATGCCCACCCGGATATTGATACACTTGTTGAGGCAGAAGGCGGGGTGATATTGTGGCCCAAAGCAGATGTCGTCTACATTAATAAAATTGTAAGATAAATTTACATTGCTTTAGATTGGTAATGTGTATATATGAGGTGAATTGATCTGAAATTATATATACAAGTTAAAAAGAAGACACCCGGAGCACCTAGGCCTCCACCTCCACTTCCTACATTACGAACTTGGGTTCCAACTGACCTAAAATACCCGTTAGGTTCTGCTTGTAGGGGAATGGCATGTTGGCTACGAGCACATAATATACATTTCCCTATAATTGTTTATTTAGAAGCGAATTATGCAGGCCAATCATACGAAAGCTCTTTATTTATACAAGATATTATTGAGCTATTTATATATGATTGGTTGAATACATCAATGATAGAGACATGGATAAGGTGAGATCTTGTTTATACATCCATATACCTTGTGTAAGATCCGGTGATCTGGTTTCTTATATATTAATGCATATGTAATACATGTTTTGCAGCTACTTAGTCGAAAATCAATGCAAACAATTTGCATTTGACCATGTGGGATTTTTGATTCCATCATTGATTAGTACGGTAGCTAAAGACCCTGATAGTGTTCAACAATACTGTATAGATACTTTTACAATTTTTGGTCAGCAAAATAAGACGATAATAATAGTTCCATTCAATGTCAAGTAAGTTTACTTTACTCATAATTTGGACTTAAGAAAATTACATTTTTATTGTGGATTTTGAGTTATTAATTTTTATCTTTTTTACCTCTAGCAGTAGGCATTGGGAGTTACTAGTTATTGTCCCCGGGACGTTCACTGTTTATTATCTAGATCCTACGGGGAGTACATTGAATACTAAAATTGGACACGTAATGAGATTGCCATTATTCTGGTGAGAAATATTTCATTTTTATATCCGTTAACATCTGTTATTACATTACTATTTAATTATGCAATTTACTTTGTTACATTAACATGTAGGGGTTTAGATGCATTCAAAAATGTTGGAGGAAAGGTCCCAAGGAAAAAGAACCAGCAAATAATTTGGAAGAATGTAAAAGTAAGTTCCCAACTCCAATGTATATATTATTTATGTGAACTGTGCTTAGTTGTATTTTTTAATATTTTGTATGTTTCAATTTATAGTGTGCTACACAAGACAACGGTTGGGCATGTGCATACTATGTGATGCGATTTATGAAGATGATTATCCAATATACCGCATTGGACATCAATACCATACATGAGGTATTATATATAGTCTAATTAGTTAGTATGAAATATATCAATCTTATTTTGATATTATTACTTATATATATACATCATTCTCTTTGCAGGTATTTAAAACTGACCACACTATAGGTAAACGCTTAAAAGATGTTCATGCTCCATATACAATGGAAGTATTAAATGAAGTAAGAGAAGAATGGGCAAGAGCCATACAAGCAGTGGCGATTGTAAGATATAATTGGGATGCAGATAGCGATGTTGAATGATATTTTGTAAATGGATATTTCTGAATGGTTATATATGTCTGAATGTTTCTACATGTATTTGTATGTTTCTACATGTGTGAATGTGAGAATTGAATTGATGTCTGAATGTATCTACTTGTGTGAAAAGTATATTTGTTGATTTTGTAGGTTTGTGGCCTGTTTGTAGGCTGATATCAATGGATGTCGTAAACCTACAGTTCAGAAAACTGAACTGCAGGTTCTCATCCTACTGACCAGCCACAGCAGGCCTACAAACTGATAAGAAAAAAAAAATAAAACATCGGCTTCGGTTATTTATAGAAGACCATCATCAAAGACTTACAACGTCGGTTATTGGATAAAACCGCCGCCTAATATGACAAACAACCCGACCGTGCAGGAAAGCACGGCCGTGCAGAAAACGCGTTGGTGCTTAGTACCAAACCAATGCCTATAGTACTAAACACGGCTGTGCAGGGAAGCACGGTCGTGTCGTCTAGATCTATGGCGTCGGTTAGGTAGTTGCAAACTGACACAGAAAGTGTCCTAGATGGCGCCCTTTTTGTGGCGCGAACCCTTTTGGCGTCGACATACTATACATAACCGACGCCTATCGGTGCCCTGCTGGCGCGTTTTCAGTGGTACGAAGCCTTTTGGCGTCAGTTATAAAACTGACGCCGAAGAGTTCGACCTTTAGCGACGCCCACATAGGCGTCACTGGAGAACCGTCGCTAAAAGAAGTTAAACAACCGATGCCAAAGGCGTGTTCTGTAGTAGTGTGTGTATATATATTGTGGCGAAGTTGATAGAACAATTTGTATCAAATTCTTGTCATAGTATGGATAAAAGAACATGTGGGGCTCTTATGCAAATGTTTCTGAGCAGGTGTTGACGTTGAAATCAGTTTTAATTTATCCATATTTTTGGGTATGTGGTTAATTGGTGATTGATTGTGTTTTATGTTTTGAGTAATCTCGTTTAGTGTAACAGGTTCTCACAAGTTGGTATCAGAGCTTTAGGTTCATCGAGTCTATAGGGACACTAGGACTCAGGACTAGGATGAGGTCAAAATTAGGAATATGACATAACAATATGGTGCATACTGCCTAATCTTAGTATTTGGGTGCCCTGGCCAGGTATTCAATTATTGAAGAAAAGGTAAGTATGGAACTCTTAGATGGTTATCTTTTTTATTACTCTGATCAAATAGTCATTTTGAAACTATCTAAAGAGCATAATGAATAAGATATCATGGTGTGCATATCTCAATCCTACCTTAAAGAAGATGAGAATTGCATCATAATCTATCAAAACTTGAATGTTTGTCAGCTAAAAGAGAAAGATACATCACCATGAAACCTAAATCTGAATACAAATAAGGAAAAGAGGAGTTCTTGAAGATGTGATTTAAGAAGATAATAAAGTAAAAGATAGATAAGTCTATGCTTATAAAGTTATTCAAGGTATGAAATCCACATAAGATGGAGAGAACTCCAATGATTAGTATAAAATGAGAAGATAAATGAGAACAATGACAAAGGAATAAGGTGGAACCTGAGTTAATCTCAGACCAACCTATGTGTGTAAGAAAGTGTTAATGTAAAATAAGCATGGCGTTTGAAAGAAATTAAGGTAGACGATCCATGTTTAATGAAGAAAATGCAGAATATGATGATTTACCTATTTATAAGTGGTTGAAAAATATAATAAAATAAGAGAACATACCCAAGTGTGATCAATAGTCATCAAGGAAGAAGTAATCAGATATGTTAATCATGATGATTCCTATGCTAATGGAAAGGAACACGAAATTAAAAAGGTAAAATGATACATAAGAAGTTTTAACCTGCATAATAAAAATAGATTTGGTTACCTTTCTTCTAGTGACCCTTTAAAAATACTACTATGGTATGGGAAGTGTGTTTCCCTTTGTGTCTTTCCTTTCTAGGGCACAACTTTCAATTAGATCATTGCCACTCGGTATGTATGTGTGGATTCGTTGTAAACATGAGGGTGGATAGCTTATTATAGCATAAGGTTTTTTGGAATATGGTTCCAAGATCATAAAGTTTGTGATGATTTTGCTTTTGAGCCTTCAAATAATTAGGAAGACTCCTCTTATATGTCTTGAAATTTGTTATGTTGGTAAAAATGGATGAGATAATGATGTGAGTTCGTTATAGCACATGAGGTAGATACCAAGGTAATGAATCCTAGTATCCAATATGTATCAATCGTATGAGAAATATGTAAAGGTTGGAGATGTTTATTAGATGAACATTCTAAGTATTCATCTCCTGTAGAGAGAGAGAAAGTTGATGATGATCCTATAAATGTTGTTTGGAAGGAAAAACAAAAGTGACTCTATAATATTTTGTATGGTCTAGTGATAGATGGGCAAGACCACTATCAAGAATAGATGGTTTGTTGATACGATAGATATAATTTTAGGATGATATCTAGAATTTAAAGTTGAAAGTTACTATTAGATTTGTACAGGTGGCACAATAAGTTTCTATGTTCAATATTTGCAAATGTCTTCTTATGTGGGAGGTTTTTGTGCTGACCCAAGATGAGATATGTATGAATGATGTGACATCACCATGATATGCAAGTAACCATGTGAAGGTAATAGGATGAGGTGCAAAGGAAGTTCCCATCTTTGTTTACCTTGGATTTCGGGGGCGAATTCTCTATTAGGGGCTTATAGTTGTAAGGTCCCTAAACTTACTTATTGAGTTTAATAAGCTTAATTATCATAATTGAATTCTTATAACCCTAATATAACCCTTTTATATTCTTTGAAATCATAATACAAGCTTATGTTTCAAATTTGGTCCAATTTGGACATTATTTGAGCAAGTTATTCAATTTTATGCTTATTTTGGACTTTTCTACAATTTACCCAATTGAGAGGTTTTGTTTACAATTTGTTACTTGAATTATGTTACTTGGATATTCTCTCATAATTATTGAGCTTGTTGATCCATGGGTATCTTATTTAAATATTTGCTTGAAGGTGTTTTCCGCAAGGGCATTTTAGGGTTTACCCCTTCATGGATGAGCTACCTTTAGTAGCTATCAACTAATGAATTATTTGTTTTGCTTGGAAGAAATGAGGGATAACAATGTCTATATGGATGGTGGGGGAGATTCTTGTGTGTGTGCTTGTATACTCTGAATAGTTTAAGGCCATGGACACTTGAAAAGATACTAGAACTTCAACTTTTTCTTTTTTCTTTTTCTTAAAGTTTGATATACTTATCCCTAAGAACCAAAATGAGCCATTTTCTATACACCAATTCCCTACCTCTATGAACCTCTTTCACCCTCTATGCTGCTGCAAATTTTCTATCCAAGGAAGAAGGAAGAGGGGATCTTCTTGGAAAAAGAATCTAGGGTTGCAATTTATTTCCTTTTAGGGTTTGAAAAGCTTCCTTCTAGTGATCTTGACCTAAAAGAGTAAGAATCCCCTTCTTTCCTTCGATTATTTATTTTTTATCCCTCCTCCTACCTTTCTCTAGGTCGGAACCTTGCTGTTCCATGGTAGAAATTGCTCTAAATCTCTAAAACCCTACCTTTGTTTCTCCTTATGCTTAGGGGTTGCTCATTTGATGAAGAAAGGTGCTAGATGGACGACTTCACAACTTATGCTTGGATTTAATACCCTACTTGCTCATGTTTTCTTATGATTGGGAGTTTATCTTCTAATTAGAGGCAAGTTTTATAACTTGCTCCACATTTATTGCCTACCAAAAGCTTTCTAGATCATGTTCTTGCTTGAAAATGATGATCCATGCACTAAGAAGCTATGCTAGAATTGGATTTTGATTTTGATAATATTCCCTATTCTGATTTCAGTTCTATATGAATCTGTGATCATTTGTAAATTATTCCTAAGGTATAATATGACTTGGATCAGGTTAGTTTGACAACCTATGATGCTAAGCACTTATCAACCAATGGTCAATTTTAGGGTTTTAAGCTAATTTCTTTTATAAACCCATGACCCGATGATGGTACAATTGCAACAGCCCTATGTTGTCTTCATGACAACTAATGGTCGGGGTCAAAGGTGTCAAATAATGGTGAAAACCGATGATCACCCCCTTAGGTCAGGTTTTGGATCAATTAGAAGTTTAATGATCAACCATCAAGTACCCTACTAATGTTATCAATCAATGATGACATTAGCTTAATATTTGATACTGATTAATGAATATAGTGCTGATCTAACAAGCTATGGTGAGTTAATGGTCACTAATGATGGTGGATCAGATCTCCAAAACCTATGGTGAGTTAATCATATAGTTGTACCATCAATTAAGCTTTAGACCAATGGTTTCTTGGGTCACTTGATGCAATGGTCGAACCTATACTATAATTGATGGTTTTAATATATGAACTTGACCCAATGGTCAAGATCTAATGTTTATTCCTCCAATAAAGTGGAACGATGTCTAATGTAATATTTTGGTCCTCATAATGTGATTTAGATGGTTTCCTTTATATGATCAACTTAAGGAGCTTACTTGTTGACAATGGATGGCTTGTTTTAAATGAACCGTTGATTGTGGGTTTTACCCTACTCTTAATGGAACTTTTTGTGTTGTTAATCAAGGGATGTTTAGGGTTAGATGGTGACTATTTATAGATAATAAATCAAGGACTTCATAGGTGGTTTATCCAAGGTGTTTACTTATGTAAATAACCAATGGTTTTACCTTTTAAACATCCAATGGTTCTGGGTGACATTGTGGTATGGTGATATGGGTTGAATAATGATGGAAAAAATGGAGGGTTGCCCTTAATAAGGTAGTCTTACCTATTCACTCATATGAATAGAAGGGATGATAATCATATTTGGTTGATATGTAACCCTAATGAGGTATATCTTGTCATACCTAGCTTTAATATAACTAAATGATGGTAATTTGGTATGAATAGTCCTTGAATGACTTATACAATCATGGAGTACTCTATTAGTCTTATTGAAAACCTAGTATGCTATAACATGATGGTTACACCTTGATTTATGTGTGGGTTCATACTTGAGAATAGTATGGAATGTGATGGTGATGCTTCACCTTATGCATCCATAATCCAATGGGGATGTCGTGAGTTAGGGTTTGGGTATGTGTGTTGATTGGTAACATTAATACAATTTATCTTATGGAACCTAACTCTAATGCAAATTGATAAACATGAGTATTCATGTTTAACATTCTTATATGATGGAATGATGGTGGAATAACCTCCTTAATATGATCATAACCTTAATATGTTAATTGGTGGTTATCATAGCCACATGGTTGATACTTTCTTATGCCAAACATGTGCATTATGAATATGATGAGGGTTAATCATATCCAGATTCCTTGCATGTTGATGTAATAAAGGAATGTTCTTAATGTTAACATAACCATGCTATGATTATTTATGAATATCTCCTAGACCATTAATGTAATATTGTGTTGATCTGGTGTATTATATGTAAGTGATGTTGTTGAGCTTTGTTATAAGGAAAGCAAAGGTAATGATCTTACATGGAATAGTATGATGGTCTTAATGACCTTTGGGCATGGTTGAGCCCTGAATGAGGTGTAATGCTCCTGTGGTGATGATGGTTGATACCTTGTGATATTCTGAAAAGGATTTGTATCCTGTGATAGTATGATGGTCTTAATGACCTTTGGGCATGGTTAAACCCTAAATGAGGTGTAATCCTCTTGTGTTGATAATGGTTGATACCTTTTGATATTGTGAAAAGGATTTATCTCTTGTGATCGTATGATGACTAGTGTGGTCTCATGAATGGCAAGTGAATAGTACCATGTGATGATGAGATGAGAAATTATGTTTCACATGTTTTATATCTTTTAAAAGTTGTGATATTTATATGCTTTCTAGAAGTGAATTAGGGTTTGTATGTCCACTTGTTTGATGCAGCCTTAATTCACCCAATTGGCATAACTAATCAAGTGAAACTCTAATCATGTAGTGCCCTGTGCCATAGATCCATCTGAGTGTCAGAACTTTCCAGATGATGAAATGAGTATTCCTAAGGGAAACTCGGAGTGCATACTATTGAGTATGTGGGGGTGGTAAGTTGAGGATATATCCTTGTCATCCACAATGCAGATTGTGGAGGATGACTATGGTCATGCCTCATACATCTGATGTGATTGAGAATGGTTGAGGTCGTGGCTTAGTGATTATATATGTGACAAGATTGGGGGACAACTGTAGTTGTACCTCAGATGGTAGGGTATGCGTACCCACCTCCTTTCACTAGTGACGTGACTTGTACCAATGATGGACTAGGCTATTAGTAGCTTGACCTTATGTGTCACTGTGGCAGACCTAACCTGCCCGGGGGTGGAGAAAATCTTAGGAGTCCAGATCTTCCTAGATCTTTTATGGCACTAATTTTGACTTAGTAGTGGTCAGTTGGATTTTGAGTCATATCCTCAATTTCTTCAGGGCATAATAAAAGATGTAAGACAGTCGTGTAGCATATCTATTGAGGGTTATACACAACGCTTCATATTGGATGATAACCCTTGTTTGCTTTCTTTTCACTAAGATCATATATAGTACAATAAGAGATAATAGATATGCTTATGTTGTATTTATGCTCATGTTGTAAACATGCTTATGTAGTCAAATATACTGACACTGATGGTTAAGATGCTGCTACTACCTTTATTTAATATTGCTTGCAATGCCTATGTAATTAGAAATTCTTAAACTGCTAATCATGCCTATGTAGTTCATTGTGTTATGATGTTAGTTCCACTTATGATATAGACATGTTCTCTTTATTTGAGATGCCAATATTGTTAACCATGTTATGTTACTAGATAAATTCATGATGTCATGGATGCTTATGGTACTAGATTTCTTGTGATGTTATCAAGGAATATGATGATAGTCAAATTAATGATAATGATTGTTATTAGATGCAATTTGATGATATTTGAGTGGATATCTATCCAGAGAAATGGATTTATTTTTTACCTATATATGCATTGATGATCATACTTGTTGCTAAGATTATTTGCTTAATATGTTTAGCATACTTAAACTATTCAGTCTGTTCAATTGAATATTAAATACTCCAACTGCTTAGTTATCTAGTATTTAAAATGTTGTAATCAATAAGCATTGTTAGAGGTTATATCTCTTGCTGGGACATGGGTCTCACCCTTGTGGTTTGCAACATCCTTTTAGGTAATCGAAAGTGACAAAAACAAACATGTGGCAGCAAAGAAGAGCTATAGTAATGAATCTTTGAGAAAGTTGATTAGATGTCTAGTGTGTCCATGAGTCATCCCTGTACTCTCAAGTCCGGGAAATAAAAGTTTTTATATGGCGCTTCAAATGAATCAGAATTTTATTAGCATGTTAATCTTTGTTTGTGTGGCATATACAAATATTATTATCCTGTGTACATATGTTGTGGATAAGGTGATAAAACAATTTGTATCAAATTCTTGTCATAGTATGGATAAAAAAAAGATGTTGGGCTCTTATGCAAATGTTTCTGAGCAGGTGCTGACATTGAAATTAGTTTTAATTTACCCATATTTTTGGGTATGTGGTTAATTGGTGATTGATTGTGTTTTATGTTTTGAGTAATCTCGTTTAGTGTAATGGGTTCCCACAAGTTGGTATCAGAGCTTTAGGTTCATCGAGTCTACAGGGACACTAGGACTTAGGACTAGAATGAGGTCAAATATGGAATATGACATAAAAATATGGTGCATACTGCCAAATCTCAGTATTTGGGTGCCCTGGCCAGGTATTCAATTATTAAAGAAAAGGTAAGTATGGAACTCTTAGATTGTTATCTTTTTTATTACTCTGATCAAGTAGTCATTTTGAAACAATCTAAAGAGCATAATGAATAAGAGATCATGGTGTGAATATCTCAATCCTACCTTTAAGAAGATGAGAATTGCATCATAATCTATCAAAACTTGAATGTTTCACAGCTAAAGAGAAAGATACAACACCATGAAATCTAAATCTGAAAACAAATAAGGAAAAGAGGAGTTCTTGAAGATGTGATTTAAGAAGATAATAAAGTAAAAGACAGATAAGTCTATGCTTATAAAGTTATTCAAGGTATGAAATCCACATAAGATGGAGAGAACTCCAATGATAAGTATAAAATGAGAAGATAAATGAGAACAATGACAAATGAATAAGGTGGAACCTGAGTTAATCTCAGACAAACCTATGTGTGTAAGAAAGTGTCATTGTAAAATAAGCATGGTGTTTGAAAGAAATTAAGGCAGATGATCCATGTTTAATGAATAAAATGTGGAATATGATGATTTACCTATTCATAAGTGGTTGAAAAACATAATACAATAAGAGAACATACCCAAGTGTGATAAATAGCTAGTCATCAAGGAAGGAGTAATGAGATATGTTAATCATCATGATTCCTATGCTAATGACAAGGAACCCGAAATGAAAAAGGTAAAATGATACATAAGACATTGTAACCTGCATAACGAAAATAGAATTGGTTACCTTTCTGCTAGTGTCCCTTGAAAAATACTACTATGGTATGGGAAGTGTGTTTTCCTTTGTTTCTTTCCTTTCTAGGGCACAACATTCAAGTGGATCATTGCCACTTGGTACATATGTGTGGATTTGTTGTAAACATGAGGGTTGATAGCTTATTATAGCATAAGGTTTTTTGGACTATGGTTCCAAGATCATAAAGTTTGTGATGATTTTGCTTTTGAGCCTTACAATAATTAGGAAGGCTCCTCTTATATGTCTTGATATTTGTTATGTTGGTTAAAGTAGATGAGATAATGATGTGAGTTTCTTATATCACATGAGGTGGATACCAAGGTAATGAATCCTAGTATCCACGATGTATCAATAGTGTGAGAAATATGTGAAGGTTGGAGATGTTTATTAAATGAACATTCCAAGTATTCCTCTCCTGTAGAGAGAGAGAGAGTGAATTGATGATGATCCTATAAATGTTGTTTGGAAGGAAAAACAAAAGTGACTCTATAATGTTTTGTATGGTCTAGTGATAGTTGGGAAAGACCACTATCAAGAATAGATGGTTTGTTGATACGATAGATATAATTTCAGGATGATAGCTAGAATTTAAATTTGAAAGTTACTATTATATTTGTATAGGTGGCACAATAAGTTTCTATGTTCAATATTTGCAATTGTCTTCTTATGTGGGGGTTTTTGTACTGACCCAAGATGAGATATGTATGAATGATGTGACATCACCATGATATGCAAGTAACCATGTGAAGGTAATAGGATGAGGTGCAAAGTAAGTACCCATCTTTATTTACCTTGGATTTCGGGGGTGAAATCCCTATTAGGGGTTTATAGTTGTAAGGCCCCTAAACTTATTTAATGAGTTGAATAAGCTTAATTATCATAATTTAATTCTTATAATCCTAATCTAACCTTTTTATATGCTTTGAAATCATAAGACAAGCTTAATTTTCAAATTTGGTCCAATTTGGACTTTGTTTGAGCAAGTTATGCAATTTTAAGCACATTTTGGACTTTTCTACAATTTATCCAATTGAGAGGTTTTCTTTGCAATTTATCACTTGAATTATCTTCCTTGGATATTCTCTCATCATTACTGATCTTTTTGATCCATGGGGCATCTATTTAAACCTTGTCTTGAAGGTGTTTTGCTCAAGGGTATTTTAGGGTTGACCCCTTCATGGATGAGCTACCTTTAGTAGCTATGAACTAATGAATTATTTGTTTTTCTTGGAAATTCAAGAAATGAGGGATACTCATGTCTCTATGGATGATGGGGGAGATTCTTGTGTGTTTTCTTGTATATTCTTAATACTTTAAGGCCATGGAAACTTGGAAAGATACTAGAACTTCAACTTTTTCTTTTTTCTTTATCTCAAAGATTCATATACTTATCCCTAAGCACCAAAATGAGTCATTTTCTCTCCACCACTTCCCTCCTTTTATGAACCTCGTTCTCCCTCTGTGATTCTTCAAATTTCCTATCCAAGGAAGAAGAAAGAGGGGATCTTCTTTGAAAAAGAATCTAGGGTTGCAATTGATTTCCTTTTAGGGTTTGAAAAGCTTCCTTCTAGTGATCTTAACCTAAAAGAGTAAGAATCCCCTTCTTTCCTCTGATTATTTCTTTGTTATCCTTCCTCCTACCTTTCTCCAGGTCAGAACCTTGCTGTTCCATGGTAGAAATTGCTCTAAAGCTCTAAAACCCTACCTTTCTTGCTCCTTATGCTTAGGGTTTGCTCATTTGATGAAGAAAGGTGCTAGATGGCTGAGTTCACAATTTATGCTTGGATTTCCTACCCTATTTGCTCGTGTTTTCTTCTGTTTGGGAGTTTATATTCTAATTATAGGCAAGCTTTATGACTTGCTCCACGCTTATTTCTTACCATAAGCTTTCTAGATCTCTTGCTTGAAAATGATGATCCATGCACTAAAAAGCTATGCTTGAATTGGATTTCGATTTTGATTATATTCCCTATTCTTATGTCAGTTCTATATAAACCTGTGATCATGTGTAAATTATTCCTAAGGTATAATATGACTTGGATCAGGTTGGTTTGACAACCTAATGTGCTAAGCACCTATCAACCAATGGTCAATTTTAGGGTTTTAAGCTGATTTCTTTTATAAACCCATGACCCGATGATGGTACCATTGCAACAACCCTATGGTGTTGTCAGTAGGGATCAAAGGTATCAGCTTATGGTGACAACCTATGGTCACCCCATTAGGTCAGGTTTTGGACCAATTAGAAGTTTAATGATCAACCATTAAGTACCCTACTAATGTTATCAATCAGTGATGACATTAGCTTAATATTTGATGTTGATTAATGAAAATAGTGCTAATCTAACAACCTATGGCAACTTAATCGTCACTAATGATGGTGGATCAGATCTCCAAAACCTATGGTGAGTTAATCATATATTTTTAGCATCAATTAAGCTTCAGACCAATGGTTTCTTGGGTCACTTGATGCAATGGTTGGACCTATACTATTATTGATGGTTTTAATATATGAACTTGACCCAATGGTCAAGATTTAATGTTTATTCCTCCAATAAAGTGGAATGATGGCTAATGTAATATGTTGGTCCTAATAATGTGATTTAGATGGTTTCCTTTATATTATCAACTTAAGGAGCTTACTTGTTGACAATGGATGGCTTGTTTTAAATGAACAGTTGATTGTGGGTTTTACCCTACTCTTAATGGAACTTTTTGTGTTGTTAATCAAGGGATATCTAGGGTTAGATGGTGACTCTTTCTAGAGCATAAATCAAATACTTTATAGGTGTTTTATCCAAGGTGTTTAGTTATGTAAACAACCAATGGTCTTACCTTTTAAACATCCAATGGTTCTGGGTGACATTGTGGTATGGTGATATGGGTTGAATGATGATGGAACAAAAGGAGGGTTACCCTTAATAAGGTAGTCTTACCTATTCACTCATATGAATAGAAGGGATGATAATCATATTGTGTTGATATGTAACCCTAATGAGGTATATCTTGTTATACCCAGCTTTAATATAACTAAATGATGGTAATTGAGTATGAATAGTCCTTGAATGACTAATGCAATCATGGAGTACTCTGTTACTATTGTTGAAACCCTAGTATGCTATAACATGATGGTTACACCTTGATTTATGTGTGGGTATGGAATGTGATGGTGATGCTTCACCTTATGCATGCATGATCCAATGGGGATGTCGTGAGTTAGGGCTTGGGTATGAGTGTTGATTAGTAACATTAATATAATTTATCTTGTTGAACCTAACTCTAATGCAAATAGATAAAGATCAGTATTCATGTTTAACATTCTTATATGATGGAATGATGGTGGAATAACCTCCTTAATATGATCATAACCTTAATATGTTTATTAGTGGTTATTGTAGCCACATGGTTGATACTTTCTTATGCTAAACATGTGCATTATGAATATGATGAGGGTTAATCATATCTAGATTCATTGCATGTTGATGTAATAAAGGAATGTTCTTAGTGTTAATATAACCCTGCTATGATTGTTTATGAATATCTCCTAGATCATTAATGCAATATTGTGTTGATCCGGTGTATTATATGTAAGTGATGTTGTTGAGCCTTGTTATAAGGCAAGCAAAGATAATGATGATCTTACATGGAATAGTATGCTGGTCTTAATGACCTTTGGGCATGTTTGAGCCCTAAATGAGGTGTAATGATCTTGTGTTGATAAGGGTTGATACCTTGTGATATTGTGAAAAGGATTTGTATCCTGTGATTGTATGATGGTCTTAATGACCATTGGGCATGATTAAGCCCTAAATGAGGTGTAATTCTCTTATATAGATAAGGGTTGATACCTTTTGTTATTGAGAAAAGGATTTATATCTTGTGATAGTATGATGACTAGTGTGGTCTCATGAATGGCAAGTGAATAGTACCATGTGATGATGAGATGAGAAATTATGTTTCACACATTTTATATCTTTTAAAAGTTGTGACATTTTTATGCTTTCTAGAAGGGAATTAGGGTTTGTATGTCCACTTGTTTGATGCAGCCTTAATTCACCCAATTGGAATAACTAATCAAGTGAAACTATAATCATGTAGTGCCCCGTGCCATAGATCCGTCTGAGTGTCAAAACTTGCCAAATGCTAAAACTAGTATTCCTAAGGGAAATTCAGAGTGCATACTGTTGAGTATGTGGGGGTGGCAAGTTGAGGATATATCCTTGTCATCCACAATGCAGGTTGTGGAGGATGGCAATGGTCATGCCTCATACATCTTATGTGATTGAGAACAACTGCGGTCGTGTCTAAGTGATTATATATGTGACAAGATTGGAGGACAACTGCAGTTATACCTCAAATGGTAGGGTATGCATACCCACCTCCTTTCACTAGTGCCGTGACCTGTACCAAGGATAGACTAGGTTGTTAGTAGGTTGACCTTATGTGTCACTATGGTAGACCTCTACTGACCGGAGGTAGAGAAGATCTTAGGCGTTTGGCTTTTCCTAGATCTTGTATGGCACTGATTTCGACTTAGCAATGATCACTTGGATTTTTAGTGGTATCCTCAATTTCCTCATGGCATAATAAAAGATGTAAGACAGTCGTGTAGCATATCTATTTAGGGTTATACACGATGCTTCAAATTGGATGATAACCATTGTTTGTTTTCTTTTCACTGAGATCATATATAGTATAATAAGAGATAATAGATATGATTATGTTGTAGTTATGCTCATGTTGTAAACATGCTTATGTTGTCAAATATACTGACATTGATGGTTAAGATGTTGCTGCTAGCTTTATTTAATATTGCTAGCCATACCTATGTAATTAGAAATTCTTTAACTGCTAATCATGCCTATGTAGTTCATTGTGTTATGATGTTAGTTCTACTTATGATATAGATCTATTCCCTTTATTTGAGATGCCAATATTGATAACTATGTTATGTTACTAGACATATTCAGGATGTCATGGATGCTTATGCTACTAGATTGCTTGTGCTATTATCAAGGAATATGATGATAGTCAGATTGATGATAATGATTGTTATTAGATGCAATTTGATGATATTTGAGTAGATATCTATCCAGAGAAATGGATTTATTTGTTACCTATATATGCATTGATGATCATACTTGTAGCTAAGATTATTTACGTAATCAGTTTAGAATACTTAAACTATTCAATCTATTCAATTGATTATTAAATACTCCAACTTCTTAGTTATCTACTATTTAAAATGTTGTAACCAATAAGCGTTGTTGGAGGTTATATCTCTTGCTGGGACATAGGTCTCACCCTTGTGGTTCGCCACATCTTTTTAGGTAATCAAAAGTGACGAAAACAAACATGTGGCGGCAAATAGGAGCTATAGTAATGAATCTTTGAGAAAGTTGATTATATGTCTAGTGTGTCCTAGAGTCATCCCTGTACTCTCAGGTTCGAGCAAGAAAAGTTTGTATGTGGTGTTTCAAATGAATCAGAATTTTATTAGCATGTTAATGCTTGTTTGTGTGGCATATACAAATATTGTTATCCTTTGTATATATGTTGTGGCTAAGGTGATAGAACAATTTTTATCAAATTCTTTTCATAGTATGGATAAAAGAAAGATGTTGGTCTCTTATGAAAATGTTTCTGAGTAGGTTCTGACATTGAAATCAATTTTAATTTACCCATATTTTTGGGTATGTGGTTAATTGGTGATTGATTGTGTTTTATGTTTTGAGTAATCTCGTTTAGTGTAATGAGTTCTCACAAGTTGGTATCAGAGCTTTAGGTTTCATAGAGTCTATAGAGAAACTAGGACTTAGGACTAGGATGAGGTCAAAATTAGGAATATGACATAAAAATATGGTGCATACTGCCTAATCTCAGTATTTGGGTGCCCTTGCCAGGTATTCAACTATTAAAGAAAAGGTAAGTATGGAAATCTTAGATTGTTATATTTTTTATTACTCTAATCTAGTAGTCATTTTGAAACAATCTAAAGAGCATAATGAATAAAGGATCATGGTGTGAATATCTCAATCCTACCTTAAAGAAGATGAGAATTGCAGCATAATCTATCAAAACTTGAATGTTTGGCAGCTAAAGAGAAAGATACAACACCATGAAATCTAAATCTGAATACAAATAAGGAAAAGAGGAGTTCTTGAAGATGTGATTTAAGAAGATAATAAAGTAAAATATAGTTAAGTCTATGCTTATAAAGTGATTAAATGTATGAAATCCACATAAGATGGAGATAAATCCAATGATAAGTATAAAATGAGAAGCTAAATGAGAGCAATGACAAAGGAATAAGGTGGAACCTGAGTTAATCTTAGACCAACCTATGTGTGTAAGAAAGTGTTAGTGTATAAGCATGGCATTTGAAAGAAATTAAGGCAGATGATCCATGTTTAATGAAGAAAATGTGGAATACGATGATTTTCCTATTGATAAGTGGTTGAAAAACATAATAAAATAAGAGAACATACCCAAGTATGATAAATAGTCATCAAGGAAGGAGTAATTAGATATGTTCATCATGATGATTCCTATGCTAATGACAAGGAACCCAAAATGAAAAAGGTAAAATGATACATAAAAAGTTGTAACATGCATAGCAAAAATAGAATTGGTTACCTTTCTGCTAGTGGCCCTTGAAAAATACTACTATAGTATGGTAAGTGTGTTTCCCTTTGTGTCTTTCCTTTCTAGGGCACAACTTTCAAGTAGATCATTTCCACTTAGTACGTATGTGTGGATTCATAGTAAACATGAGGGTGGATAGCTTATTATAGCATAAGGTTGTTTGGACTATGGTTCCAAGATCATAAAGTTTGTGATGATTTTGCTTTTGAGCCTTCCAATAATTAGGAAGACTCCTCTTATATGTCTTGATATTTGTTATGTTGGTAAAAGTGGATGAGATAATGATGTGAGTTCCTTATAGCAGATGAGGTGGATATCAAGGTAATGAATCATAGTATCCAAGATTTATCAATAGTATGAGAAATATGTGAAGGTTGGAGATGTTTCTTAAATGAGCATTCCAAGTATTCCTCTCCTGTAGAGAGAGAGAGTTGATGAGGATCCTATAAATGTTGTTTGGAAGGAAAAACAAAAGTGACTCTATAATGTTAAGTATGGTCTAGTGATAGCTGGTCAAGACCACTATCAAGAATATATGGTTTGTTGATACGATAGATATAATTTTAGGATGATATCTAGAATTTAAAGTTGAAAGTTACTATTAGATTTGTACAGGTGACACAACAAGTATCTATGTTCAATATTTACAAATGTCTTCTTATGTGGGGGTTTTTGTGCTGACCCAAGATGAGATATGTATGAATGATGTGACATCACCATGATATGCAAGTAACCATGTGAAGGTAATAGGATGAGGTGTAAAGGAAGTACCCATCTTTGTTTACCTTAGATTTCGAGGAGAAATCCTTGTTAGGGGTTTATAGTTGTAAGGAACCTAAACTTTCTTAATGAGTTGAATAAGATTAATTATCATAATTTAATTCTTATAACCCTATCATAAGACAATCTTAAAATTCAAATTTGGTCCAATTTGGACATTGTTTGAGCAAGTTATGCAATTTTATGCACATTTTGGACTTTTCTACAATTTACCCAATTGAGAGGTTTTATTTGCAATTTACCACTTGCATTATGTTAATTGTATATTCTATCATCATTCTTGATCTTTTTGATCCTTAGGGCACCTATTTAAACCTTGGCTTGAAGTTTTTTTATCTCAAGGGTATTTTAGGGTTTACCCCTTCATGGATGAGTTGCCTTTAGTAGCTATCAACTAATGAATTATTTGGTTTGCTTGGAAATTCAAGAAATGAGGGATAATCATGTCTATATGGACAGTGTAGGATCTTCTTGTGTGTGTGCTTGTATATCCTTAATAGTTTAAGGCCATGGACACTTGGAAAGATACTAGAGCTTTAACTTTTCTTTTTTCTTTATCTTGAAGTTTCATATACTTATCCCTAAGGACCAAAATGAGCCATTTTCTCTCTACCACTTCCCTCATTCTATGAACCTTGTTCTCCCTCTGTGATTCTGCGAATTTCATATCCAAGGAAGAAGAAAGAGGGGATCTTCTTGGAAAAAGAATCTAGGGTTGCAATTGATTTCCTTTTAGGGTTTGAAAATCTTCCTTCTAATGATCTTGACCTAAAAGAGTAAGAATCCCCTTCTTTCCTCCGTTTACTTTTTTTTATCCTTCCTCCTACCTTTATCTAGGTTGGACCCATGCTGTTCCATGGTATAAATTTCTATGAATCTCTAAATCCCTACCTTTCTTGCTCCTTATGCTTATGGTTTGCTCATTTGATGAAGAAATTAAGGTGCTAGATGGACGAGTTCACAACTTATGCTTGGATTTCCTACCCTACTTGCTCGTGTTTTCATCTATTTGTAAGTTTATATTCTAATTAGAGGAAAGTTTTATAACTTTCTCCATGTTTATTTCTTACCATAAGCTTTCTAGATCATGTTCTTGCTTGAAAATGATGATCCATGCATTAAAAAGCTATGCTTGAATTGGATTTCGATTATGATAATATTCCCTATCTGATTTCAGTTGTAGATGAACCTTTGATCATGTGTATGTTATTCCTAAGGTATAATATGACTTGGATCAGGTTGGTTTGACAACCTTTGGTTCTAAGCATCTATCAACCAGTGGTCAATTTTAGGGTTTTAAGATGATTTCTTTTATAAACCCATGACCCGATGATGGTACCATTGCAACAACCCTATGGTGTTGTCTTCATGACAACTGATGGTCGGAATAAAAGGTTTTAGATGATGGTGACAGCCTAAGGTCAACCCCTTAGGTCAGGTTTTGGATCAATTAGAATTTTAATGATCAAGCATTAAGTACCCTACTAATATTATCAATCAATGATGACATTAGCTTAATATTTGATGTTGATTAACGAATATAGTTCTGATCTAACAACCTATTGTGACTTAATGGTAACTAATGATGGTGGATTAGATATCCAAAACATATGGTGAGTTAATCATATATTTGTAACATCAATTAATCTTTAGACCAATGGTTTCTTGGGTCACTTGATGTAATGGTTGGACCTATACTATAATTGATGGTTTTAATATATGAACTTGACCCAATGGTCAAGATCTAATGTTTATTCCTCCAATAAAGTGGAATGATGGATAATGTAATATGTTGGTCCTAATAATGTGATTTAGATGGTTTATGATCAACTTAATGATCTTACTTGTTTACAACGGATGGCTTGTTTTAAATGAGTTGATTGTGGGTCTTACCCTACTCTGAACGGAACTTTTTGTGTTGTTAATCAAGGGATGTCTAGGGTTAGATGGTGACTCTTTCTAGAGAATAAATCAAGGACTTCATAGGTGGTTTATCCAAGGTGTTTACTTATGTAAACAACTCATGGTATTACCTTTTAAACATCCAATAGTTCTGGGTGACATTGTGGTATGGTGGTATGGGTTGAATGATGATGGAATAAATACCCTTAATAAGGTAGTCTTACCTATTCACCAATATGAATAGAAGGAATGATAATCATATTGTGTTGATATGTAACCCTAATGAAGTATAGCTTGTTATACCTAGCTTTAATATAACTAAATGATGGTAATTGGGTATGAATAGTCCTTGAATGACTAATACAATCATGGAGTACTCTATTACTATTGTTGAAATCCTAGTATGCTATAACATGATGGTTACATCTTGATTTATGTGTGGGTTCATACTTGAGAATAGTATGGAATGTGATGGTGATGCTTCACCTTATGCATCCATGATCCAATGGGGATGTCGTGAGTTTGGGTTTGGGTATGAGTGTTGATTAGTAACATTAATATAATTTATCTTGTTGAACCTAACTCTAATACAAATAGATAAAGATGAGTATTCATGTTTAACATTCTTATATGATGAAATGATGGTGGAATAACCTCCTTAATATGATCATAACCTTAATATGTTAATTGGTGGTTATCATAGCCACATGGTTGATACTTTCTTGCTAAACATGTGCATTATGAATATGATTAGGGTTAATCATATCTAGATTCCTTGCATGTTGATGTAATAAAGGAATGTTCTTAATGTTAATATAACCCTACTATGATTTTTTATGAATATCTCCTAGATCATTAATGCAATATTGTGTTGATCCGGTGTATTATATGTAAGTGATGTTGTTGAGCCTTGTTATAAGGCATGCAAAGATAATGATGATCTTGTAGGGAATAGTATGATGGTCTTAATGACCTTTGGGCATGGTTGAGCCCTGAATGAGGTGTAGTCCTCTTATGTTGATAAGGGTTGATACCCTGTGATATTGTGAAAAGGATTTATATCATGTGATAGTATGATGGTCTTAATGACCTTTGGGCATGGTTATGCCCTGAATGAGGTGTAATCCTCTTGTGTTGATAAGGGTTGATACCTTGTGATATTGTGAAAACGATTTATATCTTGTGATAGTATGATGACTAGTGTGGTCTCATGAATGGCAAGTGAATAGTATTATGTGATGATGAGATGAGAAATTATGTTTCACATATTTTATATCTTTTAAAAGTTGTGATATTTATATTCTTGCTAGAAGTGAATTAGGGTTTGTATGTCCACTTGTTTGATGAAGCCTTAATTCACCCAATTGGCATAACTAATCAAGTGAAACTCTAATCATGTAGTGCCTTGTGCTATAGATCCATCTAAATGTCAGAACTTTCTAGATGGTGAAATGAGTATTCCTAATGGAAACTCGGAGCACATAATGTTGAGTATGTGGGGGTGGAAAGTTGAGGATATATCCTTATCATCCACAATGTAGGTTGTGGAGGATGGCTATAGTCATGCCTCATACATCTGATGTGATTGAGAACGACTGCGGTCGTGTCTCAGTGATTATATATGTGACAAGATTGGAGGACAACTGCGGTTGTAACTCAGATGGTAGGGTATGTGTATCCACCTCCTTTTACAAGTGTTGTGACCTGTACCAAGGACGGACTAGGCTATTAGCATCTTGACCTTATGTGTCAGTGTGGTGGATCTGTACTGACTAGGGGCAGAGAAGATCTTAGGAGTCCGGATCTTCCTAGATCCTGTATGGCACTGATTTTGACTTAGCAATGGTCAGTTGAATTTTGAGTGGTATCCAAAATTTCCTCAGGGCATAATAAAAGATGTAAGACAGTCGTGTCGCATATCTGTTTAGGGTTATATACAACACTTCATATTAGATGATAACAGTAAGGCCCCTAAACTTGCTTAATGAGTTGAATAAGCTTAATTATCATAATTTAATTCTTAGAACCCTAATATAACCTTGTGATATGCTTTGAAATCATAGGACAAGCTTAAGTTTCAAATTTGGTCCAATTTGGACATTGTTTGAGCAAGTTATGCAATTTTATGCACATTTTGGAGTTTTATGCAATTTACCCAATTAAGAGGTTTTTTTTTGTAATTTATCACTTGCATTATGTTCCTTGGATATTTTATCATAATTCTTTAGCTTTTTGAACCATGGGTCACCTATTTAAACCTTGGTTTGAAGGTGTTTTCTCCAAGGGTATTTTAGGGTTTACCCCTTCATGGATGAGCTACCTTTAGTAGCTATCAACTAATGAGTTATTTGTTTTTCTTGGAAATTCAAGAAACGAGGGATAAGCATGTCTATATGGGTGGTGGGGAATATGCTTGTGTGTGTGCTTGTATATTCTTAATAGTTTAAGGCCATAGACACATGGGAAAGCTACTTTTACACCTCATGCTTGCTCCCATCCTTATCCATGGGCTATATTTACCTCTTCCTTGCCCAAGTATGAAACTTTTCTTGCTTTCTCTTTCCTCTAACCTGGATCAAAGACTCCAATCTATTTGTATGTGGAACCAAGTTCTCTAAGGTAGAAGCCATCCTCTTTTTGGAGAAGAAGGTCTCCTAGAGCTCCATTTAGCCCTACCTAGGGTTTCCAAGGTCATCTTCTAGGGATTTTAACCAAGAAAAGTTATTTTCTTCCTTACTTATCTATTTATCATGATCTTCTACTTCCTTAGACCTTCCTCCAGGTCGGAACCTTTCTTTTCCATGGTATAAATTTCTCTAAATCTCTAAAATCCTACCTTTCTTGCTCCTTATGCTTAGGGTTTGATCATTTGATGAAGAAAGGTGCTAGATGGACGAGTTCATAGCTTATACTTGGATTTTCTACCCTACCTGCTCGATATTTCTTCTGTGTGGGGTTTCATCTTCTCATTATAGGAAAGTTTTATAACTTGCTCCACATTTATTTCTTACCATAAGCTTTCTAGCTCATGTTCTTGCTTGAAAATGATGATTCATGCACTAAAAAGCTATGCTTGACTTGGATTTTGATTTTTATAATGTTCCCTATTCTGATTTCAGTTCTATATGAACCTGTGATAATGTGTACATTATTCCTAAGTTATAATATGACTTGGATCAGGTTGGTTAAGAACATATCAACCAATGGTCAATTTTAGGGTTTTAAGTTGATTTCTTCTATAAACCCATGACCCGATGATGGTACAATTGCAACAACCCTATGGTGTTGTCTTCATGACAACTGATGGTGGTGACCAAGTGTGTCAACTGAATTTCACCCCCTTAGGTCATGTTTTGGCCTAATTAAGAGCTTAGTAATTAACAGCTTAGTACCCTATTGATGCTATCAATCAATGGTGATATTAGTTTGATATTTGATGTTGATTAATGAATATAGTGCTGATCTAACTACATTTGGTGACTTAATGGTCACTAATGATGGTGGATTAGGTATCCAAAACCTATGATGACTTAATCATATAATCGTAGCATCAATTAAGCCTTATACCAATGGTTTCTTGGGTCACTTGATGCAATGGTCGAACATATACTGTAATTGATGGTTTTTACATATGAACTTGACCCAATGGTCAAGATATAATGTTTATTCCTCCAATAAAGTGGAATGATGGCTAATGTAATATGTTGGTCCTAATAATGTGATTTATATGGTTTCCTTTATATGATCAACTTAAGGAGCTTACTTGTTGACAATGGATGGCTTGTTTTAAATGAATAGTCGATTGTGGGTTTTACCCTACTCTCAATGGAACTTTTTGTGTGTTGTTAATCAAAGGATGTCTAGGGTTATATATATATTTGATAAAGGATGGGAAACCCTATGATGGGGGGTTCCCTGAGAAACTATCAACTATCTAAAACAAGATTTACAAGGTTCAAAACATATGAAGGAAAAGGCTGGAAAACATAAAACCTATCTACTTGCCTTCTACGGACATGGTTGGCAACTGCATGAGCTACCCTATTGTCTACATGATAAACTTAGCTAAAACTATAGAAAGAAAACAAAGATTTCAGCGCGAGGATATCTTCCAAGATAGTCCAGCCATGCCACCTTGGTGTTGCATGATGTGACAATCGCCATGGAGTCGGATTCCACTTCCACCTACCCAACCCCTTCCTTCTTCGCCCATATTAGCGCCACCCTTACATCCAAAGCCTCGGTCATGGCCACATCCTTCCCCGATGTTACCTTTTCCCCTGCCATCCCAACTAGGCTCCCCACTGTATCTCTCATCACTATGCCTATGCCCGAGCTCCCATCTTCCCCGCACGACCCGTCCACATTGAACTTCACCCGTCCCTCCGCTGGCTCCTTCCAACCCGACCCCTCCTGCCTACGCCCCTCTCCTGCACCGTTCATGGATCGACATGCCTGATTGTCCTTCCCCCTCACCATCGTCTGTGCACAGTGATATAGGACCATGTTGTTTGGCTCGCCTCTATTGAAGACGTGGATGCATCTCCCTCTCCACACCGCCCACATGGCGGACACGATCATTTCTGCTTCATGTGTAGTCGGTCTCTCCACCGCTTCCTTTATGGTTGTAGCCAACTCCCTATCCTTGGCATCCTCTGCCCAGTCCTATACCTCCTTAGGCAAATGTTCCCATACCTCTGTAGCGTTTGGACACCTGAACAACATATGAGGTATTGTCTCCTTTTCCGCCATGCCCAATGCACATATGCCATCCAGTATGCAATGCCTATAAAAAAGTCTTCCCCTTGTGGCTAGGCTTCTTATGCAAATCCTCCATAAAAAGTGGGCTGTTTTTGGGCTGCACCCGGCATGCCAAATCGTTTTCCATAAATCATCACCTTGTGTGACTTTATATCGTCTGGCTTCCACCTTTCCCAACAAACCTAGCCAGTAAACTGAACGGACTGTGAATTCTCCTTTGCTTGAGGGCCACCACATCAATGAGTCATTGGGTCTTTGGGCGCTGAGCTGTATAGAACAAATCCTCCTAGCATAGCTCTCTGGAAAATAGTCTCATACTCTAGTCTCCTCCCACTGGGTACCGTCATCTGTCATGAGATCGCTGACTCGATTGTATTCTGCATTCCTTTCATTTTTGAGATTAGCAAGAGTGTCCTCCCCGTCGAGTAGCCATTGGTCCTCCCAAATATTGATATCATCCCCCTTCCCCACTCTCCACTGTATCCCTTCTTTCAGCAATGCTTTAGCTCCCCACAAGCTCCTCCAGGTGTAGCTTGGATCATACCCCCGTCTAGCCTCCCATATAGATGTCCTGGGAAAGTATCTGGCTTTGAGAACTTTGGTCACCAAGGCCTCCGGGTGGTTTGCCATGCACCATAATTGTCTTGCTAAGAGGGATTAGTTGAAGATGTGAAGGTCTCCAAATCCCAGCCCTCCTTATCTCTTTGGCCTGCATAGATTATTCTAGCTCACCCAAGACATTTTCCTCTCTCTATCCTTTGCTCCCCACCAAAATATGGAGATGATTCTTTGTATCTCATCGATAGTGCCCGCCGGTAACTGGAAAATGCTCATAACATATGTCGGGATAGCCTGTGCCACCGCTTTGATGAGTACCTCCCTCCCTGGTTTAGATAGCAGTTTTTCCGACCACACTTGAAGTTTCTTCCCATAGCTATCGGAAGGCCTAAGTATGTAGCATGACGATCCACTTCCCTCACCCCCAAGATGTTCTTCAAATCCTCATGCTTCCCTTCCTCAACTCCCTTGCTAAAAACCACCTCTATCTTTGAGAAATTGATCTTCTGTCCGGATGCCTGTTCATATTGGCTGATAATTTCAGCTAACTTCAGGCACTCTGTATTGGTTGTTCTAGCAAAAAGGATACTATCATATGTGAAAAAAAGATGTGAGCTATGGGGGGATCCCCTACACAATTGGATGTTGTGCAAGAGATTTTCCTGTGCAGCAGTAGTTAGCAAAGTAAAGAAAGCTTCCGCACACAAAAGAAAAAGATAGGGGGAAAGAGGATCTCCCTGGTGAAGTCCGCGTGCTGGGCTTATGCTTTGGGTTCGGTCTCCATTAATGGAAAAAGCATGCTGGATGGTAGTTATGCAGTCTCTGGTTTTATAAATCCACATCGCGCCAAAACCCATTCTTCCCATGACGAAGCTCAGAAAATCCCACTCCACTCTATCATAGGCCTTAGACATGTCAAGTTTCACCGCAAGGCTGCCTTTTTTCCTTCCTTTATCCCTATTCATAGAGTGAAAAAGCTCAAAAGAAATCAGCACATTATCCGTAATCAGTCTTCCAGGGACAAAAGCACTTTGGTTTTCAGAGATCACCCTATCCATCAGGGGCTTTAGTCGATTCGTCATTACTTTGGAGACAATTTTTTAGACCACATTGCAAAGGCTGATAGGTCTAAACTCCCCATCCGTCTTTGGTTTGTCTGTCTTTGGAATGAGGACCACTAAAGTTTCATTTACAGCCTTTATACTATGTTCTCCTTTCCACCACCCTTTGATGTAACTCACCACATCCTGTCCTACAATGTTCCAATATTTTTGATAGAACATTACCTTCATTCCATCTGGCCCCAATGCTTTATTTGGGTGCATCTGCATTATAACTGTCCATATTTCCTCCTCCGTGATGTCCTTCTCCAACTCCCTCCTTTGCTCCCCGGAAACCACTTCCCTCATACCTTTCGTTGCTTGATCAAAACCCGTAGGGTTGCTAGATTGGAAGAGCTTGGAAAAGTGACTCAGAAAAATATGCCTGATCTCATTCTCCTGCACTCTAAGAATTCCTTGATCGTCTTCTATGCCTTCAACCCAGTTTCTTCATCTTCTATTTGAGGCCTTTTGATGGAAGTATGCCGTGTTTCAGTCTCCCTCTTTTAATTTTTTAACATGTGCCCGAGCAGCCCAGTATTCCTCGTTCTTCTGCAGCCAATATTGTAGCTCTTTTGATATTTCCTCTGCCCTATTAAGGTTTGTATGGTCCGGATGAAGACCTTGTAAAATTTTCAACTCGTGCTCAAGATCTTTAATCTTCCTTTTCCTCTCCCCAAATTTACCTGATGCCCACTCCCTTAACATATTTTTGCACTTCATGAGCTTATTGTTTAGGCCACCCCCTTGTTCACTCTCCCAAGCCTCCTTTCTAATTTTCCGAAACTCTTCCTCTCCAGTACACATCGGCTCAAAAGCAAAGTAGCAATTTCTTTTCTTTTTATCGGCGATCCTATTATCCACCTTCAGAATAATGGGTGCATGATCTGACTCATAGATAGGTAAATGGAACACCTTACAGTATTTGAAGAGATTCCTCTAGTCGAGCTCAGGTAAAAATCTATCAAGCCTCTCCATTACCAGAGTTTTTTCAGACAACCCTCTTTTCCAAGTAAAAATATTTCCTTCAAAGCCCACTTCGATCAGCCCACAATCATCAATAACATCCCGAAAGTTTTGCATGAGTTTTTCTTCCTTTGGCAGTCCCCCTTGCTTTTCAGTATTAGACACAATCTCATTGAAGTCTCCAAAGAAGATGACCGGTTCCTCTTCCTCGTCCTTTAATTTCCTCATCAGCTCCCAAGTCCTAACTTTGCTTGCCTGGTCTACCCAACCATACATCCCAATCGCTCTCCACCTATTTCCACTGTCATCATTCACCATGCCTACCATGTGCCTTTTGGAATAATTGATGATCTCCACACTGGCATCTTTCCACCAGAAACCAATTCCATCGGACTTGCCGTTGCTCAAAATACATATCCCGTCAGTAAAACCACAGCTTCTTTTGACCTCCTCCAACTTTGTATCAGCGATCATAGTTTCCACCACGAAAACTATGTTTGGGCATTCCCTCCAGACCCATGCCCGGAGAGCTTTGCACGTGTCAGGGTCACCCATCCCCTGACAGTTCCAGCTGAAGATTTTCATTGTCCTTCGTGGGATTGGGCTCTACCAATCTCTGCTACTTGAGTTGTGTCGACCCCTTCTCTTTCGGCTGTCCCCACCACATCTCTTTTAGATCTTTTTTCCCCCGTTCCCTGTAGAGGTTGGTCATCAACATCCATGTCGCATAGGTCCACACCTCTGTTTCTTTTACATGTTGTTTGGTCCCACACCACTTCATCCTCAGGAATACCCAGTCATGCCCCCTGCTCATCTTATAGACCCGTGGATGGTGTTTCTTCTTTTCTCGGATTTGTTTTTTCCCTTGCTTCACCTTTGTCCCTGATTCCTTTTTCCGCTCTACCTGGGTGACAGCTCTTCTCTCGTAGTTATTTTTAACAATGCTCGCCTCTTCATTCTGGTTACAGTTCTCTTGTACTTCCTTGCTTTGATCATTTTGGCATTCTTGTGGGTGTCTTTTCTTCTTGCTTTGATAATGCTCATGGTTTTGTTCATGCACCTCATTCCCAGGCTTGTCTCGACACTGTGTCCCCCCTTGCACTGTGTTTCCCTCCGGCAACGTCTGTCTCTCTGGCCATTGATGACATACCTCTGCTATCTCTTCATTATCGGACTCTGGTACTTGCTCCTCGACCTACTGCTACCTTTGCATCATTTGCATCTCATTGATCGAGTACCTCAACCTTCTCCTGTCCGTCAAGGTCTCTCCATCGTGAGGTATATCCTCTGCTTGTGCCATCATCCTCGTCCCCTTGCCCTCCTTCCCCCCTTTCCCCCGTCCCCTACAACATCCCCCCCTGAATCTGTGCCTCGGCGTTCCCTCCCTCCCCACCTACCTTGCCCTTCCCTTCCCACTTCTGCTGGTCCCTCAGTCCTGCCGCCCTGGCCCCCGCTATCTTTCCAACCCCATTCCCCCTCCTCAGTATTTCCTTCCCCCACAAAGCTTCCTCTATATTCCTCGCCTCCCTTCTTATGTGATGACCCCCCTCCGTCATAATGCTTGAAGGTAAATTTTCTCCTCGTTGGCCCTATCCCTCCATCCTTCTGTTCCTCCACCCGACGGTGCTTCCAGGGTGAGGCACGTAGCAAGTTCCCCCACCTCTGCTGGTGTTCGCCACTGTCCTCATTGCCCACACAATCACAGTCTACGTGCCCAAGCCTTTGGCAGGAGAAGCAAAGATTGGACAACCTTTCATACTTCACTTCAACCTCCACAATGGCGCCACTCTTAACCCTAATTTTCAACATTTGTTTTAAAGGTTTGGAGATGTCTGGGGTTATGTGAACTCTGAGAGACGAGTCCCATCCTAGTCCATACGTATCAGTTGCGACCACCTCCCTGATCCTTCCCGCAATCTCACAGATGGTTGCTTCCGCCCTATACCCTAGTGGGACGCCGTACAGACAAACCCAGAATGGGCATCTCTTGATGACAATGCTTCCCAGTTGTTCCTCCTTCCAGACCTCCTTAACTAGTAGCAACCTTCCATAAAAATTCCATGGAGCACCATAAATAACACTCTATTTGTCCCTCCAGTGGGCGAACTGTATGATGAACACCTTGCCCTCAAGTTGCTTGAATTCGACCCTCTCCCGCAGACTCCATGTTTTAGACAAGGTTCTTTCCATAGCCCTAAAGTTATAAGTCCGATCCGTTAGTAGTCGACCGACCAGCACAAGCTCTGTATGATCTTCTGCTTCGTCTCCGCTTCCAACCGGTAGCACATTGATGGGATCTTCTTCCTCTTTTGACAACCTGAGCCCTGCATATCTTTCCGCGAGGTCCGCTGTCATCTTGAAGATGAAACCCAAAGCACACCGTACACTTGAACCTGCAAGAGAAGAACCCTAGAATAGGGTGGAGAAGCATCCACTTCCTCGTGCGCTAATCGCCAGAGCGACTAGACTCGGGGGGGATGGGTTCTATGGTGACTCTTTATAGAGCACAAATCAAGGACTTCATAGGTGGTTTATCTAGGGTGTTTACTTATGTAAGCAACCAATGGTCTTACCTTTTAAACATCCAATGGTTTTGGGTGACATTGTGGTATGGTGATATGGGTTGAATGATGATGGAACAAATGGAGGGTTACCCTTAATAAGGTAGTCTTACCTATTCACTCATATGAATAGAAGGGATGATAATCATATTGTATTGATATGTAACCCTAATGAGGCATAACTTGTTATACATAGATTTAATATAACTAAATGATGGTAATTGGGTATGAATAGTCCTTGAATGACTAATACAATCATGAAGTACTATTTTAATGTTGTTGAAACCCTAGTATGCTATAACCCAATGGTTACACCTTGACTTATGTGTGGGTTCATACTTGAGAATAGTAATGAATGTGATGGTGATGCTTCAACTTATGCATCCATGATCCAATGGGGATGTCCTGAGTTAGGGTTTGGGTATAAGTGTTGATTAGTAACATTGATATAATTTATCAAGTTGAACCTAACTCTAATGCAAATAGATAAATATGAGTATTCATGTTTAACATTCTTATATGATGGAATGATGATGGTATAACCTTCTTAACATGATCATAACCTTAATGTGTTAGTTGGTGGTTATCATAGCCACATGGTTGATACTTTCTTATGCTAAACATGTGCATTATGAATATGATGAGTGTTAATCATATCTAGATTCCTTGCATGTTTATGTAATAAAGGAATGTTCTTAATGTTAATATAACCTTACTATGATTATTTATGAATATCTCCTAGATCATTAATGCAATATTGTGCTGATATGGTGTATTATATGTAAGTGATGTTGTTAAGCCTTGTTATAAGGCATGCAAAGATAATGATGATCTTGTAGGGAATAGTATGATGGTCTTAATGACCTTTGGTCATGGTTGAGCCCTGAATGAGGTGTAATCCTCTTATGTTGATAAGGGTTGATACCCTATGATATTGTGAAAAGGATTTATATCTTGTGATAGTATGATGACTAGTTTGGTCTCATGAATGGCAAGTGAATAGTACCATGTGATGGTGAGATGAGAAATTATGTTTCACACATTTTATATCTTTTAAAAGTTGTGATATTTATGTGCTTGCTAGAAGTGTGTATACTTGTTTGATGCAACCTTAATTCACCCAATTTGCATAACTAATCAAGTGCAACTCTAATCATGTAGTGCCATGTGTCATAGAACCATCTTCAGTGTCAGAACTTGTTGGATGGTGAAATGAGTATTCCTAAGGGAAACTCAGAGCGCATACTGTTGAGTATGTGGGGGTGGTAGGTTGAGGATATATCCTTGTCATCCACAATGCAGATTGTAGAGGTTGGCTATGGTCATTCCTCATACATCTGATGTGATTGAGATCGGTTGCGGTCGTGTCTCGATGATTATAACATGATGTAATTAGAGGATAACTGCAGTTGTACCTCAATGATTGGGTTTGAATACCCTAGATGCTAGCACCGTGACCTATACTAAGGTGGGCTAGTTACAGGACTATATGTCACTGTGGTGGCAGCTTTGACTGATATGTCACTGCCTTTTACTCGTAGTGACCGAGGGGAAGAGATCTTAGGATACCGACACTCCTAGATCTTGTACTGAACCGAATAACCCTTCGCAGGGGTCAGTTGGACTTTGAATGGTATGATTCAAATACCCCAGGGCATAATAAAAGATGTAATACAGTCGTATAACATATTTGTTTAGGGTTATAAATGACGCTTCACATTGGATGATAACCCTTGTTTGTTCTCTTTACATAAAGATGATGCTTAGTGCAATTAAGAGATAGTAATTATACTTATGTTGTGGATATGAATAAGATTGTAAATGTGTACATATAGTAGTCATGCTTATGTTGATATCTATACTGCTACTATTGATTATAATTAGGATGCTAGCTATATCATGTTGTTAGTTACGTTTAGCATGCTAGACATGCCTCTATAATTAGAAATGTCTATACTGCTAATCATGCGTATGCAAATACTCGTGCTTATGTTGATAGCTCTGCTTATGATATTGATTTGTTCAAACTGTTGGACATGCTAATGTTTTTATATATGCTTATGATGATAGACTTATTCATGTTAATAGAGTTAATATACCACTAAACTTGCTTATGCTAGTTATGCATATGCTATTGAATCTCTTATATGGTTAATAAGGAAAATGATGATACTCAGCTTGATGATGATAATTATTATCAGCTCCTTTATGTATATTGTTAATCATCAGTGTTGATAAGCCTATTTGTTCGATATGATTAAACTTCTTAAACTATATCATTACCTAAAATGTTGTAATCAATAAGCATTGTTGGAGGTTATATCTCTTGCTGGGACATGGGTCTCACCCTTGTGGTTCGCGACATTTTTTTAGGTAATCAGAAGTGACGAAAACAAACATGTGGAAGCAAAGATGATCTATAGTAATGAATCTTTGATAAAGTTGATTAGATGTCTAGTGTGTCCTAGAGTCATCCCTGTACTCTCAAGTCCGGGCAGGAAAATTTTGTATATGGTGTTTCAAATAAATCTGACTTTGGTTAGCATATTAATGCTTGTTTGTGTGGCATATACGATTATTGTTCTCCTGTATATATATGTTGTGGCTAAGACGATAGAACAATTTGTATCAAATTCTTAGCATAGTATGGATACAAGAAAGATCTTGGGCTCCTATGCAAATATTTTTGAGTGGGTGTTGAGGTTGAAATCGATTTTAATTTACCCATATTTTTGGGTATGTGATTAATTAGTGATTGATTGTGTTTTATATTTTGAGTAATCTCATTTAGTGTAACGAGTTCTCACAATAACCCTTGTTTTCTTTCTTTTCACTAAGATCATGTATAGTACAATAAGAGATAATAGATATGCTTATGTTGCAGTTATGCTCATGTTGTAAACATGCTTATGTTGTCAAATATTCTGACACTAATGATTAAGAATATTCTGGTGCTAGCTTTATTTAATATTGCTAGCCATGCCTATGTAATTAGAAATGCTTAAACTGATAATCATGCCTATGTAGTTCATTGTGTTATGATGTTAGTTATACTTATGATATAGATATGTTCCCTTTATTTGAGATGCCAATATTGATAACTATGTTATGTTACTAAATATATTCGTGATGTCATAGATTCTTATGCTACTAGATTGCTTGTGTTTCTATCAAGGAATATGAAGATAGTCAGATTAATGATAATGATTGTTATTAGATGCAATTTGATGATATTTGAGTAGATATCTATCTAGAGAAATGGATTTATTTGTTACCTATATATGCATTGATGATCATACTTATTGCTAAGATTATTTTCTTAATCTGTTTAACATACTTAAACTATTCAATCTATTTAATTGATTATTAAATACTCCAACTGTGTAGTTATCTACTATTTAAAATGTTATAATCAATAAGCGTTGTTGGAGGTTATATCTCTTGTTGGGACATGGGTCTCACCCTTGTGGTTCGCCACATCTTTTTAGGTAACCGAAAGTGACGAAAACAAAATGTGGTAGCAAAGAGGAGCTATAGTAATGAATCTTTGAGAAATTTGATTAGATGTCTAGTGTGTCCTAGAGTCATCCATGTACTCTTAGGTCTGGGCAAGAAAAGTTTGTATATGGTGTTTCAAATGAATTGGAATTTTATTAGCATGTCGATGCCTGTTTGTGTGGCATATACAAATATTTTTATCATGTGTATATATGTTGTGGCAAAGGTGATAGAACAATTTGTATCAAATTTTTTTCATAGTATGGATAAAAGAAAGATGTTGGGCTCTTATGAAAATGTTTCTGAGCAGGTGCTGATGTTGAAGTCAGTTTTAATTTACCCATATTTTTGGGTATGTAGTTAATTGGTGATTGATTGTGTTTTATGTATTGAGTAATCTTGTTTAATGTATCCCAATCCAACATCTACTTGACTGCTAGTACTACTTCCATTTGCATATTTTCTTCTTTTTTTTACTTGTTCTTGCTCCTACATCTCCAACAACTATTGTTGTTTGCATGGATGTGTTAAAGTTTATTGATCTCTTCTTCCTCCCATCCTTCAACACCTCCTTTACTAACTTTTTTATTTCTATAACTTCTTCTTCCTCCTTTACTTCGTCTCTATTGTTGTTGAGCTTTTCTTTTTCTAACTTCTTCTTGCACGTCATTTGTAATTTTCTTTACTTTTTCATCTTTTTTTTCTCCTACAATGCCTACTTATCTTTCTCCTTTTGTAGTTTTTTTTCTTCCTCTAAATTCACCTTCTTTTGATCCTTCCAACAATTACATATACAAGTTAGGCATATGATAGAATTCACTTAACAGAGTTACAAAATTGCATGTAGTACCATATGTATAAATAAAAAAATATGCAATAAAAAATAAATATGATAATAAAGATGCCCAGAAAAGCCTAGGCGGCCTAGGCACCCATTAGGTGAAACCCACCGCCTAGCGGCCTTGAAAACTTAGTTTGAATCCAATTTGAAGTTTCATGTCAAGGAGTGAAGGGATGGAATTCAGACCGAAGAGTCTTACATGTATCCAATATTATTTGTTTAAAGTTTGGATACTAATAGGCCCACCTATGATGGCCCACACACGTTGTAAAACCTTACAGGCCCTAGGCACCTAGCTAGTTTAATATTGAGTCGGGTGTTCTATCCAATTGCTATTGGTTGTTATTTTCCTCTCCCCCACATGATATCAGAACTAAACCATGACCAAATCACCTCATCTACCCATTCACGATTGGAGACAAAGGACCAACGTTGTTATGTCACCATTACCTTTGGCTTCACAGACGACCATGTATGGCCCTCCCCTTTGACACTAATTACAATCCTCCCATATTTTCAATAAATTCATATTGTTATATATTTATAGACATACATATATTATACATTAATTTGTAGTATATATAATAATGAATTCATATGTACAAAGGTGGCTACACTTGGGTGCTTAAAAGTTGGGTCACCACCTGGCCGCCTTGACAAGTATGCATGGATCAAATAAAACAAAAGGATATCAGATTAACAATTCTCAAAGATGACTCTAAAGGAAACATTTTCATTACAATTATGGTATAAATATTGCAGCGATCATGATTTCCAATTTTTTGAAAGAAGTCACCTGCAATATTGATTTTTCAAATGACATATATTAAAATACAGACATAAATGCAATAAGGAATCCAATATTTGCATGATTTGTACAGTTTAGATGGTTAGAAAAGAAGTTAATTGTGTCTATTTATTGTATTTAATAGGCATCAAAGTATGCCTTTGAACCTTTTGAAGAATTGATCATTGCTTGAATGTGCATATTGTGTTATATATCACGTTTCCAATAGCTAAAATTTAAGATTGTGGGAATCTCAAAGTAGGAAATATGCCAGTATCTACAACAAATGAATCCATAAAAATTGATAAATGGAGTGGTAAAGGAAGAAATATTAACAATAAGATTACTGCCAAGCATTTCAATCTTTCATGATACATAGAGATCAACATCCATGAATCCATAAAAATTGAGAAATGGAGTGGTAAATAAAGAAATATTAACAATAAGATTACCACCAAACATTTCAATCTTTCATAAGACATAGAGATCAACATCCATTTGTTGTTGTCATATCAATATGTATTGCTTTGAATATTTTACAAAATAGAACTAAAAAATTAAGTATATTTGATTAGAAACTTGGGTTGAATAGAAGATAGTTCATGAATGAAAGCACATGACATATAGTGTAGAGTTCATGAAAAAAAGCACGAATCATATTCATTATATTCTACTGTGTTGCATAACTCATCAGTAACCTACATGTCATCCTGTATAGTCAACCTAGACGCCAGTCATCACTCATTCGGGTAGCTGTATTTCCATTAGCAAAGGAAATAGAGCTGATTAATACATACATATTTAGGCATACAGGGACAACACTTACCCATGTATTGGATTAATGTGTGGTGTTGCGATGCGTCAATTATAAATTATCAAAGAAATAGTGTACTTTGATGGGTCAATATCATCATCATTTTCCAGAACCTTAGAGCCTTTTCATCTCATTCTTGTACTTTTCATATAAGCAACTAAGGACAATTATCATGATACCACTCTCAAGTACAATAATGTTTAGGGGTTGAGACTTGAGAGAACAACTCTTTCTTATTTTCTCTTCAATAATCCATATCATTTTTCAATGCATTAAGCCAAAGGTCTGGGAAGCCATTTTCTAATATAAATATGTGAAAATAACGACCAAGGAAAAACAAGTAGCTATGATATATGTATTGAGGCAAGATGAACACCTTTCGAGCTTTGAGCTCTATCATCATGATCTCATAGCTCTAAATAATTATCAAAATGAATGATAGTGGCTGCAACATCTCTCCTGTGGATGAAAAATGGGTCCCCTAAAACATCATTGTACAGAGACCAGATGAAAATACCGGTTTCAATTGTGCCACAAAAATGTTATAATGATATACATGCTTGGTTAAAGAAATTAAGGAGTTTACTGACTGGATTGTGATTGTGCACTCCGCAACTCAACATTCATAGTATGGAATCGAACCACAACAATTGTCACCCAACCATTTTTATGTTCCACTCATTTGGATCTTTGGAAGAAGACCAACATGGAAGGTTAAAAATTGGTTGTAAATAGTTTCAAACAAGTTCAAGGTGTTGAACATGACGAAGTCTTTCACCAGTTACCATGGTTGAATCCATTTGGATCATGCTTGCTATTACAGCTTAGTACGACTGTATGATTTGGTATATGGATGTTAAAACCACATTCCTGAATTGGAATAATTAAGAGGATGTGTACCTTACACAGACTAAAGGTTTTATAAATCCATTAATGCAAATAAAGTATATAAGCTAC
The DNA here is from genome assembly GCA_963693085.1 of Alisma plantago-aquatica. Taxonomy (NCBI): domain Eukaryota; kingdom Viridiplantae; phylum Streptophyta; class Magnoliopsida; order Alismatales; family Alismataceae; genus Alisma; species Alisma plantago-aquatica. The sequence continues at coordinate 257,041,696 of OY856412.1, forward strand.
AAAGGTCAATCTTTGGATTGAAGCAAGAATGTCAGAGTTGGAATCTTCTATTTAACAAGACAATCAAAGAGTTTGACTTGAGTCAAAATGAAGATAAAATATGTGATTACAAAAGATTTAGTGGGAGAATATTGACATTCCACATAATGATGGGGGAATGATGTCGTTATCCTACAAATCTTAAAGCCTACCAAGGAAAGTACCTTCTCTATGAAGGGTTTAGGCAAAGCATCTATATGGGATAGGAATTGAGATCTATAAATATAGATCAAGAAAGCTTCTTAACCTAAGAAATATCACATACATTGGCAAGATGTTGAAATGGTTCAGCATGTAAGAACTCAATGAAAGAAAATTTGTCCATGTTCGATGGAGTTATTCTCTTAGTAGCCTAGTTTCCTAGTTCTTGTGAAGAACAGGAACACATGGATAGATGCCATATGCATTTGCAATTGAAGCACTAAAAGGATTTGTTCCTTGGTTATGGTAATAAGGAAGACTTGGGTGTAAACGGTTACACTGATGCAAGCTTCCAAAATGACAAATAAAATTAATGATCACAATCTATGTTTATGATTGACCTTAAACAAGAACTGTAAGCTTTAAAGGATTCTAAACTAATGTCAATTATTCAAATCTCCAATAGAAGTTGAGTATCTCTATGTTATATGAACAACAAAGGATACTGTATGGATCAAGAAGTTCATATGGTTGTACTTGTATAAGGTTGCAACCATTGATGACACAGTAGAAATATTGATGACAATAGTGGAGCTACTGGTTAGGTTGTGAATCTCAAATAGCATACTACAACACTTACATCTCATATGATATGTCGTACAATGAAGAGATGTGAAAATTGCAAAATATCGACTTGAAGCAAACATTGCTAAACCTGTTGTAAAAGTGCTTGCACAGCTGTAACATGATGGACATGTTAAGATCATTTGGAATACAATTTGTAGGTGATTGGATCTAAGTGTAAGTGGGAGTCTATTGGCATGTATGCCCAGAGAGAAAATCATATGATTATTGGAGTGTGGCATTGGATACCAGATTTGATAATAATAAAGGTAATCCCATTTATTATGTTAGTATCAGTCATGAAACAATGAATCATGCATAGTAGATGTCTGAACGATGATGTTACTTGATGACATATGTCTTCAGGTTGAGGACCTGAATGATGAGGTCATATGTATGATAAGAGTACATACATTCTTGTTATGTCCCTAGTCAGATATTACTATGGAAGCAAAATAGACAACAATAATACATAAGACTAGAGTGTGTGTTGACAGATGATAGAGTCTCATTAGTCATGATATGTGATATCAAGTCAATCAAATAGGTACATGTTAGAGAATAGTGTATCACACAGACCCCCCATTAGAGTAATACATGTTGACCATGTATGGTAGTCAAAATCATCTCTCATAGTGATAGTTGTTCTTATACCTGAAGTCACTACATTCATCACATTTCGTTCAAGTATTGTGACATAATCCACTATGATCCTGAATAAGGGTTGCCATAAAGGTGATGCTCATGTGCAATGTGACACATGGGGATTGAGTGTGAGTGATGTAGATGGGATTTGTCCCACATATAGGAGAATGATATGAAGGGCCCCTTAATAAGTGAAACTAAGAAATGTATGGCCATACTCATCACTCAATATGTGATATGTGAGCTTACATGCATCTCAGACAGTCTTCTCTAGTCCAAGAAACATGGATTGAATGTTTAGAGGATCATGATTCCATGCATCGAGTTCAATCTGAATATCACAGACAATAGAACTATATGATCACAGTAACACCTATCATAGATTGTAGGTTAGGTTGTTCTCTAACTTTACAAATTAATTGGGTAGCAATGATGTGTTGCTAAACTCCGCTTTTGCTTGTAATGATGTAAGTTAGTTATTAACATTCACTGCCAACATTAGTCTAGACCTATAGTGTCACACACACAGGAATGGACTTGGATTACAGGATTATATTCATGAACGATGTTTAATTACTTACTAAAGGTGTTTAAGTATTCAATTAAACAACTGAGGTTTAAAATTGACTGACTGGACTCTAAAATGACTGGTTCAAGGGTTGAACTAGTTGGTTGGACTATCATGTCTATGGGCATCAACATCGAGTGATCAATGGTTGAACCAGGGAGTGAAACAATGGGTTCACATAATGAACCAAACGGTTCATGGGATGACCCGACCAATTCATTTGCCAATTTGATTTGATCAATGATTGGTGTTGATGTCATATTGTCCATTAATTGTACATTGATTACCAATTTTATTCTGAACAACAAACTGCACTAACCAATCAGTTCACTTAATGAACTGATCAACTCATGAACCAACCGACTGGTTCACCATTTGTAGGTTCCAGAAAATTCGTGAATTTGACCTTTTCGACTCCCGCAATGATTGGGAACCTAACCCAACCTCTCATACAAATAGAGGGGTATTGGGGATTCTCAAAAAACAACAAATGACTCTGAAAATTGTTTTCCTCTCTGGTTGTGGTAACCAATAGAGAGCCCGAGCAAGTCCTACCCGATAAAGGGAGGGATAGCAATAGAGAGACAATTGTGGGAGAGTGTATCAACTCTAGCGGTTTGACATTTGAAAGGGACAATTCATTCTTAGTGGCTCTGGTAGCACAATGTGTAGTTACGAGTGGTCTGTTTGGTCTACTCTGAAGGTGAGAAGTCATTGTCTACCGTTTGGAGGACATCATCAACCAATGTCCATGGTTTAACACCAGGAGACCGATGGAGATGATTGTTCGAGTGTTGTTGTTGCTGAAGGAGTGAGTTGCTGCCTAAAGAAGAAGAACGATGCTACTACAAGGGCAATGTCACTAGACTTTCACTATGACCAAGTACAACCCTACAACCTTTCCTTACTAGATACATTGTTGTTGACATGATCTTGTTGTATAGGGAAATCAGGCTTTAAATTTTTTTTCCACTACCCTATCTGTCACCCCAGTTTCCCTATAAATGTTACTATGTTATTGTTGGAAATGTCATAGTTCTTATGATTTATGACACATCATTATAAGCATGTAAGCATCAAGTGTGTCTATGACATGTAGAATCCTCTGCCAAAGTTTTGAAAGATGATGATGTCCTTCCAGGAAAGTATTGTTGAATGGTCTATACGGCCTTTGGGTATGTTTGAGCCCCAATGGAAGTATCACCCTCTTCATGAGTGATAATGGACTGGTATACTATGATGTTGTGTTAAGGAATGTGTCTCATACATTCTATAATCTTCTAGACTTGCTATGTACACTAATGATTTTACAGAAATGACATAGTTGTTTGTATGTAACTTGATTGATGCAGTCTGAAATCACCCAACTGGTTTAACTAATCAAGTGAAAACCTAATCATGTAGTTCCCTGGTCCATAGACTATTCTAGTGTCCAGACTTGTTGGATAGTAAAATGAGTATTTCATAAGGGAAACTTGGTTCCGTATACTATTGAGTATATGTGGGTGTAGGGAGGGTGTATCCTTATCATCCTGATCCTAAGGTTTTGAAGATCATTTGAGGTCGTGTCTCAAATGAATATATGTATGTATATATATATATATATATATATATATATATATATATATATATATATATATATATATATATATATATATATATAGTGTGTGTGTGTGTGATTGAGTACGGTTGTGGTTGTACCTCAGATTTTAAGGTTGAATACCCTGGTTTCTAGTGTCGTGACCTGTGTGCGCATGGCAGACTAGGATGATTGTAGTTTGACTGATATGCGACTGCGGCAGACTCATACTAACCAAGGGGAAGAGATCTTAGGATTTTGGCTCTCCTAGATCTTGTACGGAGCTAATTATAACTTTGCAACAGTCATCTAGTAGTTTGAGTGGTATGCTTCAGACTACCCAGGGCTTAGTAAAATATGTAATCCAATCGTATAGCATATCTATTAGGGTTATTCAATGACTCACATTTGATTATAACCCTTCGTTTGTTCCTTAAAATATTTAGATGATGTTTAATGTGGGAAGAGAAATCAACTGTACATATGGTGTTAGATCTACATGTTACTTTGACTATTATTCTAACATTTTAATTTTGTAATATTCCTATTTTATCTACTTAATTGCATAATCTGTTGTAAGAAATAAACATTGTTGAGAGTAATATCTCTCACTGGGACATGGGTCTCACCTTGCGAATCACCACATCTTTTTAGGTGACCATCAACAACATCGTCAAACCCATGGCAGTGAGGAGGAGCAGCTTGAAGACCTATAAAGGAAGAAGGTTGGCTAGTTGTTTAGTGTGTCCTAGAGTCATCCCTGTACTCTCAGGTCTGGGCGGGGAAGTTTTGTAGATGATGTTTATCGATTCGAATTTTTGGCAATGTGTTGATGTTGTACATGATGTAATATGCAGATAATACCTTTTATATACATGTTGTAGATGAGGTTAATAGACAGATGTACAAATACCTAGCATGGTATATGTTTTTATGCAAGATGGTGTTCCTATATGTAAATGTTCTTGGAGATGTTTAAGAAGTTTGATTAGGTTTTGATTATGCACCTTTTTTGTGATGTGATTAATTAGTGAACTATCGTATTTTGGTTTTGAGTAATCTCATTTATCGTGGTAGGTTACTACATGAAGATTATTGGAAGGAGAGTTTGAGGAGGTTTCTTCATGCTATCACCTACATTCCTCTAACAAGATCTCATAGATGATATCATACACTTCATCGATCTTGAGTAGTTATTGAGGGCATGTTTTCATGTGGATCAACACACCCGGTCTTAATCCCCAGACACATCGGGAAAATTGTTCCATTTTTCTACCTTTACCCATAACATTGGGGACAATGCATATGCAAGCTTGGGGGATGAATGGATGGGTGTTTATATTTTCATATTTTGCATCTTTACTTTTAGTCATATATCTACATGTTTTTGTTTTATGAAATTAGATTTTCCATTTGTTTTTCCACTTCTATTTCATGCAATTGCGGAGAAAAAATAATTTGTTTTTGGTATTGGTCGTTCTTTGATGATGTGGTATCAATTTTGAAATTTTTTAAATCTAAATGTGTTCCCGTGCCTTTCTCATTAAGCTAAATTTGTTGTCGTTAAGAGTGCATAACTGGAGGAATTAATTGGATTAGTCAGCTTGAAGATACACTAAATGAACGAAATAAACACCTAGCTTAAACTTAAGGCTTTAGTTATGACAAGGATGTTTCAGTCCAAATCAACTAAATAGTAACATGATCTCTAATGTTAATTTTAGAAATAAACTCTAAGGTAACCCTATTACATAAGTTGATAGGAAAGCGACATATCATGGTTGGAAAATACATTGTCTCTTAGTCTAGTGATCTCATCCACCTTCATTCATTTTCATTCACCACAATATGATTATCAAACATAATTCAAATTATCTTCCTCTTGATTTCATTACATGTCATGTTAAGAAGCACATACTTAGTTTATTTTGCATTACACTTTCTTGCATATCATCTCAATTGAACATTTGTATTTTGCATAACAAAATTTCATACGCTGCATCTGCATCAGATATTTCATAAGGTGTTACATGTTTTTTATCTTCCACATTTTCTTACCAAGTAATATAATTAAATAATATATATATCATTACTCTTCCTCCAAATAAAGAAAAAAGATTGGAAAATCTTAAGCATGAACAATTTATCTTGCTAAAATAAAAGGATAGAAAAAAGAGTATTTGAAAAAGAAAAGGAAAAAAGAGGAGAAAAGGAGGAAAAGGATTCTAAGTTCAATGTCATATTATCTCTAAGCAATAAAGAATGGTATTGTGGACATTTTATTTGTAAACACTTCTCTACCTATACTCATCATTAGGATGAGACATCCATTGCATGCTTCATTCAACCAAAAGAAAGGTAGGCATTAGAAGGCATACAATCACATTGTATCCATCATATTGATGCATCATACTTTTCTTCTTGAATAAATGATTTCGGTTATTCTTGTGATACCTGTTTTCATAGACACCCATCTTTTCCATCCATTCCTCTGCATGGTAGACTGCCAAAAAAAGCATTCCTCTCATCCATGTTTATATGAGGTACTACTTCCAAGGTAGGTTGTTTTTAACAATTAGAGCAATGTTGATAGGGAGATGACATGGTGCATCAAGCACAAACCGTGATATTATCTACTTCATACTCATAGTGCACTAATTGATCTTTTTGTGCATGTCTTTTATGAGCATTATTTATAGATTTGGAGTAGTTGGTTGTTCAGTGGTTGGCGAGGACCAGTTTGGGACCGATAGGTGGGGTGGTTAGGAAAATTATTTTGTAGGATCTTGTCTTCTTATTGACTTCTTCAAGAAAATCTAAGTGTAGTGTTGCTCGAGGACTAGCAATATTCAATCTTAGGGGCTTTGATGCACACATAAATCATTGCTATTTATTATCCTAATTTGGTTTTTTTTGCCACCTCTTAATTAATTTTTTTCCATAAATATTTCACCAAATTAGTATAATATCACTTATGGATCAATTCTTCTAATTTTGCATGTATCTTGCATGTATTTTACATTTATTTTACATATTTTAATTATTACCTAAATAATTTGGCCTAATTAGTTGCTTATTCTATTGCAGATAATTATTGTTTATGGAGTAGAGTCGATACCACTAACTTCAAAATGATGGTACCTTCATACTACAATTACATTTTTTTCCAAATTGAAAGGAAATAGACGTCTACTGTAAAAAGTTAGTAGGGCTGACTCAAATGTTGAAGACCAATATTAAATGCATTAAATCCAACCATATTTGTTACATTTCAATATAATTAGGTTATCTGTTCACCTAAACATAATTAATGGCTAGAAAGGACACCATTAGGAGGTATTCTTGAGATCTATCATGAGAGGATGACGCCAGAGGAATAAAGAGGGAAGAAAATGAAGGGGCCCTACCTGACAGACTTTAGAGGCATTTAAGAGGTGGAAATGATGGTGAATGACTCCATCTTCTCTAGATCCTTTCCTCAACTCTTTCTCCATTTGTAATCTTTTTTGAAAGTCATGTTTTGCATCTTTTCTCTTTACTATGATACCATGTGAAATATGTCTGGGTAGTTTTTCATCTTTAGGGTCTTGAAATTATCCTAGTGTAATATATTGTATCGTATTGCATCTATTTATGGACGAAAATTATTGTTGGAAGTTCTTATATGAATTCTGTTTATTTACTATGTGCATGTTTGGTCACCATGTTCATAATACCAGGTAGTTAATTGCTACAAAAGTGGAATTAATTTTACTGAATGAATTTATATGAACATTATTGAGCTTTGAGAGAGGTCTTAAGAAAATGAGGTAGAATATTGAGTGATTGTTCTTCAACATCCTATCTAATACTTAAATGATACGGGAGCATGCTTACTTATTAGAGATGAAAGTGTGTTATGTTGTAGAAGTGGGTGACACAATGTGTAGATTGTCTAACTTAATAGATAATTGTTGCTTTATAAATGGATGTATATCTGGTGTAATAATTACATTGTGTTGAAATCGGGGATCCTAAATATGTCCATCTATTTGATAACAACTACTATTTAATTGATTTTTTAGTTTAAGCTTAGTTAATCTTAGTTTTAAAACAAATCCACTCTTGTCTTCAACGTATTTGATCAATGCTAATTAGAAGTAGTCTTTAAACTCACAACTCCCCGTGTCTGATAACTTGTGACTCATAATCTCATATTACTTCAACAAGTACACTTGCACTTTACACACACATTTAAGTCGTGCCAGCATGCTAATGGTCTTGGAATTTTTTGGGATGAAGTCTTTCTACCTCGTAAGTTTTTTCTAAGACCACTTATTGGTTAGTAGGCCACATAGGTGTTCTTGGTAAGAATCTGATCAAATCTGTCTTCTCACTCTAGGTTGGGTGTAAATATCTAGACCGACCAGAATAATGACAAGATTTGTACATTACCAGATAGATGAAACCAAATTGCATCTTGATTCTTATAGTTCACCATCTATATAATATTAAAAAATTCCCTTGTGATCTCAATATATGTAACACGTGCATTGTGATTATTTTCTCAAGTGTAGTTTGCTTGATGTATATAATACACAATGGTTTGATCCCCACTTTCGTAATTGTCACCTCACAAACATATCTTTTTGAAATCACTATCTGTGACATATTGTGGGGATATCAAATCCCCTAAATTCTTCTTTTTAAAATCATTGTATGGTGGAGGAGTGAGTGATGGCGATGGGGTGTGGGGAGGTAGACAAGGGTTTATTTCCCTCTTTGTACGAGCATAGTAGGGAATGATCTTCTTGACCCCAACAATGGTTTCCTTTCCCATCTTTTTAATGGAAAATGACTAGTCACCTAACGGACATGGAGGCACATTATGGATAGGATATTTCCTAGATTTTTGTAGAGGAGGAGAATAGGAGGTAGAGGAATATTATGTCAAGATGGAGGAGGTTGGATCATCTTAAGGAAACATTGTGGAGTCTCAAGAAAACTTGGATTGAGCTTTAGAGTGCTTGGAGGCTGCCCCTGGAGATCATCTTTAGCGTTGGCACTCATGAATGGTTGTGGGTGCTTAGTGAAAAAAAAGGATTTTGTGGTTCAGTCCCCCATTTCAAGTCACTTAACCGCCTGTGGGCTCATGTCACCGCAATTGTTGTGATCAAGTGGTCGTTTTATGGTGGCGGTAGCATGGCTGTTTTAACTAGAATGGTCATCCTGGACCATCTTTCTTATTTTCTCTTTGATATAAGAATTGCTTCATTTTCCATGACCATTATGGGATAGAACAATAATTTTAGAGAGATATCACCATGACAGTTCTTACATACATGACCATGATGGTATGGCAAAAAAAATTTTGTCTTCCCAACTTTTTCATCACTTTTACAAAGCCATTCTCATCAACATGGTTGTTCTGGTGCTTAGGTGCCACCATTATTCCGGTGAGAGCAAACAATCTTATTTTGGATCATTTCAACAGCCATTTGCACAAGTTTCTAAAATGATCACCACCATTGTTCCATGATTGAGCGATCGTTTTGGGGTTGCTCTAGTAAAGGTTTGAATTAAATCAAAAGTAGTTCTTCCAAACATTGGATCTTCAGATCACTTAGCCATCCTAGATCATTCTTTCATGTGTATCCTTCTCCTAAATAAATAAAATACAAAGAAAATTATGAAGTGTATATGTTTGTGTGTTTTTGGAATTTAAAAAGACAAAAAGACAAAAACTAAGGTAGGGTTTCAAAATCTCAAAAATGATGTTGGTTGCCTCCCTAAAGTACAATAAAAATAAGGTATGGTTTTAAAATTTTGGGAGATGCAAAAACATCCCAATAGACTCCAGAAGTGCATTTTACTACAAATGATAATAATAGGGACTAAGCATGAATTCTAACTATCTCACATGAAAAATGAGAATGAGAAAGACATATAGAGACCCAAACTAGGGCCCCATAAACTAATAGATTAATCTTCTATTCAACATTGTGATATGCTAGAGTAGATTAGTAGTACATAAACTTGTAGTGAAACTATAGTATATCCAAATTAATGTTTACTAGTTCATCATTCTAAATTTTTTGCACACAATGTTTACTAAAAATATAAAAAATATTGATTTTTACTATCTTAGTATTATCTTGGTTAGTTTCTTTCAATTTACCCCTAACCCATGGCTAATCAGGGTAATGGGGTTAGGGTGTCATATGAACATATGTGGCTTAATCACTAACCTATTTGTAGTGATTAAGATTCTAATATTAGATTAGGATGATTTAAGTTCTACATGAATTTTTATCTACATATTATTATTAAACCAAAGAGAATTGATGTGTTGAATTAAATATGATTATAAATTTCATGACTATGCTAGTGGTCACTTGAATCTCACTATGCATTGTTGGTGTAAACCAACTATTATGGATCGTTCCATGTATTAAGATTCTTGACATATATTATTGTTATACATGTGACCTAGGGTTCTATATTATGGCTAAAGATCTATGCTTTCTTGATGCATGTTATCTCTTGTTTATGTACAAATCAATTTCATTAACCTGGTTCTAGATATTTGTTGGATGAGTTATCCCCATGACATATCTACCTTGTCAATCACGTTATCCCTATTTATAGAAACTATGGGGCATCTAACTAGAACTCATTGACAAATTATATCCCTAACATTCATGTATACATTTTTCTCAATGTTATAGATTTATGTGTATGAGGAGCCTTTATACTCATTTTGACTTCTGATTTTAGGACTAATAACACATGTTGGTTGGAGGGGAGTTGTGGTAGCATACACATATCGTAGTGGTAATGAACATGGTGTAGTGAATATATGATAGTTATCATTGTTGTATCATGGTGACCTTTTCATACATTTCGTAGAGGTTAGATTTTAATACCTATGGTACTAGGGTTGTGTACTTTCCATGATACAACTTTGGAATGATAGGAACATGATAGTTTTCACAAGCTATGGTGAAGGTTTTGTTTTATCTAACTTACCACGACTTGGTATGTGTAGGAACTTAATTTTCATGCATGTTAGGCAGAGAACGGTGGTTGATGTCATTTGGGTGACAATGATGCACATACTTTTTTGGTTTAGGACATAAAAAAGATATGGTTGCATATTTTGCACTCATTTATGGCGATCACGTTTAAGGTACCATGTTTGTGTTGCTTTAAGAGGATGTTGTATGTGTTTGTTGATGAATAATCACATCTTATTATGACATGATGCAATAGATGTGTCATTAATACTTCAAAAAACTACTTGATGAAATGTTAGTTGACGATTTGTTCTAACACACAACTCAATCATGTATGGTCTTTATTTTTTTTTCTTAACTAACTTTTCAGAAAAGTGCATTGACATTGCTCCTATATATACATATTCTTCCATGTTTCTTTAATCTCTCTCAATATCCTTGAAGAAGACTCTAGCAAGATTTTATGATGGTTCTCATTAGGGGATCTACATTTATCGTCACTTAGAAGCATACTTGTTGGACTCTTAGAAGCCCACATATGTTGTCGCATATTGGGAATGACATATTTAAGTGGTGATAATGCTTATTATCGAGTGTGCTAAAATGGGGTTTTGGACTACTATTACCTACCATGCACTACATGAAACTTAGGCATTAACGGCCAAATTTAGGGCCACTTTATTATCTTGCCATAATAGGTACACGAACACGAGTAATGTTTTAGCCGCCATCAACATAATCAATAGCGATAAAAAAGTTATTCTGATGTAAATGATACAAAGTTTCCACCGTAAGTTCGACTCCCCTTTCCAGCAACTAAAAAATCACGTCCTATATAATGATATATAATTATTTGTTATAGAATTATGAGGATCCAATTGAACTGACTGCTATCTAAATTGGGTAAAAATTGGTGAACGAGACCGGGTATATATCTTTTGTAGGGTCTCAAAATTCACTTACCCATTACCGCCAAACTAAAAAACTAACTTCTTTCTGCCAAAAATTGATCGAGGCCACATCTTTATTTCCTCCAATTTCATGCACAACACCACCTGTCTACCCTGCATTCTCCCCCTTTCTCATAGTCCAATTTGTCCCTAACCCTCGCAGTCCTGTTCTCCCTTCAACCTTGGTCCTTCCCCTTTGTAATACACCTGCTGCATCCCACATCTACTGTGATTTACCACCGTCGAACAAACTATCATCGCCACCCTGTCTGCCACACACTCATGGAGCAGCCTACCACCAAGGAACTAGACATCTCTATCGCTGGTACCAAGCTGAAGATAAGGAGTGAGAGGGAAAAAGGGGTGAATCAATGGGAAGAGAAATAGAACCCACTACCCCAATCAACCTTTGCGGTCAATCGAATGGATTTGAATTATCAAATAGCAACCGCGACGTCTGCAAAGGCCCCGGTCAAGACAATGGACAGGGAGACTGTCTTCCCTTTTGCTTATTATAGAATGATTAATGATAGACCAAAGCTACCGCTCTGTCCAACCCTATTAGTTTTACCCCTTTTGGTGGATCCGCCAAGGTCATAACTTGTTGGTATACATGGAGTCCATCTTGGGTCTTATGGCCTTAAGCCATTTCTCATATTCTGTTTCCTCAATAACTTGTTGGTAGGTAGTTCACTCATCATATATGATCAACCCACTTCCACTTGAAGATATCATAATTTTTCAAGCTCAAGGAGTGTCATACTTAATCTATGAGGTTTGTGTGTTACATAAGGAATTTGAGATTCTACAACATATTGTGGTTCTCTATTTTCCTACTGTACCTATTTAGGTTCAATGTTTTCTTGTTTGTCTCAAACATTTCTAGTTCTACTTTTACTCCCATTGATTCCTTTGGAACGAAATTCCTCTTCAGGAATACAACAATCCATATTAACAAACAGCTTTGTTGCTGGATTGGGTTAGTAGTATTTTAACAAAATAATATTTATGTGATTTTGTGGACAAATCTTTCCAAGAAACTATTTGCTTTTATAAGCATTCATCCCTATTCACTATAAAGACATATCGGGACACCTCCCTTGCCATATCTCATATGGTGTCTTTCGAACCATTTTAGATAGTACATTGTTTAGTGTTAGGCATGTGCCAAAAATAAAAATTGGAATATTAACTAAACTCATTAATAATCACACCATAACTTAAGAAGGTGTGATTCCTTCATTCTGATACACTTTCATTGTGTTTCAGGTGGAGTTCATCATGATACATTATCATGATCTCCCTTGATGGTTCCTAAACTCTTGGTTTAAGTATTTCAACATCAATTACATCAAGGTATCTTCATACTTTTACCAAGTTAGTTACATTCTTCATTCACAATCTCCTTGAACACTTCAATAGATTCATACTTGTATTTCATTAAATACAAATTTTCATGTCTAGTGATAACATCAATAAATGTAATGAGGTACTGGTAACTACCTTTAGCATTTATTCTAAAAGGTCTATATACATTAGTATGTATGAGCCGTAATAGAACAACTGTTCTCCCACTAAATCTAGTGAAGATGCTTTTGTCATATTGCACAACAAACAAGATATGCATATATCTATTGGTTCAATAACCAAAAGAGTCTAGATAACCATCACATGGATTGTAGAAATGTATTTCCCATTTATGTGCTCTAGATAAAAATGCTATAGGTATTCATTGTTGGAGTCATCAAGTCATTCAATTTTTGTCATGCACAATTGTCTCTACAACTATCAAGTATATTTTATAAGACATAGGGCATTTCCATATAAGATCTCATATTTTAAAATGAAACATCAATTTATTCTTATCCATATATGATACCTGATGTTTTCATTAATGGTATGCACATAATAGAAATTCACTAATTATATTATGAGGCCATGAATGAGAACTTCCAACTCTAGTGGTAGAAAGTCTTGCGTGTACAATTATATATAATTTCTTATCGATTCCTGGCGTAGATATCTCTATCTCTTTGTTTTTCCTTTGTTCCTTTAAGTGAAAAGGACAAATTCCTTTTTCACTTACCCTTCTCCTTATCTTGAGTGCAAAATAATTGGACTTCAGCTCAGCCTCAGAACACTTCTTGGCCTTTCTTTCATCCTTGGACTCTCGTTCAGTGATCACCATCATGGATTTTTCCTTCTTTCTTTTGACGTCAGCATCAACATGCTAAGCACTTTTGACAGCAGTTTAGACAAGTTACTCAAGTAGTAACACAATTTGTATGATTCATACAATAATTTTTAGACTCATATTTGTGGTCAACTATTGACCTAAAATAAATCCCATTCTTTCTATATTCCCAATCATATTGATAACATGGGGTTCTATTCGATCTCCCTGTAACAATGGTATCAGAGCCATAACCCCTCCAGTAGGTGGGGCCCACATGGGCATGTAGCATGCCAGTCTTGAGCCGTGCGGTCCAGGCAAGTTGGAAAGGGCTATCTGTAGAGACGAGATGGAGCCGCCCTTGCGCTGGTAGCCATGGACGGGAGCTGGGTGTCCATGGGCCATTGTGGGTCTACACTGAAATGGGGTCAGATTATGAGGCCATATAGTTGAGTCATGACGAGGACGTCAAGAGTCTAAGTGGGGGAGATTGTAACATCCCAGGTTTGAGGCCTAGGATAACATGATCTTAAAAGGAATGATTGGACTACCCATATCACCAAGGTGCACCTCCTTTTTCGAGAGCCCATCACTAAAGAACTCCATAGTTAAGCGTGCTCAGCTTGGAGTAGTACTAGGATGGGTGACCAGTCAGGAAGTTGACCCCGACTTGCACGTGCATGCGGACAAAGCACGCAGTTAAGACTAGTGGTGGTCTGTGGGGCCAGTCGTCATTCCTGAAACTCTACTAGAGCCTTGGGCAGTGGGCCCGGTCGTTACACTCCCACTATCAATTTACACTTGAACAACACTTTTTAGACATTATACCTTACTTGCTTTATATGGTTCTTAAGATATGTTACCATCTTCGGAATGTCCATGTTTTCATGATGTTCATGCAACTCATAGTTCATACATCTTAGCATCAGGTACTCAGTGTCTATGGCATCATTGGCATGCTTTCACTATGTATCCATTTTAGCCTTAGGCACACTTGGAGTGGGTTCCTCTGGCTTTGGTCTTTCAAGCACATAGAGATTTCGCCCATTGATGAGAACATTTCTCAAAATCCTAAAATAGATGTGGAAGTAAATCCTATTTAGTTTTTCCAATTCAAGGAGTGATCACAATAATAATGTGTTTGTGTTTGCCATATCCAAAACAATGAAGTCAATACCCAACCAACGTTTGTGTGACCAATTAAGGTAGGCAACATTTGCCAATTGCATCTCATGCAACTCTTGGATATATGGTGTGAACAACTCCTTGTTATAATCCATCTACATACTTTTAGGCACTTAATCCTATTAAGGTCACCTAGTTAAGCCTGACCCATAAACCAACATGATACAATATGCTCCCTACTAGTGCAGACCCACATATTTACCATCTCACTTCCACGAGATAGATGTCGCACCACACTAGGGCATGCCCACGCTTGGTCGATCAAGCTTTTCATGTATTGTGCTTATGAAAAGAATCTTAGACTTAATATTAATTGAGGGAATACATATATAAATACATATACATATACAATAAGCACATACTTAGTACGTATCATATACATGTTATAAAGACAAATGAGAACATGTGATGATTAAAACACTCAAGCGGGGGTTATGACCATACTATTGTAATTCCTTAGAGCCACAAGGGATTACTACCACCTAGGGTCCACATCATGTGCAACATGTTGTTGGTGAATATTTGTGCTCGAACCAATCCTGGTTGATCAGTTCAACACTTGAATTGGTCGGCTCACCTCCTGGTCACTCAGTTGGGATTTTGAAATGGTCACCTAGTCTTTAGGTTCAAGTGACGTATGGACTCCTCCAACCTTTTGGTTGGGCCACTAGTCAATCGGTTCATCCTCGTATCGTATAGATTCCTTAGTTCTCCAGTCGATTGGTTCATCTCACGAGTTGGTCGGTTTGCCTTGTGCAGAACTTCTTCTCACGAGGATACATAAAATAAAACTATCATATTTCTTATTACATTGTGAAAGGGAAAACCTCAAGCTACATTCGAATGGGAAATAGGAAGAAGATAATTAATTGTAAAGAAGAGAGAGGCTCGGTATGTAGACTGAGTAAAAATAAGATATATAACCACAACCATGCACACATAGATCTAGGGTTATTGACCATAACCCATGCTTCGCATCCACCATCAATGCCAACTTTTATAGCGACACATGTAAATTGCATATATACCATATCATATATATATATAATATATATATATATGTGTGTGTGTGTGTGTGTCTATATATATATTAATTATTTTATAGAGTGTATGTGCTAGTTAATAAGATATGCACATTAACTAGTTTAATATTCACATCATATGAAATAAAATAAATCCAATCATATTGATTTAAATCCCAGATACACCATAAATTGATGTGTCTCTAATACCACTATAGGAAAATTGGGGTGACAGATAAGACAATGGAAATAAAAATTTAAAGCCCGATTCCCCTGGACAACAAGATTGAGTCAACAACAATGTATATAGGAAGGAAAGTATGCAGGGCTATGCCTGGTCCTGGAACAAGTCCAATGACATTACCCTTGTAGTAGCATCATGCTTCTTCTTCAGGCAACAACTAACTCCTTCAACACTAGTAGCACTCGAACAGTCGTCTCCACAGGCCTCCTGGTACAACACCATAGACGCCAGTTGATGATGTCCTCCTAGTGGCAAACAACGACCTCCTACCTCTAGAGTAGTCCATGAAGATCAATAGGAACTCCACATTTCACTACCATAGCCAATACGAAGGAGTTGTCCCTTTCAAATGTCAACCTGCTAGAGTTGATATGCTCTCCCACATTTATCTCTTCCTTGCTATCCCTCCCTTTATCGGGTAGGACTTGCTTGGTCTCTCTATTGGTTACCACAACCAGAGAGGACAATAATTGTTAGAGCCAACTGTTGCATTTTAAGAATCCCTAGTAACCCTCTATTATTAGGAGAGGCTAGGTTAGGGTTCCCAACCATTGTGGGAGTCAAAAACATCAAATTCATGAATTTTCTAGAACATGTGCATGGTGAACTAGTTAGTTCACACACCAAACCAGTAAGTTCACTAAGTGAACTGGTTAGTTAATGTAGTTTCCTTTTCTGAATCAAATTGGCAATCAATGTACGATTAATGCACAACATGAAGTTAGAACCAATCCTTAATTCAATTCAATTGGCAACCGGACTGGGTGGTTCATCCCATGAAATAGTTAGTCGGGATATGTGAACTGATCGTTTCACTCCCTGGATCAACCATTGATCAACCAAGGTTGATTCCCATCGACCTGGCACTACAACTGATCGATTCAACCCTTGAACCGGTCAATTCATAGTCCAGTTAATCAATTTCAAACCTCATTTGTTTATTTGAATACCTAAATACCTTAAGTAATCAATTAAACACCATTCATGAATATACTCCTTTAATCCAAGTGCATTCCTATGTGTGTAATCCTATAGGTCCAGAATTACATTGACAGTGAATGTTCATAACTAACTTACAACTTCACAAACTAAGTGGCATCTAGAAACACATCATTTCTATCCAATTAATTCAGAAAGTTGAAGAACAAATTCAACCTACAATCTGTGATAAGTGTTATTGTGATCATATAGTTCCTTTGTCTCTGATATCCGGGTTGAACTTGAGGCATGAAATCGCCATGCTCTCAAAGTTTAAATCCATGTTTCTTGATCTAGAGCATACTATTTGAGATGCACGTGAGCTCACATATCATATATTGAGTCACATTAGTATGTCCATACATTTCTCAATCTCTCTTATCAAGAGTCCATGGATATCATTGTCCTATAGGAGGGACAAATCCCATCTACATCACTCACACTCGATTACCATGTGAGCATGACCTTTATGGAAACCCTTATTCAGGATCACAGTGGATGATGACAAAGTACATGAACGACATGTGATTAATGTAGTGATTTTAGCTCTAAGAACCATAATCCCCCACTATCATTATGAGGGATGATTCTGACTACCATACATGGTCTCCATGTATCACTCTCATGGTGGGTATGTCTGATACACTATTCTCTAACATGTACCTGTGTGCTAGATTTGATATCACATATCATGACTAATCAGACTCTATCCTTAGTCAACACACACTCTAGTCTTATGTATTATTGTTGTCTATTTAACTTCCACAAATATCCAATTATTGGCATAACAAAAATGTTTGTACTCTCATCATACAAATGATCTCATCGTTCAGGTCCTCAACCTGAAGACATATGTAAGTGAGTAACATCATTCTTTAAACATCTACTATGCATGTGTCATCTTCTCATGACTGAGACAAACATAATATACATAACTACCTTTATTATTATCAAATTAGGTATCCAATGCCACACGCCAATCATCATATGATTGGCTCTCTGGACATACATACCAACAAGGTTATAATTAACAACATGAATTGTATCCATTCATCATTTCAACATTAGAAGAAGATTGAAGAACTAAATCCTCATTGTTTAACCATCATAAGAAGGATTGAAAGTCTGGTTTGGATTTTCACCACCAAAATAGCATACATAGGTATACCATCAGTTCATTAGCATACTTAGGAAACCATAATTTCATTTGTAAACTTAGCCAAACATCAAACCATCAGTTCATTAATGACTTAACCAAAAAGAAAAGCCATCAATTCATTTATGTAGTTAAAAAAAAGGGAATCCATTTTTTGAAGGACAACAAAACCATCATATTATGTGCTAGGTAAAACATCATTTTATTCACCAAGTAATCCCATTAGTTCATTGATGTACATAGCCAAACAAAACTGTCAGATCATCAATGTGCGTAGCAAAAGGAAAACCATTGGTTCAAAGACAGCAAAATCATCGGTACATTACCAAGTAGTGTCATTGATCCACATACTAAGTAAAACCTTCGTTACCTACTCTTAACAAAACAATTGTTTCAAGGACAAAAATAGAACCATTGATTTATAGACCAAATATAGCCATTGATTTCAACACAAAGTAAAATCCTTGATTTCTATATTAAGGGAAAACCAGTTCTTTGCACTAAGTTAATCATTTCATACTTTAAAAACCAAGGTGGTTCATTATAGAAATAGAAATGTACATATAATCTAAGGATAGTTTAACAGCACACAAAGATCATGCATGAATGTAAAATAGTGCACCCAAGATCATCTCTCTCTGTAATACCAAGTTCTAGGGTATGATCTATATAGAGCAAGTTAAAGGCAATATAGAAATGGATTGAGGGTTATATAACTCACCTCTATATGAAGAAGAACATCTAGATAGAAAGCTAACTCAAGAAGAGAAGATGAAAACCCTAGCTTGCACTTCCCAAAGATCCAAGGTAGCTGCTCTTTCTAAGAACAAGGTGAATCTAGGGTAACTAAGAGAAGAAAAGGGATTCTTCAACAAAATTCATGAGGTCCACCAAGAACACTAGGGTTCCTCCCATGGATGAAGAGAGAAGAAGGAGAATAGCAATAAAAACTAGGTTAAAGAAGAAGATCTTACATGAAGAAGGGAAAAAACTAGGTTAAATGGCTTCCAACAACCCCATAGTTGCTTGATCCAAACCCTAGAGCAACTTGCATCCAAGATCCACCCAAGCTTCATCCCCAAGGAGTTTCTCTTTTACAAAATGATGGGTGTGAACCTCTCTAGCAACAAGATAATTGGGAGAAGGAAAAGGTTCATTTGTGAGAGAGTTGAAGGGTATATATATCCAATTAGAAAGAGAAAGGTGGTCATGCGTTGAAAACAAAACTGACTTGCCATGTATCAAAACACGAAGTCCATCATATCCATGCATATAAGAACTTCCATCGAATCTTTTACCAAGGATATTCATCAGTTCATGCCTTTGTGAAATCTTCAAGATGTAGCATCAGAGAAACTAATGACTTATAGGATATACCTTGCTATTATGCAAACCCTGATCATCCATCAGATTGTACACTTCAACTAGGGTAAACATCATTTTTAGAACCTCAAGGAAAGCCATCAGATCTATGAAAAAGAGGAACCATCTTATCCTTTATGCACTAGGTTATACCATCATATCCTCACCATACATGGTGAACCACCTATTCTAATACTTAGTTAAAAATTCATTGGTTTTTCAACCTACTAGGGAAGAGAGAACAATCTAATGATGCATCTAGGCATCCAAAGGTGAAACTACATCAAACATTATGCAGAGTACTATGAAGCAAAACATATATGTGAAAAATTACAGATAAAACCCTTGAAATGGGAAAACTGTATAAAAGTCCACATAAGCACATATATTACAAAACTTAAGCAAACAAAGTCCAAACTGGACAAAAATTGAAACATAGATTTATCACCTGACATCAAAGCATGAATTAGAGATTGATTAAGGAACTAAGAACCCAAGTAGATTAATCTAGAAAGTTTAACCATAAAACCAAGTCAAGGGTCTTACACTGCACATTGATCAAGCATTCAGTGTTTGTGCCATTGACTCTAGAGTTCCTAATACTGAGCTATCTCTTGATAGCTACTGTCAGTGGCTACATCCAATGTCAATACTTGCTTTATGTGTATAGATGTTAGTGCAACTGATTGGTTGATCGATGCTGCCAAGTTGCATTTTGATGCTTACTATAAAAAAATCCTTTTGAGTCGGTGCTACTAACATGTACGTCAGTACCACTGACAATGATCAGGAGTTCTATTGTTTCTTTTCACCGCCTAATTCAGTTCTACCTACCTCTTTCTTAGTGCCACCAAAAAGTACCCATATCCTCATGTATGACGGTGATGAAGAGCCAGTGCCTTCGATAATAGTTTCGGTGGTACAGAGATGATGTTAGAGTTTTCTTATAACTCAACAATTAAGTTTCGGTGGTACGGACCATGGAGACAGTGACACTGAGTCTATAAATGTTCTTCCAATAATAGTGAGATTACTAACTTGGTGCCACTGACAAATTTTTTATGGTACCGACTCAGTGTGTTCCTGCACACTGAATACACACATCAAGGTACTTTTTTTTACTTGCATCAAAACTAGTTATCGACAATCAATGAAATAATATGAATTAATCCTAATAAAAGTAATAAAACTTTATCAAAATAAAATTTAATCTAAGAATGCCTATTGGTGGTTTGCCTGCCACAAAGCATCATTGTTTTATGTCATAGGCTCAATATGAAGCTTACCTCTAGCCTAGGTTGTCACAAGAAGGTGGTGAAAAACAATCTAACAATATGAAATCCACTTGATCAAATAAATTCCCAAATTCAAGTATCCTCTTCCCATGGTAGCGATGACATTGCCTATAGCTTGGAATGGTCTTCCCAACAATATTGCAAATCCTTGAGATTGCTGAATATCCATCACCACAAAGTTGTCTAGATACATAAATTTTTCGAATTTAACTAGCACATTCTCGCATATCCCATAGGTCCTCAGAAGTGAAACATCCCCCAACTGGATAGTCATACAAGTCTTTGTAGGCTCCTTAAGTCCTAGCTTCTTAAAATGTGGAAAGGGGCATAAAATTTATGCTTGCCCTGGAATCTCATAGTTCTACTCTAACTAGTTGACTGCCAATGGAACATGGGATTTAGAAGCACCACGGGCCCTTCATCATAGTGAGAATTATCCTCAAGATCGAGGCACTAACAACTTCATCAACAAGAATGAAATCTGAATCTTTTAGAATTCTTTTTCTTTTTTATGCTTTTCTTCAAAAATTTCTGAGATCTTGGTATCTTCTAAATGGCCTCAAAAAGAGGAATATTGATGTGAAGATTTCTAAACACATAAAGGCATATACAAACTTATCCTTCTTTACAAACATCATACCATTAAGAAAAGGGACTTTCATTGCACCTATATTTGGAGAGAATAGTGTAGATGCATGATAGTGGGGAGGAATATACAACTCCATAGAGGCCTTCCCCCCTAAGCTTATTTCAACAAAACCCTCTATAATAGCATCTAGCCTGGTTGAAGTGACATGTGACCTATCCTTCTATATAAGTAGCTTCTTCTTAACTATGATTGTTCTACAACAAAGTAGAACCTTCACATGCACTTGTTGCATGGGAAACTCGTATAAAACTAGGGGAGTACACAAGGTGGCAGTGGAGTTTTTGGATACTTCCTCTTGTAAATCGGATGTGGCTAGAAACTCTTTGTCACTCCTCAAAGACACTACATTGACTGAGGCACTTGTATGTGAATAATTCTTAGTTTTTGACACCCACAATTGTCCATGCAAGTTGTTGGTAAAAGGAACTCATGGCACATAGACACACTTAGATTGTGGAATGTGTGGATATAGTGTTTCCTTAATCACACACTCCTTTTCTATTTAAAGAGAAATATAATTTACTTTGTGGTGATGGTGAGAAGCCTCACTATCCCTAGAAAATTTTGATTGCATTGTCTTGTATAGGGAAATATGGTTACAGAGCAGGCAGTGGAAACAAAAAAATTGTCTACCATATTCCCATAACCAGCAGATAGAGTCAATAAATATAATATGGAAAGGATGGTTTCGAGGATATACATGGTCCTGGATCAAGTCCAGTGGCAATCCTTGTCATTGTAGTTGTGCAACTATGACTCCTGGTTGTACTAGGACTCATCTGACTACTCCTCCATGAACAACAGACTCGCACGTCATATTCTGCAACAACTCTTCTCGTCATGGACTACTGGTTGACGGTGCCTCCTAGAGGAAGACAATGGCCTCCCACCTCTACAAAATCCCACACAGACTACCTAGAACTCCTATCGTCCTGCTGGAGCAGACAGGAAGGAGTTGTCCCTTCCATTGATGTACTAGTCACCAACTTGCTCTCTTACAATAATGATCTCAATAGTTCTCTCCCTTGCTATCCTTCCCTAGTCGGGTAGGACTTGCTTGGGCTCTTGTGGTTACCACAACCAGAGGGTGCAACATTTTTCAGAGTAATTGATTCTCAATTGTCTGTGTTGTGCTCTGGAAATCCCTCAGTACCCCTCTATTTATAGGCGGGGTTTGATCTAGGGCTCCCAGTCTGTGTGGGAGTGGAAGGGGTCGGAAGATATCAAAATTTTGCAACAATTCTGGAACTTTTAGAACTTGCGACAACCAAACCGGTCGTATGGCATGCCAAACATTCGATTTTCATGCCAGACGGTTGTTTGCCTCAGTTCTGACGGTCTTCTGGTGCATTCCCATTCGGACACGAAATTGGCAATTCGTTTCTAATTAATATTACATATTAATTCCTTACACAATAAGTAATGTGCAACTGAGACGAACTTGGAAATATCTAGAACCTTCCCTCAACTGAATAAAAAATCTTGCCCATGTGAGACGACCGTCTTTCTCAGCCAGACAGTCGTCTGGTGAGCCAACCTAGTTTGGTCAGTTCAATCCATAGGAAATTTCAACTCGAATTAGTATGACACCCCAAACTCCCATCTCAACCCTTGAGATGACCATTTGGCACTCTAGACGGTCGTCTCATGCCATGAGATGGGCATTTGGTAGTCCACTTAGGCTGCTTGTGGCGTGAATGATTTACCTAAACATTTTTGCAATTAATTCATCTGTCATCCGAGATAAAATTCCTTTTATAGGCTGAGACCTATGTGTGTGACCCTATAAGTACCATATTGCATTAGCAATGAATGCCCATAACAACTTATGACGTCAACAGTTCCTAGTTAGACATCAATTCCACCTATGTAAATGGAAAGTTGGAGAACAACTTCAACCTACAATCTGTGTATGGAGTTTCAATGTTTGTATAGTTCCTTTTTTTACTGATGTACAGATTAAACTTGAGGCATGGAGCAGTCATCCTCTTTATCATTCAATCTTGTTTCTTGAACCAAGAGTAGACTGTTTGAGATATATGTAAGCTCAATATCACATATTGACTCACATGTGCATGGCCATGCATTTCTCAGTCTCACTAATCAAGAGGCCTAGAACATCAAACTCGTAGGAGGGGCAAATCCAATTTCTATCATTCACAGTCTATCCCCATGTGTAAAAGTCACCCAATCATCACCTTTATAACAACCCATGTTTCATGACTGCGTTTGATGATGTCAAGGCATACCAATGACATGTGATGAGTGTAATGATTTTAGGTCTAAAAACCACAACCACCACCATCACTGTGAGAGCTGATTACGACTTCCATGTGTCCATCTCATGATGGGTCTATCCAATACACTATTCTCTATCATGTTTCTGTGTGCTTGGTTCGATATCACCATATCATGACTAATGAGATTCTGTCATAAACCGACTCACACTCTGATCTTATGTGTAATTTTTGTCTATCAAACTTTCACAATAACAACCAATCAAGTCACATACTTGAAGACATACTTGAAGACATACTTGAGAATATATATATATATATATATATATATATATATATATATATATATATATATATATATATATATATATATATATATATGTGTGTGTGTGTGTGTGTGTGTATACTCTTTACATCCGTATGATCTCATTTCTTCCAAGTCACATACTTGAAGACATACGTCGCTGAGTAATAATATTCTGTAGACATTTATAATGTCACATCATTATCTAATGACTGAGTTAAACATAATAAATTGGAATCTTACCTTTTTATTAATAATTAGACCATTTTTACAAGTTATTCCTTTACAATCATCATAGGATTGGCTCTCTAGGAATACATAGAAATAGACTCCCACTTGCACTTAGAGCTAATCACCCACAAAATGTATTCCAAGTGATCTAACATGACTGTCATGCTTATGCTATGAAAGTGGCTTTGTCAAGGGGTCAACAACATTGTTCTCGGTTGGTACTTTACAAATCTTTACATCTCCTCACTGTATAATTTCATGTATGAGATGGAACCATCTTTGTATATGACTTGAGCACAGATGTGATTTAGGTTCCTTAGCTTATGCAATAGCTCCTTTTTTCAGCTCGATTGCTTCGCTGATGCTCAGAATGACCCCAAGTTCTGTAATAAATTTCTTGATTCATACAGCCTCCTTTGATGCATTTGATGCAGCAATATACTCGACCTCTATTATAGAATAGGCAACTGTCTCTTTCTTGGAACTCTTCTAGCTTATAGCTTTGTTGTTTAGGTAAAACATGAATCCTAATTGCGATTAGTAATCATCTTGATATGTCTGGAATCTTGTATTGGTGTAACCCTTTACCACCAACTCTTCCTCTCCGTCGTAGACCAATAACTAATCTTTAGTCCTTCTCAAGTACTTGAGTATGTTGTTCATGGTTGTCTAGTGAGCATCACATGTAGATCAAACTAATATTTGCTCTTCATGCACAAGGCATACAAGACCTCTGGACGAGTACACAACATTTCACATGGAATCAAACTCTTGTGTTCCCTTTCTTCATAAGAACTAGAACATTGACTCTTAGAGGTGGTCACTCCATGCAACATAGGTAGATTTCCTCTCTTTGAGTTCTCCATGTTGAACCACTTCAACACTTTGTTAATGTATGTGCTCTGACTTTGTCCAATAAGCCTTATGGATCAATCTCTATAGATTTTTATCCCCAATATGTAGGATTCTTCTCCCAATTCTTTCATACAAAATGTATTTCCAAGCCATGTCTTTACCTTTGGTAAAGTAGGGATGTCATTTCCCATCAATAATATGTCCTCTACATACAAATGAGGAATGTCACTATGCTCCTACTAACCTTCTTGTACACACATGGTTTATCTTCATTTTGAATAAAGACAAACCATATGACTGTCTCATCCAAAATGAAGATTCGAAATCCGAGATGCTTACTTCAATCCATAGATTGGCCTTTATAGCTTATAGACTTTATTTTCATCTTTTAGATTTATAAAACCCTTAGGTTGTTGCATGTACACATCCTCGAGAAGATTCTTGTTAAGGAATGTGGTTTTAACATCCATCTGCCAAATCTCATAGTCATGATAAGCTAAAATAGCAAGCATGATCCTGATGGAATTATCCATGGCAACTGGAGAAAAGGTTTCATCATAGTCAACACCTTGAACTTGTCTAAAACCCTCAACAACCAATCTGCCCTTATAGGTGTGAACTTTTCCATCCATGTCAATCTTCTTCTTGAAGACCCACTTGCACTCTATGGGTTTTACCCCTTCAGTTGAATCCACCAAGGTTCATACTGTGTTGGTGTACATAGATTCCATCTCAGATCTCATGTCCTCAAGCCATTTCTCTGACTCTGATCCCTTAATAAGGTCTTTATAAGATATTGGCTCATCATCTATGACCAATTTATTGCCTTCCTGAGTTACAAGATATCCAAATCTTTCAGGCTCAAGGCGTGTCCTATTAGATCTATAAGGTTCCTGTGTTACTTGAGGAATTTGAGATTCAAAAACACTTTGTGATTCTCTTGGTTCATCTTGTACATCTAACAGTTGAATGTTTTCTTATTGGTCTCGAACCTCTTCGAGTTCCACTTGCCTCCCACTGATTCCTTTGGAAATAAATTTGGTGTCTAGGAATGAAAATATCTCTTACAACAAACACTTTATTGTCATATGGATTATACAAGTAGTATCCCACAATTTCTTTGGCATATTCAGCAAAGTAACATTTATCAGATCTTGGGCCAAGCTTTTCAGGAAACATTTTCTTAACATCAGCTTCACACCCCTAAATCATCATAGAAGATATTTTGGGACGCTTCCCAGTCTAGATCTCATATGGCATCTTTTGAATCGACTTAGATGCTACTCAGTTTAGTGTAAATGCGGAATAACCCTAAAAGGTAGTCGGAAGCTTGGCTAAACTCATCATCAATCACAACATATCCAGTAATGTGAGATTCCTTCTTTAAGATATACCATTATGCTGAGGTGTTCTTGGTGGAGTTCACTAGGATACAATCCCATGGGCTTAATAAGGTTCTCAAACTCTTGGTTTAAGTATTCTACACATTAATCAAAATGAAGTGCCTTAGTACTTTTACCAAGTTGGTTATGTACATCATTCATAAACTCCTTTATCTTTTCAAGAGCTTCTGACTTATGTTTCATTAAACAAACATAGCCATACCTACTGAAATCATCAGTGAAGGTAATTAAGTACTGATATCCACCTCTAGCGATTGTTCTAAAAGGTCCACACATCAATACATATGAGTCCTAATAGATCACTAGCCCTCTCATTGTTACCAGTGAAAGGGGTCCTAGTCATCTTGCCCATCAAACAAAATTCACACGTCTTTATTAATTCAAAATCAGAAGAGTCCAAATAACCATATTTATGGAGTCTAGATTTATGTGCCCTAGACGACAATGCCAAAGGTATGTCTTATTTGAGTTGTTGAGTTTTAGTCTTTTGTTATTTATGTTATAAACATTTATCTTTATATACTATAAATAAAGACCATAAGACATTGGGGCATTTCCATAAAAGATCCCATATTTTGAATTAGAACATCGACCATTTTGAATATGGAATTCAAATGCATCCTTGTCCATACAAGATACATAAATGATGTTTCTACTTATAGAAGGTACATAGTAGTTGTTCTTTAACTCTAGAACAAGCCCTGTGGGCAGAGATAAACTATAGGTTCCAACTATGCTAGCCGCTACTCTTATGCCATTAGCAAGTCACAGTTCCACCTCGCCTTCAGCCAAATGCCTACTTCCTTTCAGATCATGCATATGAGAACGTATGTGAGATCCACATCATGTATCTAGTAGCTGTGATGATGAAGTATATAGGTTTATCTCAATAATGCATATACCTAAAGTGGAGATCACATCCCCGTCTTCTTCTTCCTAAATGCCTTCAAGTAAAAAGGATGATAACCTCTTGCACTTTTCTTTCACCTTATCTAGAGTGTTGAAGATTTGTATTTGGGCTCGACCTCAGAACTCTTTCAGTCTTTCTTTGATCCATGGAATCAGCTCCACTGATCACCATCACAGGCTTGTCCTTCTTCAATTTTGCTTCACCATGAATCAACATGGCAAGCAAGTCTAACATCTGTCTAGCCATATTATTCACATGATGACACACAATAGCAGCTATATGATTCCGGCATAGTCTTTAGAATCATATTAGTGGACAACTCTTGGCTCAAGGTGAATCCCAGTTCTACAAGGTGATACACATGTCCAATCATATTGAGCAAATGTTCTACTGAGATTCCCTCTGGCATCTTAGACTCAAGCAACACCTTTAGGATATCATCCCTTTCTTACTTTGTTAGACCAAGTGTCACTTTCTCAAGATGTGTTACCATCTCAAGAACACTCATGTCTTCACATTGCCATGCAAATCATAGTTCATATAACTGAGCATAAGGTACTATATTTTCAAGGCATCATTGGCATGATTCCATTAATCTAACACTCATTTTTCAAGGACGTAGAGCTTGCACTATTCATTGAGAACCCTCCTCATAGTCCAAAACCAGTCATGGAAATTTCTCTTGTAAAGTTTGTCCTTCTTTAGGACCTATCACAATTCAGATTTATTTGTCATTTGATTCTACAAGAGAAAATTCGCATTTGTAAAAAACTTTTTTTTATTTGATTTGATTTGAAAATTTTGACGATATTAGTTAGGTTATTATTTATTATTACTCCCACTATTTTATTCAAATTGATAGACCTCAATATTAATTCAGAATATTACAACATACACTATTCTAGTGGGCCAAGATCCATATTTCATCAAATAATGAGTCGGCTTTTGCCTATCACCCACAAGTGGATTATTTAGGTAGGCCATCATGCCAATTGTATCATATGCAACTCTTAGATAGATGACATATGCAACTCTTCTTTATAATCATTTGCATACATCTGGGCTTGGTCTCTCCAAGTCACCAGTTAAGCCTAACCCAATAGCCGACATGATTGATATGCAACATGCTTTTTGCAAATCTACATATATACCATCACACTTCCACGAGATAGATGGTGCACCATTCTTTGTGCAAATATATGCTTGGTCCATCAAGATTTTCATGTGTGTTGCTAATGGACAACATCTAACACATAATATTTTAATTGAGGGAGTTTGTATAAATACATATACTTTATCCAATCACCACATATATAGTACATATCATATACATTCTATATCGCACAATGAAAACAAGCAATAAATGAAAGTGGTGGTTATGGCCAATCTAATGTAATTCCATTAAAACTTGTTATTGATGAAGATCTGTGTGTGTCAATACGGGTTGATCGATTCAACCCTTAAACTGGTCAGCTTTCCTCCTAGTTGGTTGTTTGGTTGTCCCACCGATCATCTAGTTTCGTCGGACCACCATCTGTTGGCTTCTCCATCTGATCGGTGGGGTCCACCAGGTAATCGGTTCAGCTCATCCTCCTAGTCCTCCATGGTCCTTCAGTTGGTCTATTCGTCTTAAGGACGTCTTCATCTTTTTCATAACAGGAAAGTAAACTATCCTACTTTTACATGATTATTGAGAAACCTCGAGTTACATTCGAGGGTAGCAAAGGTAAGAAATAATTAACTTTATATTGGGAATATAAGATAGAAGCTCCGTATGTAGACTGAGTTAAAGGATAAACCAACCACACAACCATGCATAGAAAATAGGGGTTACAGGCCATAACCATGCTACACATCCACAATTAAAATAGCTTTTAGGGTGACACATTTAAATTTCGTATATATATATATATATATATATATAAGTTTGGGACTATTGTGTATTTGATTGGACATGATATTATTCACATCACAAGAAATAAATGAATGAAAAAAACAAAATCCAATCATATCGATGATCCCATAATATAGTAAATTGGCATTGGCTCTAATACCACTATAGGGAAATATGTCTATAGAGTAGGCAGCTGAACAAAAATTTTATCTATCATATTCCCATAACCAGCGGATTGTAGAGCCAAGTTAGGGGCGGTTGGGATATACTTGTGTCTCTTTCTCTTTCTCTCTGAAGGGGTGAGAGTTCGAGGTCTTCCTTCTTGGGGTTCTAAGGTCCGAGGCCTCCTTGTTGTAGTGGTAGCCCGTTGCACCCACTTAACTATAATATGGAAAGGATGGTTCAAGGATATACTTGGTCTTGGAGCAAGTCCAACAACAATCCTTATCATTGTAGTTGTGCAACTCTGACTCCTGGTTGCACTGAGACTTGTCTGACTGCTCCTCCACAGATAGTAGACTCATACGTCATCTTCTGTAGCAGCTCCTCTCATCATGGAACATTGGTTGATGATTCCTTCCTAGCAATAGACAACAACCTCCCACCTCAAAAGAAGTCCACATGGACCACCTAGAACTCTTGCCATCCTACTAGAATGGATAGGAAGGAGTTGTCCCTTCCATTGGCGTACTAGTCACCAACTTGCTCTCCCACAATAATGTTCTCAGTTTTTCTCTCCCTTTCTATCCCTCCCTAGTCAGGTAGGACTTGCTTGGGCTCTTGCGGTTACCACAACCAAAGAGGATGACATTTGTTAGAGGAACTAATTCTCAATTTTTTGGGTTGCGCTCTGGGAAGCCTCCAATATCTATCTATTTAAAGGTTTGGGATAGGGTTCCCAATCTGTGTGGGAGTGGAAGGGACATGAAGATCTCAAATTTTCACAACAATTCTAGAACTTTCACAACCTACGACACCAGAAATGGTTGTCTGGCATGCCAGATGGTCGGCTTGCATGCGAGACGGTCGGCTTGCATGCTAGATGATTGTTTTTTCTCTGTCCAAACAGTCTTCTGGTGCTTTCTCGGTCGCACACAAAATTGGCATTCGTTTCCAATTAATATTACATATTAATTCCTTGCACAACAAGTAATGTGCAACTGAAACAAACTTGGAAATATCTAGAACCTTCTCTTGTCTGAACCAGGCCATCTCACCCATGCGAGAATTCAGAAGTGCAATCAAGATGCTTATTGCGTGACTAAATTACCTATACATTTTAGCAATTATTTTCATCTATCATTCGAGATCACACTCCTTTTCTAGGTCGAGACCTGTGTGTGACCCTATAGGTCCCATATTACATTGACAATGAATGTTCATAACAACTTATGACATGACAAGAAATGAACAATGCCTAGATACACATCATTGCTACCCAAGTAAATGGAAAGTTAGAGAACAACTTCAACCTACAATATGTGTATGGTGTTCTAGTGTTTTTATAGTTCCTTTGTCATTGATGTCCAGATTGAACTTGAGGCAAGGAGAAATCATCCTCTTTATCATTCAATCTTTTCTCTTGAACAAAGAGCATACTTTCTGATATATATGTATGCTCAGTATCACATATTGACTCACATGTGCATGGCCATGAATTTCTCAGTCTCGCTAATCAAGAGGCATAGAACTTCAAACTCGTGTAGAAGGGAGAAATACCATTTCTATCATTCACAATCTATCCCCATGTTTCTAAGTCATCCAATCACCACCTTTACAAAAACCCATGTTTCAGTACTGCGTTTGATGATGTCATTGCGTACCCAACAAAATGTGATGAGTGCAATGATTCAGGTCTAAGAACCACAACCACCTACATCACTATGAGAGCTGACTATGACTTTCATGATGATGGTTTCCATGTGTTAGTCTCATGGTGGGTCTGTCTGATACATTGGTCTCTAACATGTATCTGTGTGATTGATTTGATATCTCCATATCATTACTAATGAGATTCTCTCATCAACCAACTCACACTCAAATATTATGTGTTATTATTGTCCATCAACCTTCCACAACAACATCTGATCAGGGACATAATGAGAATATATGTACCCTTAACATCTGTATGATCTCATTTCTTCCAAGTCATGTACTTGAAGGCATACTTCATTGAGTAATATTATTCTCTAGACATTTATAATGTTACATCATTTTCTCATTACTGAATTAAACAAAATAAATTGGAAGCTTGCCTTTTATTAATAATCAAATCATTTTTATAAGTTATGCCTTTACAATCATCACACGATTGGCTCTCTGGGCATACATACTAACATCTTATTCAACTCTAAAGACTTTTGTGGCCACATGTGATATTTGAGTCCTTAGAATTCTGATTTGAGCTCCCAAAATTTTCTACTCCTTTTGTAACTGGTCCATATATGCTTCATTCATGGTCACTAGTATAAGAAACATGCCTTCTAAACTATCTATTCACTTGAGTATTGGTCCTCATCACTATAAAGTTGTGTTTTCCAGTATTGATATGCTTCTTGCACACAAAAAATTAGACCCCTCAAGAACAAATAGGGATCAACACCACATAATTGATCACAACACATGTAATCAAGCTAATGCCCCAAATACCTACAATCCTCATAACCAATGGCACCTTTGAGAATCAAGGTTTCCGACTACACTGTCAAGGCCTTCATTTATGCAATCATCTTGATCGTCAATTCACTAATTAATTATGCCTCCATATCTATTTAGTACCTATACAAGATAAAAACAATTCTTACAACAATTGTGACCAAAGATAGAGAATACAAATCTTGACAAAAAATGTAGCAATTGATTTCTAAAAAGATATAGTAATGATATTTTTGGCAAAAATATTTACCAATGAAATTTTCTAAAAGAAAACAAAATTGGCGTAGAGTCGTTAGACGTAATACTCACAGTTCTAGTGTTTTCGATTCCCCAATGATACCTTCAGAAACTTGACACAACTAAAATGTGTGTAAAAAATGCAAGTGTACGTGTCGAAGTAATATGAGATTTGATGCAGCCATATTTTAGGGCTTCATCTTGCGTTTTTTGCATTTCAAACACAAAGACATGTTAGATTGCAAAATTTCCCCCCAATAAATGGTTTTACATCAAATGCACTTGTGGAGACTTCTTTGCATGTTTTTTAGGTACTTGGACTATGCCTTGGTTGGACAGGTGAGAAGGAATATGTTCTAGGGTTCCTCTCTGCATTGGAGGAGTCCAAAGAAGGACTTAAGGCTCCCCCAGCGTATGCCTAAAGGCCAAGGGTAGAGCTAAAGAAAAGGTGTCCATGAAGATCA
Source organism: Alisma plantago-aquatica (assembly GCA_963693085.1). NCBI lineage: Eukaryota > Viridiplantae > Streptophyta > Magnoliopsida > Alismatales > Alismataceae > Alisma > Alisma plantago-aquatica. The sequence continues at coordinate 257,074,491 of OY856412.1, forward strand.
AAGTCCAAAGCTCAAAGTGCAAGAAAAGCCCCCAACTCGATTGTGGTGACACGGAGCAGTCATGTTGCAAACACCAAAAGTCATAGGTTGATCCAAGGAATTTTCAAGTTACAACAGCCTCAACAAGAAGACCCCATCATGATCATGCCATCCCAAATGGTCGTGTTGGCCAACATCATCATAGGCATGCCCGAAGAAATGGCCAAGACAAAACCTCACCACCACACCCATGCTACCCAACATGGCCGTTCTACCTAGCCCCCAGCAGGACCGCACTACCATGCATCAATTTTCCACTTTAACTTACCATTTCCACCTCCAGTAGAATGACTGTTCCCTTAGATGCGTGTTTATTACATGTACAAAATGCAAGTGCACATATTGAAGTAATATTGGCCCAAAGAGGTCTGGATATTGAAAATGGGGGGAAATGTGAGTCCAGAACTACTACTAATAGTGACCTAATCAGCTAGACCTATGACAAAGAGTGATTGGTTGATTAATTGACTACTTGCATGAATGAAAACTAGAAGTATTAGTTTGTGATCACAATTGGAATGGATTCCTTATGATTACAATTTCACCATGGTTCACATTGCAATTAATATCATTTCATTAATATTTTTCATCCTAACCCTACACCAAGGGACCTGTCGAAAGAATTACCTGCTCTCATAGCATAATTCACTACCTAATCAAATACAAACCCCACTCCTGTAGAAATTTAATTATTAGTTAGGTGCTTTAATGAATTATCTGGGTTATTCCACTCATAGATGTAGGCCTTATATGGAAATATGGTCTAAGCTATGTAAATCTATGACCTTTCCAACCCTTAATCCCTCTCTCAAAGCAATTAATGACCTAATAAATCACCTATGGTGATCAGGCATAGATAATTCGTGAAGCAATCGTAGAGATATGTCCAAAAGAGGAATACATACATTAATTCATAACAACAAGTACAATGCAAAATTGGGCAACTCTCAGGTCCTAAGGAACAAAGGAGATTAGCCCTACATGATTTCCATTGTCATATACATGGGGAAAGAAAAGAAAAACGTGGGAAACATTAGAAAACTAGAGTAAACCCTAAAGAAAATAGTCCAGATGACTCCCTCTCTCGAACGTGCCGACTTTCTATCCTCTATCTACAAATCTATCCATCAGAGGTGCTTAAATTACCCAAAATGTAGTTTTATTCTCTCCTTTCTCCTCTCCTAGCTCTCGGTTGTCATGCAATACAAAAGAACATGATATCTAGGTCTGGCCACACTCCTCCCTAGTCATAGAATTGACTTAGGGTGTCATTAGGTCATGCCGTTGGATTAACTATGATCTTTAATCTGGCCTGATTGTGAAAAGTCAGTACTACCAACCGGGTGTCTATAGTACGGATCTTTCCAATCCTTTGTAAACTATTAGTAATACTGACATAGTGGTCGATAGCATAGATATTTTCCTTGACATCTCCTATTGAATTTTCGATTCAAGTCGGTACCACCTACTCGGATGTCGTTAGCACTGAGATTCTTTTAGATCTCTCCTGTTGCAATGTCGGTAGTACTAATTCTTTTGTCGGTACCATCAAGTTTCTTTAAATCATTCTTGTTCCTTTTCTTCCAATGTTTGTACCACTGCCAGACCTGTCAATAGTACCAAGCTGAGTCAATTTTTGTCATTTTACCTAAAATGTAACAAGAAAGAACATAAGCTCCACAAATAATGCTAAATCAAGAAAGGAATAGTAAACATAACAAATATTTGATGCAATTAAGTTTCACAGGACAATAATGATAAATTATGCACAAATAATATAAAAATGAGCAATAAGTGCATCACATAGTAAAATAGCATGTGAAAAGTGATAGTTATTCAATGCATCAAAATCCACTAAGCTGAAATGTTTCTCATCCTTAAGAAAAACACCATTGGATATGTTTGAGAAAAGTCAGCAAAAGGACAAAGTATATGAACTTCATTTCTCAACTACCCTCATTTGGAGGTCCCAAACCAGCCCTTACTGACCATTCAACAATTATTTACTCTTTAGTGATAAAAAATATTCATTAAAGATGGCAAACCTCAGATCAATGAAACACTATCAATAGAGTAGTTAACATCATAATGAATCATACATTCACTTGATGCATCATGTGCTTCCCTATCTACATTGTTGTTTTCCTAATTACCAACTAATTGGAAGCAGTTCTCCTTTTAAGAATGAATGAGGAGATCAATCATATTAGTTGCCAACCAATAAGAGCAATGGGTGGAATGAAGTTGGTGGCTTATGAAGAATCACAACTAACATCCAAATCATTTATGAAAAAATAAAACAAGATGAACCTACACAATGGAAGAAGTGATATATGCATGAATCCTAATGCCTATTGTTCTGGTTGGAATGATGTGTGCACTGAAAGTCTCATCAGTTTGATGAGAGTGAAATAAAAAAATACATCATGTAGATTTTCTCATCTCTTCTTTAAGAATGATTTAGAACTAAACTCAAGGCATCCTTTCTCCCTCTTTATTTCATAAAATCTCTTTTTTTTCTCTTATCTTTTTTTTCATTGGCCCACTATTTTAGCATGATTGGAGATTATGCTCGGGCTTCACTATACCACCTGAATTTTTTTTTATTTTTTTTCTTCATTTTATTTTTGATGGTTATGGATGTGTATGTCTACATTTTTATTTTTAGAAGAAAAAACATGGGTACACAATGTAAGTATGAGTGGTGAAAAAGATATGAAATTTTCATGAGTTTGTTATGCAACTAGATGATATGCAAAAAAGCTTTTTGTTTTTCATTTTGTCACTAATGCACTAACTGGAAACTAACTATCATGTCACCTATCATGCGACGTATTGTCATCAAGAGAAAATAATTCAAGTTACTTGATCATATTAAGGTGGATGATCAAATGAATGAAAAGTAGATGGAATTACAAGATTAAGAGACAATGCCTTCTTTAAACTATGATATGCCCCTTTACTATTGACCTACGTACAGGGTGACCTTAGGATTTCTTTCTAAAACTTTTATTTAAAGTCTCATTAATTGTTTGGTCAGTTTAGGCTCAAACCCCATTGTTGTCCACTATTCATGGATAATTAAAACATACTTTCATATCAAATGTCCTTAAGCTGACTAACCCATAAACTTCCTCTAGGTGATGCTGCCTTTATAATTTTCAACTAAGCCATAATTCTAAAATTTTAAATTTTTGCAAAGACATGGAAGAATACATTTTATGGTGACAAAAAAAATAATGCTTGTACTTCTCCACAATTACACTAGATAGATGTGTATCCTAAAAAATCAAAATAATAAAAACTAGAAAGTAAATAAAAGATAGATCCATTACAAAACCCCCTAAGCTTGAACTCAACTATGTCTTCATAGTCAGAATCCAATCAAAGAGGTGGAATAGTGGTACCAGATCAGAATGGTGGTAGTGGTGGCATGTTCAGATCAAGGGGGTAGAAGGTGTCCTAGAAAGTCAGGGGATGTTATTGCATCTTTGGAGGTTGTGGGTGGTTTCTAAAATATCCTTGGCTCCAGTAGTTATTGAAGAATGATTGCTGGTAATTCTCCATCCACTGTAGGAGAGTATGCATGTTTTCCTTGTTGGCCAGAAGAAGGTGCTCATTCTCAAAGATGGCATGCTGGTTCTGATACAGTCATCCTTGGACATCTTGGATGCCCACCAATGTTGTTGTTTGTTTATTTTTGTTGTTACTATTGGATTTCGTGCAACATTTGATACATAATTTCCATGGAGTATGAGTCATCTTCTTGAGCAGGAGATGGAGCAGTGTAATTGGAAACTGCACGCCTTATGGAAGACTTGTAGCTGACCCACCATCATGAGAACAACATGATTGCCTCTTCCTCTACTGCTTCATCTTACTCCTACTCCTGCTTAGTGTTTTCTTGTTCTTCCTTTTCCCCCATTTTTCCCTCTTCCAGCCACCTTAGGTGTCTCATCCCTCGTAGGCTGAAGATGGGGTCAGGGAGTTCCATTTCCCTCCACTGTTGTTTGACTGTACATCAACCATACACCTTCCCATGGTGCTCGTTGAAGAGGTTTTATCTCTTGAAATACTTGAGATCCAACTTTGAGGAGGTCCTCAAGAGGTTGGAGGTGGATAGGTCGAGGTTCAGATGCATAGAAATTAGAGTAATGAACCCTGTAAAATGGATTGGGGGCTTCCTCTGCACTTTCCACTTGACCAACAACACATGTTGTGGGAAGAAGGGATTGAGCTCGATCTTCTCTTCCCCTAGTGCTAAGAATTCCCAAAAGACGTAGAGGTCCACGTGTTGATCCTTCCTCACCCCTGCATGGACCTGGAGTAGATCGTGTTGGTGAGATAGCAGTGTAAAATCTGAGAAAATGGATGCTCAATGTCTGCGATGGAGTTCTTGTGCCAACTAATTGTGGAGACCTATAGAAAGTCTGTCAAGAGCCTCCATGCCCACAAGTAGTCAAAGTCATTGGTGGTGTAGCGCACCTCCTCTACTGGTCATCTGTAGATGGCATTGAATATTTCCAACATCAAGTGATGAGGGGTGTTTAAGAGATGGAACTTCACCCATCCTTCCTCCCATCCTTCCCCATGTTTGGGGTTGCATTAGACTTCCAGGGATGCCAGGGACTTGCAAACGATCTCCTGGTACGTGGGCCAATCACCAAACAAAGGGTGATCACCACCATGCCTGGGCCAACACAAACCTTGTTGGGAAATACGTGCACATAACATAGAAGTGGAAATAAAAAATTTATCTATCCGTATTCCCCATAACAACAAGATCACATCAACTACTATGAAATTGGAAGGATGGTTTAAGAATTTTATACATGGTCCTAGAACAAGTCTAGAGACAACAACTCATTGTAATGAAACTATCTTCTAGTTGCTCTTGGACAATGGTTGTGCAGCTCGTGGTCTTCACTACAAACGGTAGATAGGATAGCTTCTACAGTAGCTCCTACGGTCTCCCACAAACTACAATGTGATGTTGTCCTCCTAGAAGCATCCAAAGGTCTCCTTCCTCTATAGTAGTCCACATGGACCAACCAGAACTTCTGTCATCCTGCTAGAATGAACAAGAAGGAGTTGTCCCTCCCATTGGTGTACTAGTCACCAACTTGCTCTCCCACAACAGTGATCCTCAGTTGTTCTATCCAGTCTCTATCCCTCCCTACTCGGGTAGGACTTGCTTGTGCTCTCTTGGTTACCACAACCATAGAGGACAACAATTGTCAGAGCAACTAATCCCTAATTGTCTATATTATACTCTAGGAAGCCCCCAATATCCCTCTATTTATAGACAGGGTTAGGGCCAGGGTTCCCATTCTGTTCAGGATCTATGTGGGAGCGTAAGGGACCAGAAGATCTTGAATTTTCACAACATGGGACATCCAAAATGGTTGTTTCACACACAAATTGGTCATCTCGCATGTGAGACAGTCATCCAGTACAGCCAGACATTTGTTTCACCAAGTTTCATGATCACACATGAATTTGCCAATTTTGAATCCAATTAATGCATGAAATGACGTCAGCACTAATCCTTGATGCAATAAAATTTCCCCAACAACTAAGAAATCTTGCACATGTGAGACGTCCGTCTCACTCACCTAGACGGTCATCTGGTGAGACAAGCTGAGCCAGTTGGTTCACACCTTAGTTTGGGAATATATTAGCCAATTCAATTTCAGACCATCTTAACAACCCAAAGGGATGTCTCAATATTTGAGTTGATCATCTGCACTCCACATGACCGTCTCACCCTATGAAATGACCATCTGGTAGTGCAGTCAACTGATCCTATTGCATAAATTGAGTACCTATATACTTTAGTAATCAATCCAATCATCATTCAAGATTAAACTCCTCTTCTAGATGAGTTCCTATGTGTGTCACCCTATAGGTTCCATATCACATTGGTAGTGAGTGTCCATAACAAACTTATGTCATCACAAGTTGAGAGCAGTGCCTAGTCGCACATCAGTGCTACCCAAGTGAATGGGAAGTTGGAGAACAACTTCAACCTACAATATGTGTAAGGTGTTGCAGTGATTGTATAATTCATTTGTCTCGGATATCCGGTTGAACTTGAGGCATGGAATCATCATCCTCTCAATGTTCAATCCATGCTCCTTGAACCAAGAAAAGACTACCTGAGACAATGTGACCTCAATATCATATATTGATTCACATGTGCATGCACATGTGTTTCTCAATCTCACTAATCAAGTGGCTATGATATCCATCTCTAATACGAGGGACAAATCCCATCTCTATCACTCACAATCAGTTCCCATGTGTCAAAGCTACCAAATGATCACCTTTGTGGCAATTCATGTTTTAGGATTACGTTTGATGATGTCAAAGTATACCCAAGACATGCGATGATTGCAATGATTTCAAGTCTAAGAATCACAATCACCACCTTCACTTTGAGAGATGACTATGACAACCAATGATGGTTTCCATGTGTCATTCATTAGGTGGGTCTGTCTGATACATTGTTCCCTAGCATGTATCGATGTGCTTGGTTTGATATCGCCATCTCATGACTAATGAGACTCTGTCATCAACCAACCCTCACTCCGGGCTTATGTGTTATTGGTTTCTATCTACCTTCCATAGTAACAACTGACTAGGGACATAATAAGAATGTACACTCTTAGCATTAGTATGATCTCATTCTCCAAGTCTTGTACATGAAGACATACGCCATTGAGTATTGTAATTCTTTAGACATTCATAATGTTTCCTCATTATCTCATAACTAAATGAAACAAAATGAATTGGAATCTTACCTTTATGAGTATAATCAAATCCTTTTATGATATGTGCCATGTAAATCATCACATGATTGGCTCTATCGACATACCTTACCAACAGACTCCCACTTGAACTTAGATCCAATCACCCATGAATCTCATTCTTAGTTACCTAAACAAGTCCACCATGTTTCTACTGTGCTAGTGCTAATCTAGCAGGTTAGAAACACTTTCACTATTAGTCAGTATATTGCATGTTTATTATTTCCTCACTGTGAGATGAAATTGTCGTAATATGGTATCTGATATTCCTTGACTAACAAGTAGCTCCATTGTTGTGATAGTATTACTATTGAGTCATCAATGGTTGGAACATCTATAAGTTCATCATATGAACTTCTAGATCCATATAACATCACTTATTGTTCATAACACAAGTATACTTGACTTCTATTGTAGAATAGTTTTAATGGCTATTAGTTTGGAACCCTTCCGACTAACAACATTTCTCCTTTAAATGAAACATATTTTATTGTGATCACTTTTGTCATTTTGGAAGCTTGCATTGGTGTAACCCTTTACGATCAACTCTTCCATTATTTCTATCTTTAATTACTAGCAATCTATCCTTAGGTACTTCTCAAGTACTAATGGATATCTTTAATGACATTTCAATAACCCTTATTGGAATTTAATATCATCTTGTCATGTTCAATACATACAAGATTATATGGGATAAGTACATTTATAGCATTCATGATACATCTATTACTGCAGCCTATGGCATCTTAATCACATCATTTCCATTATTCACAAGAATCAGATCATATGATTCATGAGAGACTAATCTAGATTCTCTATCATTGAATCCTTCTTTGTTGAACTCTTTCAATATCTTGCTATTTTATGTACTCAAACTTATATTATAAAACATTTAAGAACTATCTTATAGGCCTTGATTCTCTTCTCATAAAATGTTTCACCTTATCCTTCTTTGTTGAAGGTGTTTTCATGCCATCTCTCAATATTCACAATATTGAGAAGTTATTCCTCATCATATGCAAAATATTCATATATGCTCCCTCTAAATCTTTTGTCATCACAGATTTTACCTTTTATCTTGATTCGAGTCAAACTCTTTGACCAACTTGTCAAGTCAAAAGATCCTCCTCTGAGTTGCTTGTTTCAATCCCATAATGAACTTTGTAGTTTATAGATTTTATTTGCATTCTTGAAGTTATAACACCTTTAAGGTTGTGTCACGTACGCATCCTCTGATGTATTCCCTTTAAAGAATTTGATTTTTATCTTCTACGCTAAATCTCTTAGTCTATTTTAGTTGTAACAAAAAGCATGACAAATTGGTAACATATTTTCTATCATGTTCAACAACTTGAAATTTTTTAAAAAAAATCAACATGTTATCCATGTAGGTCTTTATGACAAGACCTTATTGCACCCTTTAGGTATTTCCCCTTCAGGTGGTGCTATCAAGGTCTTACATGGACCCCATAGTGGCCTTGAGCCATTACTCAGATTGTGGTACTTAATAGCTTCTAGTCAATTAGTTGGCACATCTTGTCATGACCAACTTTATCTAAGTCACTAGATACATAATCCTCCAATTTCAGATGTATTTTACTAGAATTATTTTTTTCTGTGTCATGTGATGAACTTGAGATTCGATAACAACTTGTGATTCTCTTAGTTCTCATTGCACCTTTTTGTTGTCCTCAAACATTTTGAGCTCTACTCTTACTCCTACTGGTTCTTTAGGAACTCAGTCATCCTAGTAAAAAAACACTTTTGTTATTGGAATGGTATTAATAGCAATATTCAACAATTATGGTTTGTGGATAAACCTTTTCAAGAAACTACTTTCTCAATATGGGTTTTAATCCTTTTAGACATATTGGGACATTCCCATATCATATCATATATGATGTCTTGTGAACCATACAGATGGTACATGATTTAGTAGTAGGTATGAGGATACAAGAAGATTAGATTAATTGATAATTAAATCATTACTTATCATGGAATAATTCCTTCATTTTGACTTATCATCATGTTCAGATGGATTTGACTTGTGATACATTATCACGGTTCTTTCCTGAAGGTTTTCAAGGTATGGATGCATAGTATTTCAACATTAGATCTCATCAAAGTTTATTAACATTTTCATTGAAGTCATACTTCATCTATAATCTTCCTTGAACATTTAAAGACATTTATGTTTTTATTTTTCTAAGTGCATATCATCATATTACTAGTAATTGAAACGAAGTATAAATAATTATGCATAGAATTTTTTTCATGATATCTCCACGCATCGTATGTATGAGGCCTGGTGGAAAGCTTATCCTCCCACTACATCTAGTGAAGGATGTTATGTCACTTTGTTCAGAAGTGAGACATGCAACTTTCCTCAGATTCATTAACCAAGGGAATCTAGATGAACATAAATATGTATTGTAGATATGCATTTTTTATATGTACGTCCAGTGTGACTATGGCTAATGATAGTGTTGAGTTATCAATTATAATCCTTTGGTATAAACGTTATAAACATTCATATTGGGATTATTTCATACAAAGACCATTATATGTATTTGGTCATTTCCTCATAAGATCATATCTTTTAAAACAAAAACATTAATATCTCACTTTATTGATTTATCATCATTGTCTTACAAGAAGATTTAAAGTAAATATTTCTATTTGTTGGCATAATAAAGTAGCAGTTCAAATAAATCTATTACATGCCCATTGGGCTAAGATAAATTTAAATGTAGACTAAAACTTCAACAACCCTTGCTCCACCTTGTCCATATTTGTCCTTCCATGAGGGATTTTACGTCATAAATCCTGCACATCAAGTATGTCAGATCTATGTTTGGTATCACATACCATAATGAAGAGGTAATCAAATTTATCTTATAATGTTCATACCTAAAGTGGAGGCCTTAGTGCCTTCCTTCTTCTTCTTTAATTCCTCTAACCAGAGTGAGCAATTTCTTTTCCAATGTTTAGGCTGATGACAATGGTGACAATTGCCTCTTTTCTTCAGTCCTCCCTTTGCTTTGAGATATGAAGATTTGGGCTTCTGAATAACTTTAGAACTCCTCTTAGTTTTGCCTTTGCTTTTAGACTTTCCCTTTGTCTTATTGCTCAGCATCACAATCTTGGGCTTGTCTTTCTTCATCTGTCCCTCAACTATTCTCAACATGCCCAACAACTCTGTCAATGATTTGTCAAAGTCATTCATGTTGTAGTCCATGACAAACCGACTGTAAGATTTTAGTAGAGATTGTAGATCACATTAGTGGCTAACTGTTGACCCAAGGGGAAAACCTATCTAGCTAGGTTCTCTACATACCCAATAAGCTTGAGTACATGAGGAAATATTGGATCTCCTTTTATCGTGTTACATTTGAATAGTGCCTTAGAGACATCATATCTCTCTTGTCTTTCTTGATCTTGGAACATGTTCTTGAGACCTGTGACCATCTCAATCACATCCATGTTCTCATGCTTCCTTTGCAACTCATAGTTCATGGAGCATAGCATCAAACACTTGACATCCACATCATCTTCAGTATGCTTCTTGTAAGCATCCTTGTCAGCCCTATGTGTAGTCGAAAGGGGTTCATCTAGTTCTGGAATCTCTAGGACATAGAGCTCACATTCTTGTGTGAGAATGATTCTCAGTGTTCTGAACCAGTCATCGAAGTTGTTCTCATTAAGTTCGTACTTCTCAAGGAAAATCATAGAGAAAAGTGATTGTTGTTGGTTGCCATTTGATTCTACAAAAGAATTTGGAATTTTGTCACAACTTATTTTGATTTGATTTGATAAAAAATTTGGCGATATTAATTAGGTCTTTAATTAACTATCCTTCTCATAATTTTATTCAAATTGATCACTCCAAGTATCAATTTAGAAAACTACAGTGAACAATTTTCTAATGAGCAAGATCCAAAATGATTCCATTATCACCCGACCAACGCTGCAAAAAATAATCAACTATTAAGGTAGGAAATTCTCCAATTGCATTATATGCAATTCTTGATAAATGATATGCACAACTCGTTGCCATGATCATCTATATGCTTCTAGGCTTAGACTTTATATTAATCACTAGTTAAGCCCAACCCAATAGCCAACATGATAGATATGCACCCTGCGAAGGCAGAACCTACATATCTATCATCACACTTCCATGAGGTAAACGACTCACCACGGAAAGGCGTAACCTGTGCTTATTAAAAAAAGATTTTCATGTGTGTTGCTAATGGAAAGCATATTAGAACTTAATATGTTTTATATGATGGATTTTATATACATCAAATATATATCTACCATATATTGTATCAAATCACCACATATATAGTATGTATCATATACATGTTGTGTCCCACAAGATAAACATACAATATAAAACAAAAAGAGATAGTTATGGCCATGTATAAAGTAATTCCTTGGAGACACAAGGAATTACTCCCACCTAGGTCAGTTATCACATAATACATATAAATCTATTCTTGGTGTAGATCTGTCCTTGCCATACTAGGTAGATCGGTCCAACCCTTGTACCGGTCATCTCACCTCTTGGCCAGTTGTTTGGTCCTCCTGTCCAGCTGATGTCTGTATACCTTCCAAACGATCAGTTGGGCCCTCTAGGATGGTCTTCTGGCCTTCTGTTCAACAATTGTTTGGACACCTTTTGGATGGTTGGTTGGGCCCACCAGACGGTTCTATGGATCCTTTGCTCTATCCTACAACATGGTCCTTTGGAAGGTTGGTCGTATGGTCTGGAAATGATCATCTTCAACGTCATTGCAAGATAGGAAACTATCCTATTGCTACTGTATTACATTGTAAAGAGAAATCTTGAGTTACATTCGAGGGAGAAAAGGTAGGAAAGAATTAACTTTACATTGGGAATTGGGAGTATAGGTTCGGTACGTAGACTAAGATAAATATGAATAAAACCAAACCATCCAACCACACACATATGTCGGGTATTGGCCATAACCATGCTACGCATCCACCATCAAAACTGCTTTTACGGAGACACGTGAAAAATGCACACACACACACACATATATATATATATATATATATATATATATATATATATATAAGTTTGGGATTATGTGGTCTTTGATTGATACACATATGAGATAATTTAAATATTTGCATCGTATGCAATAAATAAAGGATAAAATCAAAAATCCGATCATATCGATTATCTTAAAACATATTAAATTGACGTGTCTCTGATACCACTATTGGGAAATACGGGCACAAAGTATAGCAGTGGAAACATAAATTTTATCTATTTGTATTCCCCATAATGACAAAATTGTGTCAGCTACAATGAAATAGGAAGGATGGTTTAACAAGCTTAGACCTGGTCCTAGAGCAAGTCCAGTGACAACAACTCGTTCAATGTAACTATCTTCTAGTTTCTCTAGGACGGTGGTTGTGCAGCACTTGGTCTTCACCACGGATGACGGATAGGACAACTTCTGCAGCTACTCCTGCATTCTTGCCACATACTGCAGCCTGACATTGTCCGCCTAGTAGTATCCAAAGGACTCCTGCCTTTAGAGTAGCACACATAGACCAACTAGAACTCCTATCATCCTACTAGAACAAACATGAAGGAGTTGTCCCTCCCTTTGGTGTACTAGTCTCCAACTTGCTCTCCCACAACAACGATCCTTAATTGTTCTACCCTATCGCTATGCCTCCCTAGTCGGGTAGGACTTGCTTGGGATCTCTTGGTTACCACAACTAGAGAGGACAATAGTTCTCAGAGAAACTAATTCTCAATTTCCTATGTTGTACTTTAAGTATCCCCCAGTATCCCTTTACTTATAGGCGGGGTTAGGGCCAGTGTTCCTAGTCTGTTCGAGATCTATGTGAGAGTGGAAGGGACCAAAAGATCTTGAATTTTGCAAATTGGACATCCAAAATGATCATTTTGTATGGGAAACAGTCGTTCCACATGTGAGACGGTCATCTAGTACAGCGAGACAGTTGTTTCACCAAGTTTCCTAACCATACATGAATTTGCTAATTTTGAATCCAATTAGTGCATGACATGACGTCATCCATAATCCTTGATGCAATCAAATTTCCCCATGAATTGAGAAATCTCGCACATGCGAGATGGTCGTCTCGCTCACCCAGACGGTCATCTGGTGAGCTGAGCTGAGCCAGTCAATTCAAATAAATGAACTGGTTAGTTCACACCTCAGTTTGGGAAGAAATTAGCCAATTCCAATTCTGATCAGCCTGACAACACAAACGGTCATCTCAATATTTGAGCCGATTGTCTAGCACTCCAAACGGCCATCTCACCTGATGAGACCATTGGATGACAGTGCAGTCAGCTGATCTTGTTTCTTGAATTGAGTACCTAAACACTTTAGTAATAAATGCAATCATCATTCAAGATTAAACAACTGTTCTAGATGAGTTACTATGTGTGTGACCCTATAGGTTCCATATCACAATGGCAGTGAGTGTCCATAACTAACTTTTGTCATCACAAGAAGAGAATGGTGCCTAGTCACACATCAGCGCTACCCAAGTGAATGGAATGTTGGAGAACAACTTGAAACTACAATTTGTGTAAGGTTTTGTAGGAATTGTATAATTCCTTTGTCTCTGATATCTGAGATGAACTCGAGGCATGGAATCGTCATTTTCTCAATGTTCAATCCATGTTCCTTGAACCAAGAGCAGACTGTCTGAGATAATGTGACCTCAATATCATATATTGATTCACATGTGCATGTGCATGCATTTTTCAGTCTCACTTATCAAGTGGCCAGGATATCAATCTCTAGTAGGAGAGACAAATCCCATATATATCACTCACAGTCAATCCCCATGTGTCAAAGCTACACAATGATCATCTTTATGGAAACTTGTGTTTCAAGATTGCATTTGATGATGTCAAAGTATACCCAACGACATGTGATGAGTGCAGTGATTTAGGTCTAAGAATCACAATCACCATTTTCACTATGAAAGATGAATATGTCCGCCAAAGATGGTTTCCATGTGTAATTCTCAAGGTTGGTCTTCCCGATACACTATTCCCTAGCATGTATCTATGTGCTTGGCTTGATATCACCATATCATGACTAATGAGACTCTGTCATCATCCAACCCACACTCTGGTCTTATGTGTTACCAGTATCTATCTACCTTCCACAGTAATAACCGAATAGGGAAAAAAATAAGAATGTACATACTCTTAGCATTTGTATGATCTCATTCTCCAAGTCACATACTTGAAGACATACATCATTGAGTATTGTCATTCTTTAGACATTTATAATGTTTCCTCATTATCTCATAACTAAATGAAACAAAAAGGAATTGGAATCTTGCCTTTATGAGTATAATCAAATCCTTTTATGATATGTGCCATGTCAATTATCACATTATTGGATCTATGGCCATACCTTACCAACAGGCCTGGTGAAGGCTCTCGGTGAAGCCTATTGTGGCAAGGAAGGCACAGTCGCCACATCGTGTTGGGATCAACTCTCTCTTCATGAGGGAAATGTAGATCTTCCTTTAGTCATTGCTAACATGAGCCATATGTGTCAGCTTTGGAACCATCGTGGTGGCTCCTTTTCCTGAGGAAGAAAATGTTCATGATTCCATCGATCCAGAACAAGAAAGAGATGGAGGAGAGAGAGATTGGGGAAGACTCTAATTTCTTGGAAGCACTAACACTACTGTGCTTTCAAGGAATGTGGTGTGTGTGATTGAAAAACTACCCACACCCTTCCTATTATAAATTTCAAATTTCCTTCAGTCTCCAAGTCATTAGTACCAACATACGTGTCGGTGGTACTGACTCCTCCCCAATGATCCTAGTGAAGTTGATATCAAGCATTGATACCGACACTCCTCGTCCATCGATATCACACCATGCAGATTGCCTTGTATTAGTAGTACTGATGCCTATTGATGGTATTGACTTTGAAAGTGTGCATCTGATATGTACTACCGACTGTTGGATGGAGATGATCTGGATTTTTGATTTGCGCATCCATGGATTTTGTGCTTTCAAGTATCGATACTATTGATGGTTGTGTCAGTAGTACTGAACTACTTTTTGCTCACCCCTGTTGAAAGGTGTTGGTACTACCAACTCTATGGGTCGGTAATACTAAGTCATTAATATAGTCAAAACTCTTGAACAAACTCTGGATATCCTGAACCTGGAGCGTCATGCAGGTGTTGGTACCACCAACTTCTGTATCGATGGTACTGAGCCTGCACAGTGAATGCAGCTTATTTCTACAAGAAATCAGAACTACCTATTTCCTATCAGTAGTGCTGAGAAAATTTTTAGCCGTCCCTGTTTGAAAATGTCAGTTCTATAGACTTTCTTTTCAATAGTACCAACTTGAAAAATCTCATCCCTATTGATCTACACCCATTGCGTCGGTGCCACAGACAATATGTCAGTAGTACTAAGTTGTATACTTCCTTCACATCAAACCAAACTGATCAAGGTACCTTTTTTACTTTGAAAAATATAAAATGCAACTAGAACAATCTAAGCCCCTAAAATACATGTAAAAGGCAAAAACCAAACTACAAAAAGGAAAAAATTGAGTAGCCTGCCAACAAGCACTCTTGTTTTGCATCATAGGCTCAACGATCAAATTAAAAAGCAATCAATGAAGCTCAAGGAGCTTCGAGTCCTCTCTCGCATGTACCAAATATCCCTATTTCATCTACTAGCCATTCACAAGAAATGGCCCAGCCCCATCACTAATTTCTAGGGCTCCATGGGGAAATACCTTGACCACCATGAACAGACCACTTCATCTAGACCTTGATTTCCCAGGGTGGAATTTCATCCTAGAATTGAACAGAAGCACCTTCTGTTGCAATTTCATCCTAGAATTGAATAGAAGCACCTTATGTCCTATAGTGAACACTCTATTCAAAATGTGATGGTCATGAATCTTCTTGGTTCTATCCTTATAGATACTTGATATTTCATAGGCATCTATCCTGAGCTCATCCAAATCATTAAACTCCAACATTCTTTTCTTCCTTGCATCATCCAGATTATAATTCAACTTCCTCAAATCCCACTTGGATCTATGTTCCAATTCCACAAGTAAATGACATGCTCTCAAATAGACCAACCTAAATGGAGTTGTTCCTATATGTGTTTTATTGTTGTCCTATATGCCTAAAGAGCTTAATTTAATTTCATGCTCCAGTTGGTCCTATTTGTTGAGATTGTCTTTTATAAAAAAATTTTGATCTCCCTATTAGATGCCTCAACCTGCCCCTGAGTTTGTGGGTGATATGGGGTTCCTACTTTGTGCCTCACTCCATACCTTCTCAATAAATTTTTAAACTTTTTATTAGTGCAGTGAGATCCCCCATCACTTATCATTACTTTTGGCACCCCAAACCTACAGAAAATATGGTCTTTCACAAATCTGCATACAACCTGAGCATCATTTGTGCAAGTTGGAATTGCTTCCACACACTTAGACACATAGTCAACTTCAAGCAATATATATAGATTGGGATTAGAAGACACAAAAGGTTTCATGAAATATGTTACCCATAATTCAAAAACCTTCACTTCAAAAAAAATGCTTAGGGGCATTTCATGTCTCCTAGATATATTTCCTACACATTGACATGCATCACAATTCCACACAAAAGTATGAGCGTCTTTAAAAAGTATTGGTCAATAAATCCCATTCTCTAAAACCTTTTTTGTTGTCCTTAAGCTAGAATGGTGTCCCCCAGTGGGTAGGGAGTGACAATGTGCCAAGATACTCTCCATCTTGCATTCAAACATACACTTCCTCAAAATCCCATCCGTACATTGCCTTATCAAGATGGGGTCATCCCACACATAAAACCTCAATGAATGGAAAAACTTTTTCTAGTCTTGATACCCCCAATATTTTGGCAGCTCGCCACAAGCCAAGTAGTTCACAATGTTTTCAAACCACGAGTCCTTACTTTTCATGATGAATAACTTCTCATCTGGGAACTCCTCAACAATGGGTATCTCTAGGTCCTTTTCATTCACTATTTCTAGCCTAAACAAATGATTCCCTACCACATTCTCTATCCCAACTTATCCTTGATTTCTATATCAAACTCCTATAGTAGCAAAATCCATCTTATCAATCTAGGCTTGGCATCTTTCTTTTGTTGTAGATACTTTATTGCTACATGATTGGTCCACACAATAACCCTTGACCCAATAAAATATTGCTGAGAAACCACCGCCAAAAGCTCTTTTTAAGTTGTTGTGTAATTAAGTTGGACATCATTTATGGTTTTTGACTCATAATAAATAATGACAGGGTTTTTCTCCTTGCGTTGTCCTAAAACAACCCCTATCACATAATCTTATGCGTCACACATTAGCTCAAATGGTTGGCTCCAATCTGGAGCCTGAACCACAGGTGTGGAGATCAATTTCTCCTTTAACACCTCAAAAGCTTTCAAATGCCACTCATCAAAATTAAATTCACCATCCTTTTCCAAAAATTCGGAAAGTGACTTTGTAGTTTTCAAAAAATCATTTACAAATCGTCGATGAAAAACCAACATGTCCTAGAAAACTCCTAATCCCCTTCACCGATGATGGTGGCAGAAGCTTAGAGATGACTTTGATTTTAACCATCTTGACCTCCATTCCTCTATTGGATACATTGTGTCCCAAAACTATCCCTTCACTCACCATCATATGACACTTTTCCCAATTCAACACTAGATGAGTGTCCTCACATCTTTGCAAGACATTGTCAAGACTGGCAAGGCAGTCTTCAAATGAGTCTCCATACACCAAACAATCATCCATAAAAACTTGGGGAAAACATTCTACCATATCAAGAAAAATGTGCCATAAGCACAAGTGAAGGTAGACTTCTCATGGTCATGTGGCTTGATAGAAAATTGATTACACCCAGAATACCCATCAATAACACAAAAATGAGAATGACATGTGAGCCGCTCAAGAATTTGATCAATAAAGGGAAGTGGAAAATAATCCTTAACTGTGGCGGCATTCAAACAACAATCATCAATGCATACACACCACCTGGTCACCAATCTAGTAGAAATAAATTCACTTGTTGAATTATTTGTGATTGTTATTCCCCTGCTTAGGAACCACTTGGGTTGGACTAATCCAATTTGAATTTGAAATAGCATAGATTATACCTACCGATAGAAGCTTCACTACTCTTTCTTTACTACCTATGTCATGATCAGATTGAGATGTCGTTGAGGTTGTACTATCGACTTGACTCCTTCAATTCAGATCTTATGATGGAAAAAGATAGGGGAGATCCCCTTGCTATCTACCACATACCACCTAAACTCTACTCGTTGGTTCTTCAGCACCACGAGTAATTGCTTCTCCTCATGGATGCTTAATGAGGCTGAAATGATGACTCAAAGCTTCTCATTTTCCACCAAGAAAATATACTTCATATGGTTCTTGTAGATACTAAAGTATCTCTAGAAAGATTAATTAGATAAGTGAGAATAGATCTTTGTTAGAATAATGATCACAAATGGATTTTAACACTCGATGAATGTAACAAACCAACAATCAACAATCCATGGTTATGAAACAAACCAAAAAATAGTGATTAGGAAAGGGCATAGGAATAAAAGGTGTATAAAACTGAGTCAAACCGTCAACCGATGGTTTCTAGAGGCAAGGTGGCAGCCGGTGGTCAAGGTCGGTGGGTGAGAGGAGTTAATGACTGAAGGTCAACAACTGGTGGTGACACGTCATGTATACAGAGATGGTCAACAAGCAATGGTTTGTGTGAGGAACAATAGATGGTTGGCAAATCCAGTGGTTGTGGGAAATTGCTCGGAAGTTGTGATCAAGAGAGAGCGAAAGGTTTGACAACTGAAATTCGAGTTCAACTGAGGGTCAAACATGATCTTATGGCATCAACGTTCCCAAGAAACTGGAGATGGAAGTTAGTGGTCAAGAAATACGAAATGTAAACCGATGGTTGTTCTGAATGCCTCAACCGATGGTTAGGTAGAAGGTTGCAACTGATGGTTCTCAACAATTGATGGATGGTCAGTTAAACAACCGGTGGTTAATTTGGATGTATCATCTAATGGTATGTTAGAAATCCACACCTGATGGTGTCATCCGTTGATGGTTGTACTTAATGAGGATGCAATTTTAGAGGTTCCCTAAAAATATTGAAGGTTGTTATCAATGACTCCTATAATGAAAATTTGGGATTAAAAACTTTCTTAAATTCATTCTATGTACACTAAATATTGCTAGCTAACATAGGAATTGCTAAATATTAGGACAGAGATGAAAACAAGATTAATGATTATATTAATTAGAAATTATAGCAAACCAAAACTAAGTAAAAAATTGTGAATTGTCCCAAATCTAAATACAAGAAGTGAATAACTTGAAAATTTGAAGAAAATAGTAAATCCTTAGGTTGCCTCCCAAGAAGTGCTAATTTATAGACTTTAGCTTGACTCTCTTGTTTGGATTTTATAGTGTTCTTGAGATGGTGTGTGTAACGTCCCAGGATTTGAGGCCTCCGATAAAATGATCTTATAAGGAATGATTGGACCACCCATATCACCAAGGTGCACCTCCTTTTCTGGGATCCCATCACTAAAGAACTCCATAGTTAAGCGTGCTCAACTTGGAGTAGTACTAGGATGGGTGACTAGTGACGTGGTATTTTTGAACGCACTAACAAACTCACTCAGGGTTGAAATCCCCGAGCTTTTACCAAAACCAAAGTTCAATAATACCACCCGCAAACGGACGAGTCTTATCGCAGTATAGTTAAGGATTGAACCCAAAGGACAACCTTTTTAAGAATCCTTGTCAGTCGAATCTAGCTCAAGTAAAACTAATATTTAGAATGATTGGTTGATTTGAGGTTACTGAAACTAATTGCAAGAAAGTAAAGGCTGAATTATAGTTGGGTTTAGATCAATGATATGGAATTGCTGGGATGGTACCGGGTTTCACCACTGCTACACGCGCAAACACATTCAATCGCAAACAAACCAGGCAAGATATATTAATCCAAAAAGAGCTGCTGCAGAACCCCCCGTGAGGGCGTTAGGTTCGCGTAAGCATCACCTTAGGCATCAGATGTCTCGTCACCATTCGAATCACTTACTTACGGCTCTGAAGAAATCCCATTCTATTTCTAGTTTGGGAGTCAACCGCATTAATCGATAAGCGAGCAGGTAATTAATATACGAGCAAACATCGATGATTAATAAGAAGATACAAAATCCAACTAAGGTTGTGAACCCCCTGTGAGGGTGTTAGGCACACAGAAGCATCACCGAAGGCTAGATGGCTCGTCCCCTCACGGATCATACACTTATGACCTCAAGGAATCCTTTTAGAAGTTCTCGTCAAGGAGTCGACTTGGTAAACGACATTCTATCCTACAAATAGATGTTCTCACAATATAGGTAGAACAGAGATGAAAGCAAGCAATTAATCAAACTACAAGCATAACGGTTAACCACAAGATGAAGAGTTATATACATTGCCATGGAAAGTTTAACAAAAGAACATGGTTTGCATGGGCAGCGGGGCTAGTACCTGCACCCCAGCGAAAAGGCACTACTCGCTCATGATGCGAGAAACAAGAAGAATGAGAAAGAGAGAGAAATCCGCCATAAACTCAGTGCAAAAGGTAGTCGCAGCTCGGTGAAGAAGATACGGTCTCCTACGTTGTGTCAAAGCAGACCTGGACGTGAACGAGAGTTGCCAAGACAGACCAGATAGTCTCCCTCGCTCCGTCTTCCTTCTCTCCTAAGCCTCCTTGGTTGCAGCACAGGCAATAGGTGAAATGGAACTGGCATAAACTGGACTGGATTTGTATCGGAACTGTGTTTGGGCAGCCTGGAGGCGTCCGGATCCCCTGTCCCAGTGAGTACCTTTGGGGTCCTATTTATAGGCACATGACTGACCCCAAACGGTCTTGGGTAAGAAGAGATCAAATGCTTTTCATTTAAAACACCCCCAAACGGTCTGTAGAAATAGACCAAACGGTCCTGGAAATATCTTCTCCAAACGATCTGGAGACCGTTTGCTACCAAATGATCCAGAGACCGTTTGAGAGCAAATGATTTGGAGACCGTTTGAGAGAAAACGATTTCATGTGCAGAGATCAAACGGTCTTCATTGATTGGCAGCAGCGAACAGTTTGCAAACTGTTTAATCACCAAACGGTCTTCATCTTTTACTTTGGCAAACAGTCTTGGGAGCAGATACCTAAACGATCTGTAAACCATTTGATATCAAACGGTTTGGAAATCATTTGTAAGCAAACAGTCTTTGCTTCAGTCAACTCTCCCAAACCATCTTGGATCGACATCGAGTTAATCAGTTCTGCTTCACTCTATGCTCCGCAAACGAGCAGTAGAGGGTTTGCTAAGTAAATCGATTTAGCGGCTCTCTGAACTATCAAACGATCTTCGGCCTTCTTCTGTAGGTGTGGAGGCCTCATGGCGACCTTATTTGGTAAGAGAAACACCTCCAATCGATCTCGTACAGGAGCTGCAAATAGGTGTTGGTCGGAGGTTGAAGACGACATGCCACGGTCGTGGTTGGGCACCACGGTCGTGGTGGAGCTGCTGCTCCATGGCCATGCCGCCTCGCACAGGCATGGTGGGCGAGAAAATGGGCCCTGATGAAATCGTGCCACGGCCGTGGTGTAGTACCACAGTCGTGGTGAGGTAGTAGCCACACGGTTGTGCTACCGCACACGGGCGTGGTACAAGAGAGCAGGTTGATGCAGGAAAGATGCCACGGTCGTGGCTCGTTGACCATGGTCGTGGCTTGTTGACCACAGTCGTGTCTTGCTGACCACGGTCGTGGCGAGTGAGGGCTCAGGTCTGCCATGGTCGTGGCCATGTCACACGGTCATGGTGATAGCGGAAAACCACGGCCATTTTGGACCACCACGGCCGTGGTTTGGACTCTGCTTCGTGATCTTTGAGTTCATGCACTGCTCGATCCCTTACGGTTGAGTGATTCCTTCAAACAATCTCTGCTTCTCAAACGGTCTCGAAACCGTATGAACTCAAACGGTCTTGGGACCGCATTGACCCAAACGGTCTTGGGAGCGCATGGACCCAAACGGTCTTGGGAGATCATGGACCCAAACGGTCTTGGGACCGCATGGACCCAAACGGTCTTGAGACCGCATGGACCCAAACAGTCTTGGGATCGAATGGATGGAATTTCTTGGTTAGATTTCTTGACCAGAGATGAAGACAGACCCTGCCTGCTTATTAAGCTTTGTCAAAACCTGCATCAAATGCACAATATTTAGTTAAAACCTTGATAATCGAATCAACTAAGTAGTTTTGCACATTATGATTCATATTGAGTGAAAAAGTATGTATAGAGTTGAATTGGTCCCGAAGTGATAATTGAATTTCTTGATGAATATGCATTCATTAAAACACCCTGAACTTAAACGCTGCTCATCCTCGAGTAACACAAAATCTGAAACAATCGCCAAATGAATACTTTCAATTCATGTGATTGCTTCATCTTCACATCACGAATGTTTTCTTTTTGCTCAATATGTCTCAGTATCTCAACCTCCTGAGACCACTAAACACATCTTACCATATCTTCGTTCCTGAGTTTGTTTTCCAATATCACTTCCTCCTCACTTTTTCCAACAACAAGCATGTCAAAGAGCTTTGTAAGAGTCCAGAGATACCCGCAGAACAACAAGTGTGCATCCGATCTGACACTGGTGTTTTTCAGGGTAGTGGGGGCATGCATTGTGCCATTAGGTAGAAAATGGAGTGAAAGGTGGTATGGAAGGAAGAAGTAAATCTCTCCTCTATTCGACTTAAGATTTTTATTTGCTATGCAATTTCATTTATTGCATTTTTTGTGTGCAAATCTCTCCTCTATTCGACTCGAGATTGCATTTCTTTTTGTGTGCACTTTGGCATCTTTTGTTTGCAAATCTCTCCTCTATTCGACTCGAGATTGCATTTTTGGTGGTACGCCCCTATTTATTTGTGAGGGGTATGGAAGAAGCAGATAAAAAGGGAAGTGGTGTGCCACCCCGAACTTAGGGTTTGACACCATATTTGGCTATTTTGTTTCTTTTTAATGGATGGAGGGGTACGAAGATGATAGAAGAAGTGTAGAAGAGAGTTCAGGTCAGAATGCAACTTGATTTACAATTCAATGCACCGGGTCGTTCTCTTTATCATACTCTACTCAAATAATGACTTGATGAGGATCCAGTGGAGATTCCATGTTATTGTTCCACTAGTCAGTTAGGGAGCACGACATATTTGATCCCAATCAGTTCGACAGACACTTGTCATTTTTGCATAAGTGTCATGATGTTAGGAATCGTGAGCTACACAAGATGATTTTAGTCAGAAGGTTTGTTTGAAAAAGTGGTCCTTTTGAGGATTTACTACAATTAGGGAAGATATAATGATTGAAAATGCATAGCATGTTAGAGAGTGACTTTTAATGAAAAAGGAAGCGTAAAAAATTCATCAAGTATCTGTTCAATTTCTTTGAAAAACATTAAAGAATTTTGAAAATTTTGAAATTTTTTATCAAGAATGTGATAGTGAAAACTTAAGTATGAAATAGATGGGTGTAGGTGGAAAGTGAGGTACGTACCACCCACCTCCAACCCGAACTTAGAGATTTTCTCATCCCCAGCAAACCCTAAATCCAAGATGGAGGGGAAAAATCATTCCAGATTAACCACCAGGTGTGGTTGCGTTCCAATCAGCGTGCATCCTCTTATCTGAAAATCTCAAAGGTGAAGGGTAATTAGATCTTAAAATTGCATCTTGCGATGTGAATTTTATTTAATGAAAAATTGACTAGAATGTAAAAACAAAATTGAAGAAATATTCTATTTTGAAAAGAAAAGTAAAATAAACTTATTGATCGGGTTGCCTCCCGACAAGCGCCTTTGTTTTATGTTGGTGGCTCGACTGTATCCTTCAACTTCACGGTGGATCCTTTGGATTGGTGAGTTCCAGTGTTGTTTTCGTGCCTATGTCAGTTGAGGTGAAATATCTCTTTAAGAAGTGACCATTTGTTACAAATTCACCTGACTTTTCACTCCATAATGAGAAGGCACCATGTGGAGAGATGCTCTTGACGATGTATGGTCCAGACCAGCGTGAGCGGAGTTTTCCTGGGAATAACTTCAATCTTGAGTTGAATACCAGAACTTGGTCTCCCACTTGTATGTCTTTTCTTTTCAAATGTCCATCGTGCCAAAGTTTTGTACGTTCTTTGTAGATTTGTGCATTCTCATAAGTTGTCATCCTGAGTTCATCCAGCTCTTGGAGTTGCAGAATCCTAGCTTGGCCCGCTTCTTTCATATCAAAGTTCAATTGTTTAATTGCCTTGTTTTCCAATTCGAATGGCAGGTGGAAAGCTTTTCCATATATTAATCGAAAAGGTGTAGTCCCAATGGGAGTTTTATAAGCAGTTCGATAGGCCCATAATGCATCATTGATTTTCATTGCCCAATCCTTTCGATTGCGTCCTACAGTTTTTTCTAGAATAGTATTTAGCTGATGGTTAGAAACCTCTACATGTCCACTTTTTTGTGGATGGTAAGGCGCGGCTACCTTGTGTGTTACACCGTATTTTCTCAGTAAAGCCTCAAAGCTTCTTTCAAGGAAGTGGGAACCTCCGTCAGATATCACGGTCCATGACACTCCAAAACGTGGGAAGATAATATCTTTGAATAATTTGATGACGGGTTTGGAATCACTAGTGACGGTTGGTATAGCTTCAACCCATTTTGAGACGTAGTCCACCGCCACTAGGATGTATGAAAATCCATGAGAAGATGGGAATGGACCCATGTAGTCCACCCCCCAAACATCGGATATCTCTACTTCTTGCCATAGATTCAGTGGCATCTCATCTCTCTTTGTTATATTACTTGTTCTTTGACATTTGTCACATGATAGGACAAAATTGTAAGAGTCTTTGGATATGGTTGGCCAGAAGAATCCACATTGCAAAACCTTTAAAGCAGTCTTTTTAGAGCTCATATGTCCTCCCACAGGTCCTGAGTGACATTGTTCCAAAATAAATTGAGCTTCTTCTTCGGCAATACATCGTCTATACAGACCATCAGCACATAGTTTAAAAAGATATGGTTCATCCCAGTGATATTGCTTCACATCATGCATGAACTTCTTCAGTGCATTCCCAGTGCATTGGGGATGGATAACCCCAGTAGCAAGGTAGTTCACGAAATCCGAGTACCACGATATAACTTCTGAGACTTTCATTAGTTGATCATCCGACAGAGAATCGTTAATCGGAATCTTCTCGATATCCTGAGTGTGGATGCGACTGAGGTGGTCTGCTACAACATTCTTTGTACCTTTTTTATCTCTTATCTCTAAATCAAATTCATGTAATAGAAGGATCCATCTTATTAACTTGGGTTTTGCATCTTTCTTTTCCAGAAGGTAACGAATGGCAGCGTGGTCTGTGTAGACAGTAACCTTCTAACCAATTAGGTAGGATCTGAACTTGTCAAAGGCATACACGACTGCTTCAAGTTCTTTCTCGGTAGTAGCATAATTCCTCTGGGCTTCATCGAGAGTTTTCGATGCATAATAGATCACATAGTGTTTCTTCTCTATATATTGCCCTAAAATAGCGCCCACAACATAATCACTGGCATCGCACATAATTTCAAAAGGATAGTCCCAGTCGGGAGATCTAATGATAGGGGTGGTTGTAAGGGCCTGCTTTAGTGGGTTGAAGCTTTTGACACATTCTTCATTGAAATTGAAATCAGTATCCTTTATTAATAGGTTTGTCATTGGCTTCGTTATCTTGGAAAAATCCTTTATGAATCTTCTATAGAATCTGACATGGCCAAGGAAAGCACGAACCTATTTGACATTTGTGGGGATAGCCAGTTTAGAAATCACTTCAATCTTGGCTTTATCGTCTTCAATTCCTCTATTGCTGACCCTATGGCCCAGGACAATGCCTTCTTTTACCATAAAATGACATTTTTCCCAATTTAGCACAAGATGCTCTTCTTCACAACGTTTGAGGACCAGGGAGAGGTGCTTTAGACATTAATCAAATGAATCTCCATATACAGAAAAATCATCCACAAAAACCTCCATAATGGTTTTGATGAGACCGACAAATATTGCAGCCATGCAACGTTGGAAAGTTGCAGGTGCATTGCAGAGGCCAAACGACATTCTTTTAAATGTGTATGTTCCGAATGGGCAGGTAAAGGCTGTTTTCTCTTGGTCATCTGGATGTATGGGTATCTGGTAGAATCCAGAGTAACCGTCAAGATAACAAAAATATTCTTGGTGAGCCAACCTTTCTAGGACTTGATCAAGGAAAGGCATTGGAAAATGAACTTTTTGAGTTGCCTTGTTTAATTTTCTATAATCTATGCACATCCTCCATCCGATGACTGTTTGATTGGGGATGAGTTCATTATTTTCATTCCGTATAACAGTTGTTCCACCTTTCTTTGGGACAACATGCACTGGGCTCACCCATGGCGAATCTGATATCGGATAGCTTATTCTAGCTGTGAGCAGTTTAATGACCTCGCGACGGACCACTTCCTTCATATTTGGATTCAACTTCCGTTGATGCTCAATAGTAGGCTAGTGATCTTCCATCATAGGAATCTTGTGCATACACAACGCTTGACTGACCCCAGTGAGGTCACTCATTTTATAACGGATGGCTTTCTTTCTTTCCCTTAATTCTTTCAGGAGTTTCTCTTCTTGTTCAGCTGTTAGATCAGAATTTATAATAACTGGACAAACCTTAAGATTGTCTAAAAACACATACTTCAATCCTTCGGGCAGAGGCTTCATTTTGGGAGCCTCTGGTTTTTCGCTTGTTTCTTCTGTAGTTTCCATAGCCTTGAGTTCTTCATTATTGGCTCCAACATCTTCTTTAGCAGAGTTGAGGGATTCAATGCAATCCTTTACTTGTTCGTCGATTGGTTCATCCACTGATGGGTTTGTTAGAGCAATTTCCAAGGGATCATTTGATTCATGATGCTCTTGAGTCAGAAGTGACATTTGTTCAATGCAGTCAATCAGATAGACTTCTTCCTGCATATTTGGTCTTCTCATACTTTCAAAAACTTTAAATTCGAGAGTTTCCTTGCCTAATCTGAGTAGTAAGGTACCAGCTTCAACATCAATCAGGGCTCTTGCAGTGGCGAGGAATGGATGACCAAAGATGAGAGGATATCTGGCGTCTTCCTTTATATCCATAATGACAAAGTCACATGGAACATATGTGTCTTTGCCTACCTTGACCGGGACATCTTCGAGAATTCCTAACGGATGTTTTATCGAATTGTCTGCAAGCTGTATAGTCATACCAGTAGGAAGCAATTATGCAAACCTTGGTCTTTTGCATAGGCTAAGTGGCATAATAGACATGCTTGCACCGAGATCTGCCAATCCTTTCTTGCATGATGAGTCGCCAATGTGACATGAAATTCCAAAGGATCCCGGGTCTTTTTGTTTCTTTGGCATCTTGCTCAATATGATATCCGATGTGGTTGTAGTCAGTTTTACGGTCTCATATTCTTCAGTTATATACTTCATGGTGAGGAGTGACTTTAGGTACTTAGTCCAGGCTGGTATCTCAGCCAGAGCATCCAAAAAGGGTATATCCACATGAAGTTTCTTCATAGCTTCTTTAAACTTATTGAATCTAGTATCAAGCTTGGTTTGCCTTAGATGGACTGGGAAGGGTATACAAGGCTTATATACAGGAATATCAGGTTCTGGTGTTTCAGTTTCTTCATCAATAGATTTCTCAAGACTTCCTTTATCTGTCTTATCTTCTTTTGATTGAGACTCTAGTGTTGTTGAGTTTTGGACGATCACAGGTTCATCTTCGTCTGTAATAACCACAAGTGCCTCTACTGGGGGATCCGAATAATCTTTTCCTGACCTGGTGGTGACTGCCTTCAACTGTTCAGGATGCTTAGGATTGTTCTCGGGTTGGCCAGCAAAGACTCCAGCAGGTGGCTTTATGCTAGCTGCAAGTTGAGCTAATTGAGATTCAATAGCCTTCTATTGAGCTTGTTGGTTAGCTATCATGGTTTGCTGAGTTTGCAACATCTTTTCAATGGCTGATAGCTTGTCATCAGAAGATATGGGTCCTGCTTGCTGTCCTTGTTGTTGATTAAGATTCTGATACTGAGAGTTGTTTTGATAATTATTGTAGTTCCTATTGTGAAAGTTCCCCTTGAAATTTCCTTGATTCCCAAAATTTTGTTGTTGATTATACTGGAATCCTGGTGGGCCTCTTGATTGATTGTTTGAACCAAATTGATGCCAGTTTACTTCTCCTGAGGGGTTTCCATATTGAAAACCTGGGTGATTCCTATTCTGATTCGGATTGTAATAACTTTGCCCAAGAATAGTGTTGATAGCATTAAGATTTTCCATCTGACCATTATCTCCTTGTCCACATACATTGCTCAACACAACGTCATAGAGAACATTGCATGATAAAGTGGAATGATCGGTGCTCTTACATGCTTCACAGAATAGGGAAGTGGACTTGACTTGTTCCGGTTGTCGAGTGGGTGAACGTCCTCTTCCAATATCAGCTAAAGATGATTCAATATGGTCTTGCTTGGCAACTAAGACTTTCAAGGTTTCAGCGATAGACTTGTACTCAGGAATAGCTTCGGCCATAGCTAATTTCAAGACTCCTTTACCTACAGATCTACCCCAATTGGCTTGATTTTGTGCTCCCAGGGTGACGACTCTCCATGCGTTGTCATAACTTTGATGCATGAAGTTTCCTCCAGATGAGTAATCTAGAAATCTCTTAATATCATCATCCACACCCCTATAGAATATCTCAATGAGTTAATTCTTTGGAATTCCATGGTGTGGACATTTGCGTAGAAGCTCTTTGTATCTATCCCAAGCTTCAGCAAGAGTTTCTCTAGGGACTTGAGTGAAATTTGTTATCTGGCCTCTAATTTCATATGTGAGAGATGGAGGATAGAATTTTTCCAGAAACACATTTTGGAGTTGTTCCCAGGTGGTGATGGGTATTTCACTTTGCAATGAATTGTACCAACTTATGGCTCTATCAGCAAGGGAATACTTGAAAAGACGGAGTCGAATGGCATCATCAGTGACTCCATTTTGCTTTGTCATAGCACATAGATCGATGAATCTTAGAAGATGTTCTTGACTGTCCTCTGCTTGTTTGCCATAGAAAGGGTTGTTTTGAAGTAATGTGATCCAATGTGCCCTTATTTCAAAATTGGCAGCATTTATGGGAGGGGGTTGTACTAGGTGATGAACATTCACAGCTTTCGGGATTGAGAACTCTCTAAGATCCTTTTGTAATTCAACTGCTTGTGTTGTTGCTTGTGCTGCTAGGATTTCCTATTGAACCACAACCCTTGCTTCTTGCATGAGTCTCTCTCTTTGTGAATTGATGGCTTGAGCCACCCTTCAGGCTACCTATTCTTCTTGAGCCATCCTTGCTTGATTTTCTCTGATCTGACGATGGAAAGTTCTATCTATCTCAGGATCAAAGCTCGTTGTGAGTCTGGGGCCATCCGAACGGTGCATACACTATGCTTTGGATTGTACCTGAAAATAGAAAGATTTTGAAAATGTGATCCACACAAAATAGAGTCAAATTCAAGTAGATGATCAATTGTTTCAAAAGAAAAAGCAAAATCCTAGATTAGTCTTAAAAGAACTAGATTTGACTGACTGATTCTGTTGTCCCCGGCAACGGTGCCAGAATTTGACGTGGTATTTTTGAACGCACTAACAAACTCACTCGGGGTTGAAATACCCGAGCTTTTACCAAAAACAAAGTGCAATAATACCACCCGCAAGAGGACGAGTATTATCATAGTATAGTTAAGGATCGAACCCAAAGGACAACCTTTTTAAGAATCCTTGTCAGTCGAATATAGCTCAAGTAAAACTAATATTTAGAACGATTGGTTGATTTGAGGTTACTTAAACTAATTGCAAGAAAGTAAAGGCTGAATTATAGTTGGGTTTAGATCAATGATATGGAATCGTTGGAATGGTACTGGGTTTCACCACCGCTACACACGCAAACACATTCAATCGCAAACAAACTAGGCAAGATATATTAATCCAAATAGAGCTGCTGTAGAACCCCCCGCGAGGGCGTTAGGTTTGCGTAAGCATCACCTTAGGCATCAGATGTCTCGTCACCATCCGGATCACTTACTTACGGCTCTGAAGAAATCCCATTCTATTTCTAGTTTGGGAGTCAACCGCATTAATCGATAAGCGAGCAGGTAATTAATATACGAGCAAACATCGACGATTAACAAGAAGATACAAAATCCAACTAAGGTTGTGAACCCCCTGTGAGGGCGTTAGGCACACAGAAGCGTCACCGAAGGCTAGATGGCTCGTCCCCTCAAGGATCATACACTTACGACCTCAAGGAAACCTTTCAGAAGTTCTCGTCAAGGAGTCGACTTGTTAAACGCATTCTATCCTACAAATGGATGTTCTCACAATATAGGTAGAACAGAGATGAAAGCAAGCAATTAATCAAACTACAAGCAAACGGTCATTGCTTCGGTCAACGCTCCCAAACGATCTCAGATTGACATCGAGCTAATAGTTCTGCTTCGCTCTATGCTCCGCAAACGAGTAGTAGAGGGTTTGCTAGGTAAATCGATTTAGCGGCTCTCTGAACTATCAAACGATCTCCGACCTTCTTCTGTAGGTGCGGAGGCCTCATGGCGACCTTATTTGGTAAGAGAAACACCTCCAATCGATCTCATATAGGAGCTGCAAATAGGTGTTGGTCGGAGGTTGAATACGACATGCCATGGTCATGGTTGGGCACCACGGTCATGGTGGAGCTGCTGCTCCACGGCCATGCCGCCTCGCACGGGCGTGGTGGGAGAGAAAATGGGCCCTGATGAAATTGTGCCACGGCCGTGGTGTAGTACCACGGTCGTGGTGAGGTAGTAGCCACACGGCCATGCTGCCGCACACGGGCGTGGTAAAAGAGAGCAGGTTGATGCAGGAAAGATGCCATGTTCATGGCTCATTGACCACGGTCGTGGCTTGTTGACCACGGTCGTGGCGAGTGAGGGCTCAGGTCTGCCATGGTCGTGGCCACGTCACACGGTCATGGTGATAGCGGAAAACCACGGCCATTTTGGACCACCACGGCCGTGGTTTGGACTCTGCTTCGCGATCTTTGAGTTCATGCACTGCTCGATCACTTGTGGTTGAGTGATTCCTTCAAACGGTCTCTGCTGCTCAAACTGTCTCGAAACTGTATGAACTCAAACGGTCTTGGGACCGCATGGACCCAAACGGTCTTGGGAGCGCATGGACCCACGGTCTTGGGACCGAATGGATGGAATTTCTTGGTTAGATTTCTTGACCAGAGCCAAAGATGAAGGCGGACCCTGCCTGCTTGTTAAGCTTTGTCAAAACCTGCATCAAATGCACAATATTTAGTTAAAACCTTGATAATCGAATCAACTAAGTAGTTTTGCACATTATGATTCATATTGAGTGAAAAAGTATGTATAGAGTTGAATTGGTCCCGAAGTGATAATTGAATTTCATGATGAATATGCATTCATCAACTAGTCGGGAAGTTGACCCCAGCTTGCGCGTGAGTGAGGAAAAATCATACAGTTAAGGCTAGTGGCGGTCTATGGGGTCAGTCCTCATTCATAATACTCTACTAGAGCTTAGGGCAGTGGGCCCGATCATTACATAATGGTATCAGAGCCAATTCCCCTCCAGTAGGTTGGGCCCACATGGGCATGGCATGCCAGTCTTGAGTCGTGCGGTCCATGCATGTAGGAAAGGGTTGTCAATGGTTGACGTAGCCACCGTTGCACTGGTATTCCATGATCGGGAGGTGGGCGTCCATGGGCCATTGTGGGTCTGCACTGAAATGGGGTCAGATTATGAGGCCATATAGTTTAACCTTTTCGAGGACATCAAGAGTCTAAGTTGGGGAGATTGTAACGTCCCAGGATTTGAGGCCTCAGATATAATGATCTTATAAGGAATGATTGGACTACCCATATCACCAAGGCGCACCTCCTTTTCTGGGAGCCCATCACTAAAGAACTCCATAGTTAAGCGTGCTCATCTTGGAGTAGTACTAGGATGGGTGACTAGTCGGGAAGTTGACCCCGACTTGCGCGTGAGTGAGGAAAAAGCATGCAGTTAAGGCTAGTGGTGGTCTATGGGGCTAGTCATCATTCATGAAACTCTACTAGAGCTTAGGGCAGTGGGCCCGATCATTACAGAATATGTGGAATTAAATCTGAATTAAAGTTCAAAGGGGGATTAGTTAGAATAGACTCCATGTGGATAGAAGTAGATATCCAAGATTTTGAGAAGGTATGAAAAGTTTAATTTTATTATAGTGTTTCAGTTTAGTTTGGTAGAATTTGATAATTATTGATTATTTGTTGAGCCATTGATCCTGTTAATTGGGATAACGACTCTGACCTTTTGGTCTCCTTTAATTGGGGGTTACCGGGAGACGGGGTCGTTATAGTGTGGGTTGGGGATCTTCTAACTGGAGTTTAGCCCTCCTCATAAAAGCTTCATCCACAAAATAGTATCTCTTTACTTTGTGACCATTCACTTTGAATGTTCTCATATTTTCACTAGTTATTTCCATCATTCCATATGGGTGTATATTTACAACCGTAAAGGGTCCAGACCATCTGGTTTGAGCTTTCACGAGAATAATCTAACTCTTGAGTTGAATAGGAGAATGTTGCCTCCCTCATATACATCTTTTCTTTTCAGGTGGGCATCATGCCACACCTTAGTCCTCTACTTGTATATTCTTACATTTTCATATGTGTGCAATTGAAGCTCTTCTAGTTCTTGTAGTTGCAAGAATCTTTTCTTCCATGCTAGTATAGGGTCCATTTTCAAGAACTAGATAGACCAAAAGGCCTTGTACCTAGCTCAATAGGTAGATGTGATGATTTATCATAAATAATCTGGTAGGGATTAGTCCCTATTAGAGTCTTACAAATGGTACAATAAGCACATAAAACATCATCAAGCTTCATCGACCAATCCTTGCGTGTCCTACTTACCGTATTCACCAAGATCTATTTGATTTGCAGATTGGATACTTCGATTTGTCCCGACATTTATGGGTGGTAGGGTGTCGCTACCTTGTGCCTTACTCCATATTTCTTTAGCAAGGCTTCAAACTGTCTCTCTCCAAAGTGGGATCCTCCATCACTTATGACGGTGTGTGGGACACCGAATCTGGGAAAATGGTTTTCTTGAAGAGCCTAATTACTGCTTTGGAGTCACAAGTTGAGGTTGCAACAACTGCTACCCATTTTGAGACATATTCCACAATGACAAGAATATATTGATTTCCCCTTGAAGATGGGAATCATCCCATATAGTCAATTCCCCATACATTCAAAATTTCTACCTCTATCAAATTAGACATTGGCATCTCATTCCTCCTTGAAATGTTTCCTATTTTTTGGCATTCAACACATGCCTTAACATATGCTTGAACATCCTTATAAAGGGTCGGCCAATAAAATCCTGACTGTAGGACCTTAGCCACCATCCTTTGTTCTCCCAGATGTCCCCCATAAGATGAAGAATGTCATTTTCAAAGAATCTGAGGAACTTCCCCTTCTAGTATGCATCTCCGATACAAATTGTTGACACATCTTTTAAACAAGAGAGGGTCATCCCAGTAATACTTTTTTAGATCTGAGAATAGTTTCTTTTTTTGGTTGTATGTTATGTCATGTGGTAACTTATGGCATGCTAAGTAGTTACATATATCAGTGAATCAGGGTAGGTTGGGTTCAATACACTTAGCCATCGTCAACATAGTTGTCATTGGACAACAATGGGTCTTCTTCAGTAAATACTATCCTTGACAAGTGGTCAAGAGCCACATTTTTATCCCCTTTTAATAATAATTTCATGATCAAATTCTTGCAGCAGCGGAGCCGACCTCAAAAGTTCGGGATTGGTATCCTTCTTCTACATCAGATACTTAATGGCATTGTGGTTCGTATATACCTTCACTTTTGGTCCTATCAAATAGGATCTGAATTTATCAAAGGCAAACACTATCACTAACATTTCTTTTTCAGTTGTTGTGTAGTTGACCTTTGTATCATACAATGTCTTTCCAACGTAGCATATTACATGGTGTTTCATGTCTTTTCATTGCCCCAAAACTACTCTAATGGCATAATCACTAGTGTCACAAATGATTTCAAATGGTAGCTCCCAATCGGGAGCTTGTAAGATGGGAGTTGTTGTCAAATCATCACTTAGAGAGTTAAAGGCTTCGAGGTACTTTTTAGTGAAATCAAACTCAACATCCTTTACTAGAAGGTTTGATAGAGGTTTCACAATTCTCAAAAAATCTTTGATAAAGCACCTATAGTATCTGGCGTGTCCTAGAAAACTTCTCACTCTGGTCACTGATTTAGGAGGTGGGAGCTTTTATATCACCTCAATCTTGCTAAAGTTGAGCTCAATCCCTTTCTTAAAGATCTTGTGTCCAAAAACAATACCTTCTCGTACCATGAAGTGTCACTTTTCCCAATTTAGAACTAATTGTTTTCTTCACACCTTTGCAGGACTCTGGATAATTTATCTAGACATATGTCAAAAAATTAGCTCCATATACAGAGAAATCATCCATAAACACTTCCATTATGCCCTCTAAGAAATCTGAGAACATAGAGATCATGCATCTCTGGAAGGTGGTAGGTGCATTACATAGACCGAATGGCATTCTCCCAAAAGTGTAAGTTCCATAGATATAGGTGAAGGTTGTCTTTTCCTGATCATTTGGGTGAATCATTACTTGGTAGAATCTATAAATTCTATCCAAGAAACAGAAATATGAGTGATATGCCAATCTTTCTAGAACTTGATCAATGAAGGGTAATGGGGATTAGTCTTTCTTTGTGGCAGCATTCAATTTCCTCCAGTCAATACACATATGCCAACATGTGATGGTATGTGTTGCCACTTCATCTTCATTCTCTCCTTTAATGACTATCATCCCTTCTTTCTGGATACAGAATGAATTGGCTAAACCAATTACTATCATTGATAAGATATATGATCCCAGCATCTCGTAGCTTTATTACTGGCTTTTTTGCCACCTCCTTTATCATTTGGTTCAACTTCCTTTGTGGTTAAACTAGCAACTTAGCTACTTCCTCTATGTTTATATGGTGCATGCGTAGAGATGGCCTCAGTCCCTTGATGTCTTCAACATAGTACCCTATTGCTTCTCTATGCAGCTTGAGTTCATTTATTAGATTTTTTTTGTGATTTGTTGTCAAGGACCAGTTTCTGATGACTGGATTTCATTCCTCATTTTCTAGAAATTCATACTTCAAGCCCTCAGGGAGTTGCTTTAACTTAGGTTTTATATTAGGTGCTTCCTTTTCTTCTGGTGT
This sequence comes from Alisma plantago-aquatica, assembly GCA_963693085.1. Lineage (NCBI taxonomy): Eukaryota > Viridiplantae > Streptophyta > Magnoliopsida > Alismatales > Alismataceae > Alisma > Alisma plantago-aquatica. The sequence continues at coordinate 257,109,886 of OY856412.1, forward strand.
CTTCTCTAAGGATGTGTAATTTACAATCTCAATTGTTTCTTCTTCATCATCATTACTTCCCTCTTCTAATTGGTTTAGATACTCTAGAATCTCCACTACTTCTAGGACTTCCATATCAAGGTTTGGGTTGTTTATAGCCCTCATTAGTGGGACAACAACAACTTGATCTTCTTGTACTTCTTCACCATAATGGATGTAGTTATCCATGAAATAGACCGACTCAAATAGAGAGGGTCCCCTCATAGCATCTTGGATGTGGAAATCGATGTGATCATTTTTGACACGAAGAGTAATCATTCCTTCTGTGACATCAAGTTGTGTTGTGACAGTGGTGAGTAAAGGCCTTCCAAAGATCATGGGACATGTTGGATCCTCAACCGTGTCAATCACAACAATGTCATAATGAATGAAGAATCACCCAACATAAATAGGAATATGTTCCACGATCCCCATAAGTTTTATGTAAGTATGATAGGCCAGTTGAATTCTCATACTAATTTTACCATTTTATTGAGTCCAAGCCTTTGAGAAAAAGTGAGAGGCATCATATTGATGCTTGGTCCTAAATTTGCAAGTCCTTTTCCAACTTCTTTGTTTCTAACAATAAAAGGAATGGTAAATGCCCCAAGGTCTTTTTACTTTGTAGGCATTTTCACTTGCACAAAGGCGCTAGACATCTTGGCCAATTGCACTGTCTCAACAAGTCTCATCTTCTTCTTTTTGTGATGAGGTCCTTGAAGAACTTAACATAGGTAGGAATTCTTCAATGGCATCCAAGAAAGGGACATCTAGGTGCAACTTCTTCAAAACTTCCATTAACTTCTCTTACCTCTTCTTAAGATGGGATTTTATTATCTTGTACGGAAAGAGAACCCTTAGGGAATATGGGTTCTTACTAGAAAGAACCTCTTATACTGGGTCTGACTCCCTTTCTTTTGCAGTTTCCTTCCCCTTTCCTTTCTCTTTAGGCTTGTCCTTCTACGTAATATATCCCTTTTTAGGCACTTGTTCTACTATAACCGGCATACTTTCTTGGTGATTCTCATCTTACTGGTTCTCTATAACTTTTCTTAAGAGGAGAGTAGACATCTTCATAGTCTCTGTATTAGAGGGGATCTTTCCTTAGGGTTCTTTATGAGTTCAAATAGTTGTGCCAATTGTTGGTCAATTTGCCTTTGATGTGTCTACATATCACCCATTTGGATCTGCATCGAGGTCAAGACACCTGAGTTGGTGATAAAACTTTGGGTCATCTGGTCATTCACTCACACTTGCCTTTTTGCAAAATCAAACAGTTGAGACCTCATGTCAGGCTGGTTGTTTCTCTTAGGTTGGCCTTGATCTTGATTTTGCCAGTTTCTATTTTTGTTTTGACCTTGACCTTATCCTTGGTCTTGATAGTTATTTCAATTTTTCTGGCAGTTGGTGGTTCTGTTGAACATGCTCTGCCCTCCTCATCTCCAAAATCCTGGTGGCATCTTGGATGAACCACCCAATTGGTGGGAGTTTTTAGCAGCATCTTTGTTTCCATAACTAAAACTGGGGTGATCTGGTCTCTTAAAGTTTACACAGGCAGCCTGCTCAGTCTCTTCTTCACCAGTTTCATCATCATATTCTAGTTTGGTGTAGATACAATTATCTACACCATGTCCTCCTTCACCACAGGTGACACATTTCATGCCCTTTTCAGTCTTGGCTTTTCCTTTGCCTCCTGTTTCCTTTAGCTGTTTGACATCTACAGAAATCTTTTGGATTTGGGATGTTATATTTTCTAGGGCCTTGGCCTCTACAGTTGGGCCTTCAGAGTCTTCCTTCTTTTTTGAACCCCTATCACTTCTCTCACAATCCATGCTTGTTTGCAGTGCAGCCATGTTATCAATGATCAACATAGTCTTCTTCAGCTTCTTGCCAAGAAAATCACTTCCAACAGTGACATTCAGTGAAGTCCTTTCTGCATACATTAACCCAATTTAGAATGTGAAAAACATTATTATAGTTGTGATGAGGGAAATCCATATGATATCTTGAAATTATTTCCATTCTTCATGAAGATTCTTTCCAGGATTCTACAAGAATCTAGTGATCTTATGCCTATATCTGATAGTTTTCTCAATAGGGTAAACCTTTGTGACAAAAGTATCAGCCAGAGGTTCCCATCCATTCATGGATCTGTGGGGCAGGCTGAGATACCAAGATAGTGTTGTATCTTCCAATGAGAAGATGAACCCTTTGCAGTATATGACTTCCTATGGTACCCTCTTCCTCTTGATCATGTCACATATGTTCTTAAAGGTGTCAAGATGGTAATAAGGATTTTGGAGTTACCTCTAAAAGTTTTATTTTGGATCATGGAAATGAATGTAGGTTTCATCTCAAAATTCACAACATCAAACCTTGAAATGATAATGGGGCATCTAGCTTCATTGTTCATTGTCGCAACTAAGTCTCTAAGGGAACAACCTTGCTCATCTTCTTCATCATCTTCATCTTCTTCCTTGTTGTTGTTGTTATTGTTGTTCCTACTGTACCTCCTTGTCCTATGGCGTTGAACTTCATCATGTCATCATTTCTAATGCTCCTCATCACTTGGTAGTGGAGGTGGTATCTCACCGGGAGGTATGTTTCCTACTGGTTGTTCAGGGTTTTAATCCTTCCATTCAGATTCTTGGTCATGTGGATGTATAACAACCCTTACATCCTGGTTACCTCTGCCTTGACGCCCTCCTCTATGAGGTGGAATGATGACATCAATATGGGTTGTTGCACTTTCTCAATTACCTAATACAGTTCTCACAGTCAAGTTAGAAACTAGACGTGTTTAATTAAATATTCAAGGTAGCTATGAGATGGTGGATTAAAATTTGTGCATTCAAGTCTATCGCTAGACATGAGGCACATGTGTATGGTGAGTAAACTCGTGTTATTAATAGTAGAATTTTGACTTGTCCCCAACAATGATGCCAAAATGATGACCGGCCTAAATCAAACGTCCAAACCTGAGCAGATCTAGAGTAGTCAGACTCTTAAATTTACAACCTTACTCTCAGTTCCCCGCAACTATTATAAGGGGTCTGATGTAGTAGATCAGGGTCAAACCATATGGAAAAGTAATGATGAATGCTAAGGAACATAGAGTCTTATCTCAGTTACACCAACCAAGAAGGTAGATTAAAAGAATATTCCTTAAGGAACGATGTTAGTTCAACCAAACAAAACATATAAAAGAAAAGTTATGAAGGTAAACAAGGGAATCAAGACAAGAAAGTTTAGTAACAAATATGGATAGGAACTTAAATTGGGTTTCACCTAATAAGATCTCTCACCCACATGCAATACTAACACCCATTTTATATCCTTATCAAGATTACAAGTAATCATCAGATATGTCTGTTCCCTCCTCTCTTAATTTTAAAATAGATCAAGACTATAAGGTTGTCTCTCATTTGAGATGGAAAACAAACAATCACAAAGATAACCAAATGATCATTAGCTTAAGCATTCCAACATTCTCATGCATTCACACAACTCCATAACACTTAGATAGAGTTAGCACTACTCTTTCGAGGAACTAACAATCAAACATCACAAGATGGTAACTAATATTAAGCGAAGAAATAAGAAAAAGTGTATGGAGATAACTACTGCTAAGAGTATATATATTCAAATGGATACAGGTATATACATGTTGGGAGGGCCTTAGTGGCTACTCCCAACCCAAGCTATGAGTTGTTATCCACTCATGTTCATGAGTGGCATTATGGATTTACAAATGAACAGGAACATAAAGTACTGACGGAAAAAGGGAGTTTAAGAATGGGCAAAGAGGAACTATGGAAGCAAGGGAAACATGGGATACACCAACTATGATCAGGAAATGGCCACAACCGATGGTCTGATCCTCATGTTTAGAACTTGGCATGGCTATGATGAAGAATGTATCATTGTCCTCCTTCTATTGCGGGATCACTTTGACCAGGGATGGCAGGCGGGATGGGGGAAGGCATCGGTAGACTCTCGTCCCCCTTGACTACCAACCGATGATGGTGTAGATTGTTGATGGTGACCTTCTTCTCTGACAACACTTTGGTGCCTGAGAAAATGTGTGACCCTTCTTACGTTGCCCATGGTCTTCTATTTCTAGGCGCCAAGATGGGCCTCCTTTTCTTTTGCCCCAATCATATGAGGTATCATCCTTGTATCACGTGTCTAAAGGTCTTGAGTGAGTCAGTGCTGCCATCGGTTGGCAACCATTAGGTGGTTTCCATTTAGGGCCTTCAGTTAACGAGTCTTCCCTACCATCGGTCATCATTGTAGGTAGACCAATCATTGGTGAGGTCCGTTTGACCATTTTCTGATGCATATGCCTGACCACTGACTGACAAAGTGGATAGACGATTGGTTGGTCACGCAGGCAGGCCTTTAGATGGTGAGGTAGGCAAACCATCAATTGGCAAGTCTGGAGGACCACCGGCTGATAGACGATGGTGGCACCCGATAGCCGTGCAATCTTTCCATCAGATGTCAAGCGGTGGACGTGCAAACTGCCCATGGAACCACTAGATGAGATCTGAGGGTTTGTTGTTGCTTGCTCTGAAGCATCCATCAGTTGTGCAAACCCATGGAAGTCTTGTTCTTTGATTACACCTACATGAAATGTTCTTGTTACCTATTTATGGTGGTAGAGGGAGTAATTATGTTGCAGGTAAAGGAAAAATGAATATAAATTCAAAATATAGGAGGGAAATAAAGGTAAAATAAGGCATATAATATCCACAAAATTGGATGTTATGAAAATCCAATTACTAACTTTTGCCACCTTGTAGCCTAATAATCATTTTTTGGCATACTTTGTTGTATTTGTGGTTTCATGATGCTAATGTACCATAAATATATATTCTTGGGACCATAGTTGATGAATGTTGACAAATATTTAAACCATGTCTCTAAATGACATCTAATGATTAACCAATCTTGAAATCAGTAAAATATACCTATATTTAACACATAGATCAGCCTCTAAATCCCTTTTGTCTATGAATGTCCTAAATGGTACTCGGTGCATGTATGTGCTCTCTATGTCTATACTTGACTATAATTGTTTTGAAAAGATGACTTGACCCCTCTTGTACATCAAACCCTCCTAGATCTTTCATATAGGTAAATTCATAAATTATTGTGGCCGTAATTTTGTAGTCTAACCCCTTTGGTGATACAATGATGTATGTGACCCTATTTCATCATTAAATTCTTAATATGCCCTATATTGTTTAAATTATGTTCTTTTCTCTAGAATTGTTAGGAATCCTTTTCTTCTTCTCTTCCCTCTTAAATATGTCTTGATTCTAATATTCTTGAGCCCTCAATGTGGATGCCCCACTTAGGTCATATGACAGACCCTAATGAGTCATATATGTTGATTATTGAATGAATGTTGATGTGATGATACCAAGTTTGGAAAATGATGCCTAGACCCAGGGGGCATACATCCAACTTTGGATGAGCTCTATATGATCATTATTTGGCTTATCTAAATCATTATTTATTCTTGGACCCCTTGACTTGATAAATTATTACCTTACGTCTCTATTGTGAGTTTTTTAACCCTAGAATGCAGGTAAGTGATATAAATCTAGTAATGAACATATAAAATAAATGGGACCTCAGAATGTCATAAACCTTGAACCACACCTTCTTAATGACCTCTATATTAGTAAAAGATCATCAATCATAAAATTAAGTAACTTTGAACCTGACCTGGCCAAAACCCTAAAATGGATCTACTTAGGATTAATGATGAGAATCTAATACATATGCCATCTTGTTCTTAATCAGGTGTGTCTTGTGGCTATATGATCAATAATAAATTACATTATAAATATCTAAACTCAATGAAAGACTTTAAATAATTATATGGTTGTGGCTTTGTTGCATGAACTTGTTATGTATGCATGCATGTTTACTTGCTTAAGTATTGTCTTGTAGCATTCTAGTATTGTAGTCAGTGTTTATAATTTGAACACATAATATAGAAATTTATTATACAATTGCAAAAATAGGGTTTTGCTCAATGACTTTGGTCATTGAGGTCTCTCATGTAGAAATAGGGTTAGATACTGTTGAGCACTAGTCACATACCCTTCCAATGGGAAGTTGCATAATGTTGTTAGTATAATTGCTTTAAATTGACATGATACATAGATTCTCATTTTATTAAGTACTTAACTTGATTATTCTTATTTGTTTACTTATGCAATCTTTTAAAATTATGCAAAGCTTAAATACACGTATCTTTCTATCATGTACACAACACCTTGTGTGTTTACCCGCTTGTTTCACGTATTTTTAGGTTGAAAGATATCTTGGGAGTTGATGGCTTGTGGGCAGGTATTCAAGTGTGCTTATTGTAGAGCCAAGTTTAGTGCACATGATCAGACTTATAGAATGTACTTTCAGTATGTAATTGAAATCTTGTAATAAAGAATGTTGCTTAATAAAGAATGTTCCTTTGACCTGGGATAACCTCGTGGTGGATGTTACCCTAGCCAGATCCTGGGTTGATACGGTCCTGGAGAAGCCCTCATTCCCCAGGACTTAGAGGATCGAAGATGATGGTGAGGTCCCCAAAGCTTTGTTCTTCAAGGAGGAGGACGGATGACCCTGGACCAAGTTCTCCACCCCTCTGGTGGTGGACATGGACAATTTCCACAAGTACTCAGTGATCATTCAGATTCTGGGGAAGAAAGTGGTCTTTGAGCAGCTATAGGGATGGATGTTGAGGTCGTGGAGACCGAAAGGAGAGTTCCAACTATCAACGCTCAATGACAGACTCTTCCTTGCCAAATTTTCCAATTCCCTTGATCTCAGGATGCCCCTTGAAAAGGGTTTGTGGTTTTTTGATAGCCAGCTGGTTCTGACTAGGAGATAGACTCCAGCGGCGGACTTGAGACGAGTAGCGTTGAAGACTACTCCGGTATGGGTGACCCTGCCATATATGGGAAGACACTCGTCGAAGAGGGCCATAGCCTGTGTTGGCTATGCCATTGGCACCCCAAGAGATTCGACAATCGAGCCTCTGGTCACTCCCTGGGCACTGCGAGGATGTGTGTCGACATCTTGACAAACACCACTCCACCTCCTGTGGTGATGGTAGATCTCCCAGACGGGTCGAACCTTGAAATCAGGGTGAAGTATGAAGCTATGCCAAATATATGCAACTCTTGTAAGGTCTTTGGGCATCGGGATGGTGCCTGCCCTAGCGCCCATGCCCCTCCTTAAGAGGAACCTCCCATCCGCAGCAGGTCTCAGACAAGAAGGAGAAGAAATCGATCCAGAATCGTCATACCACAGGTGAGGACGATTGAAGCAAGAGAGACGCACACCATCCAACCCCCGGTGATTGGAAACAACAATTCATCCCTTGATGTGGATATTGTGGCTGCTATCCAGGAACCTGAGGCTAAGGTTACTGATGAAATGCCTGAGTCAGGCGTTAATGATGGATTCTCTCCTGTCATGAATGGGAGGAGATTGAGACCTCAGGGGAAAGAACAAAGGGATAGAGTGATCACTGAAGTCTCCATGAATCCTTTTTACATCCTTTAGAGCCTAGATGATGAAGGTGTGATAATAGATGATATGGGAATAGTAGGGATAGGGGATGACCTTACAATGCAAACGTCTACTAGGAAAAATAGAAGAGGAGGAGCCACCCTCGCAAGGGGTGGTCATGACCTAAAGAAGTAATGTGCCTTCTCACATGGAATGTGAGAGGGGCATCCCAAGTGTGGAAACAAAACAAAGTGAGGAAGGTCATCAATGAGGTCCAAGCCTCAATAGTGATATTCCTTGAAATGAGAATAAGAAGGGAGGTTAGTGAAAAGGTTGCTAGACTCTTCCCTAACAGATGGCAATATGACTCTAATCTCAATCAAATTGAAGGTGGCCATATCGCCATCGGGTGGAATCCAGAAATTTGGGATGTGTAGGTGATCTTCTCTATGGATCAAATGATCTCAGCTAGCTGCATCAACAATGGTGGGCTCCATATTGTGATCTCTATTCTCTACAGCCACAACTCAGAGATGTGTAGACGGAGACTTTGGGAGGTGATCAAGAATGCAAACCAGAGGGATCTTCCCCAGTTGTTTGTCGGCCACGTTCTGAGAGCGAATGAAAAAATTGGTGGTCTGCCTATATCAGATGCATGCCTTGAGCAGTTCAATAATGCCATTGATGTCGCTGAGTTAATAGATATCAACATGACCAGAGGCCTGGTTACTTGGCAGAATAAAAGGGCAGCACATAGGCATATCACCTCCTACCTTGACAGGGGTCTTGCGAACCAAGCTTGGCTTGATATTTTCCTTGATGCTTCCATTAACTTGGGATGTCACCCGAATAGCGATCATGTCTGGATGTTAATCAAGCTATCACAGAGTGCGCATAAACCCCAAACCCTTCAAGTTTCACAACAATTGGCTTGATTGGTCTTCTTGTGGTGAAGTCATTACTAGAGAATGGCAGACCAATGTCTCAGGTAACCCTCTGTTCATCATATCAGAAAAACTAAAGAGGGTTAAAGCTGCTCTCAAGATATGGGTTAGATCTTTGTGTGATATTTCTAGTATGATTAATGTTGCTAAGAAGGAATATAACCAGGCGGCCTTCAACCTCAGAGTTGACCCTTTATCTCCTGATCTCATTGGGATTGAGAAAGAAAAAGAAATAAGACTCCTACAGCTTGAAAAGGCAGAAGAGGTCATGATGTGGCAGCGCAGTAGAATTAAGTGGATTCGGGATGGTGACCGTAATACCAGGGTCTACCATTCTCTTGTGAATAAGAAAAAAATGAGGTATATCATCCATTCTCTCATTAAGGAAGATGAAAATACTATTAATGGTCAAGAGGATGTGGGAAATTAGGCAGTGGATTTCTACTCTAGTCTTTACAATGATGATATGGGTGACATGATGACTACGGTCTTGCCCCAAGGAAGAGTGACTGATGATATGAATCAGAAGTTGCTACAACCCATTTCTGAAGAGGAGATAAAGAAAGGCTTATTCTCTATTGGTGCCTCGAAGGCATAAGGACCTGACGGCTTTAATGGCAAGTTTTATCATCACTTTTGGGAGGTCATCAAAGAAGATTTATGTCGGGTTGTTAGGTGGTTCTTTGTGGGTGGGCGTATGGTTCGTTCTGTTAACCATGCTTTCCTATGATTGATTTATAAAAAGAACCATGTATCATCCCTGAGAGACCTAAGACCCATTGCATGTTGCAACGTGGTGTAAAAGACCATAGCAAAGGTCCTCACTTTCAGATTAAAGAAGGTTCTTCCTGCGATCATATCTCCCGAACAATGTTCCTTTGTTGAAGGTAGATCCCTGTCAGACACCACCCTTCTCGCCTCAGAATTCTTGTTGGAGTTCAAAGTCAAAACGAGCACACAAAAGGCTTGCATTAAACTGGACATTGCTAAGGCGTATGACAATCAGATGGCAGACTCTTCGGTCGATCATGGAGTCGACTTGGGTTTTCTCAACAATGGATTGAGATTTTGAAGTAATGTGTTGAAACCACATACTTCTCTGTCCTCATAAATGGGTCTCCCTATGGCATGTTCAAAGCTTCAAATGGCCTGAGGCAAGGGGACCCCTTGTCCCCTTTTCTCTTCACGCTGGTTATTGAGTCTCTATCCCATCTTTTTCATCACGTGGTGGAGGAGAATTCCATCAAACCTTTCAAGGTTGGCGAGGTTAAGGTGCTTCCCCATCTAATCTTCGCTGACGACATCCTCTTCTTCCTCGAAGCTAAGGCGACTGTGATGAGGGGTTTCCGATGACTCATGTGGAAATTTGGACAGCTCACAGGTCTTTTTTGTAGTCATCAAATCAAAAGTTTTCTTTTGCAGATCTTGCAACTCTAGAAGAGGAAGATTGAAAGCAGCGGTTCAACTAGAGGAAGGGACTTTTCCTACTCGATATCTGGACATTCTGATTACTGGTGGACAACTAGTCCTTGTGAGATCCGTTCTTACTGGTAAGATCAATTTTTGGTGTGGGCAAGTGGATATATCGTTGTTTGTGCTTATGAAGATTCAATCCATTAGTGAAAACTTCATCTAAGGAGGCAAACACCATGGGATGTCTTGGTCTACTATTGCTTAGAAGTTCCATGAAGGGGGGCTGAACATTTTAGATATAGAGGGCATCGCTATGGCGGCTACTGCTAGGCGAGTGGACACATTCTTGAGATCGGATGTTTCTTCCTAGAAAGCTGGGATGGTTCAGATATACGGGTGTAGCCTAGACATCTTCCCTCCAAAATGCTCTAGTACTTGGAAGAAGATGTCTTCCACCTGGTCCATTATTAAAACAGAGTATGTTTGTGATGAGTCGAGACAGTGGAGCCTCTATTTGTCGCAGGATTGTCCTTGGAACCTGATCTCCTTTCACACACCTCAAGTGCCATGGGATCTACTCCTATGGAACAAGTTTCACATGCCTAAATGGAGCTGCTGCACCTATAGGTGCATTTTGAAAAAGCTACCTACGTTTGACCGACTTCTGAGCTGGGGTTTTCAGTCCTGCTCCTTATGCGTTCTTTGCAAGGAAGAGGATGAAAGCCACATCCATTTGTTCTTTGAATGTTGGTTATCTAAATACCTAATCTCCTTGTTCTCCCTAAACATGGGATGGGGCGGTCTCCCTCCGCACAACATGGAAGACGTCATCCCTTAGTGTTTGGAGAAGACAAATCGTAAAGGGAATTTGTGGGCGTTGGCTAGTATTTCCTTCACTACGATCTGTCACGCCACCTGGACTGAAAGGAACTCTAGAATCCATAGTGATAATGTACATGATTCAGTTGTTGTTTTTGACAAAATTGTACAAAATCTAGGTTGGGTGTTTAAAACCAAGCCTAAGATTAGGTGGGGGTTGGATTCCCTCATTCTTAGAAAGTGGGGTTTTGTAGAGTAACCCACTTGTATACGGGATTTTGATACTTTCCCTATACTTGTAATTTGCTTCGTGAGTAATATATTACCTTCTCCAAAAAAAAATACTTGTTAAATTTTGAGATTATATGGTACCATTATCTTATTATTTTTTTCATATATGTTAAGTTTTTATGTTTTTTCATTCATATTTTGAATATTACCATGCTAGGAATGGACACTCAGGTCCTTCAACCATTGACTTCTAGTCATTTGGAGGTTGGATTTAGATATTAAATGTTTCTATGACAACAACATTACAAGGCATACAAGTCGAAACCTTGAATCATAATATATAACCAATATAAAACTTTCTGAACAAACCTGAACGTACATGAACGACTCTAAGAAACTACTTCAAAAAAACATCACCACCCTCCTCTCTACTGACATCCTCCAAATTATGGATTCTCACCATACAATCTTGGTTTCTCTATTGTTCACCTAAAAGATGTAGAACTATGAAGTGAGACCCCAAGTCAGAGAAATAGAATATAATAGTTGATAATATGTATTACTTACAAGCAGAAACATATTAATATAACTAGACAACAAAGAGGATAGTTATGACAATACTAATGGTTATACTGAAGCTATACTATAATCAATACTTACACATATTTAGATGTAGATGCAAATTTTAAATATGATATAACATATATAGCAAGTAAAAGAATACAATTGATTCATATAATATGATTTGTCAATTAAATCAAAGAAAATATACTACATCGTTGGATTACACATTTTATTATTCTATGGACAGTTAGAGATGTATCACTCAAATTACCAGTTAGTGACTACGAAACCTAGACTAGTCCTGTATAAGATGCAAAGATTATCAAACTTTATTAGATATCTCTGCACTTTAGTTAGAGAGAGGTTAACACAAGATAGAATGCTCAAAAGACAAACTATCATAGATTTCACAAAGATCGTTCCACACATCACACGTTAAAATTTCACACTTGTGGGTATGGAAGGGTGGATCTCATATTTCACACTATTCATAAGTTGAATGTCTTTGAAAAAAAATACTAGTTTGCTTATTAAATGTCAAGCTGGATTAATTTACTTAGGAGAAAAACTTATATGGCATACTTTTAAATTGTTCCCTTTATGAATTATTTCTGACAGCGACATTTTGGATTAAGACTACTAGGTAAAATTTGCAACTTAGAATGGAGGCTTGAACAAAATAATTTTAACATTTAAAAATATCATAAACAAGTGAAAATTGTAAAATTTTATAAAAATGTTCATATCTTTATTTTTCTATGTTGCAAGAGACAAGTACACTCTCGTCTAAAGTGTAAAGCCCCACTTCAAATCGTACTTTTCACATTTTACGGTGTTGTAAGTTTCAGATATACCATATTGAATCTACCAACATAGGTGGTAGTTTTTGAAAAATAGAATAATTCTTATTAGGGTGCTAGACTAGCTATATTTTGGTTAAAAGAATATCGTATTGAGCTTTTTTTATTTTTTGTGCAAACTTGTTGGACCTGACTTCTTTCCTTGCTCTGCATGGCATACTAAAAAATTGTCATGATCTAGAATAAGATTATGTCCACCTTATAGATGTGATTCAAAATACTTTATTAATTATGTATTCACTACCGAAAAACATAGTATAGGTAACAGCCATGTAAAAGGATACACATTTTAGGTGACATGCTTGTACATCACTTATAATTTGTATAGACTTGTGTGAAATAGATGACATACATTTTAGCATTTTGAAAAAGTTACATACTTTAGGTGACATACATGTAAATCATCTATAATCTGTGTAATCCTACATAATATAGATGACATATATTTTATCATACTTGAAAGGGTTACACTGAATAGGTGACACACATTAGAATCACCTATATTCCAATGGGGGTTGTCCATATAGGTGACATGTATATGAGTCACATATGATCTATAAGCGGTATATATTTAGATGACACACATGCATGTCACCAAACTTTTAGGTGGCATGTGTACTTGTCACCTAAACTTTAGGTGATAGACATTTTAGTCATTCAACATCTCTCAACCAATAATAAGCATCAACAAGCGTCATGGGGATATATCAATACATTTATTGACAATTCATAAAGGAATATATGTGAGAGAAATTGTTGCTAAGAGTCTTTCTAAGTAATTCGGTGGGTCAATCATACAGGGATATTAGCATAAAGATCTTCCCCCAAAATGCATATATGTCTCTTTTGTGAACATTCTAAGGCTAATGGGCATTTGTCGTGCGAGGAAAATTGCTCATTGATAGCGACTTGCATAGACCACCCACCCCTAGAAACAATTGTTGCAAAAGAGTGGTGGTTGTCAAAAGCACTCGAACAACCTTGCTATCATCGTCCCCAACTCATACACATCTCTTTTATGAATAGTTAAGAGGACAATACATATATAAATGTCTCAAACCTAAGCATTTTTAAGGACTTTCTATGAGAGGACACTATCATGATATGGCCCCTAGCTCCACCCAGAAGCATTTTCACAGACTTTCTGCCGATACACATTGTCATGTATGGACCATGGCTCCTCATTAATACATTTTACGAGATTTCCATTAGTGGACATTCTCATGATAGGGGCCCAGTCTTCTCACAAATGCATTTTTAGGAACTTGTTGTGAGAGGACACTATCAAGATATGGGCCACAAGTCCTCCAAGATGCATTTCAAGGAACTTGTTGTAAGTGAACACTATCATCGTATGGTTCAGGGATCCTCCCAAATGCATTTTCATGGTAATATATCATTACATTTATTTGACAACTTGTAAAGGAGACGTGTGAGAGAAAATGTTGTTGAGAGTCATTCTAAGTGATTCATAAAGGGATATTCTAAGTGTTTCACCTATAAAGGTATTAATCACACCATTATTTGATATTACACTCATCACTCCTAAGAGTGTCTTTCCCTCACCTTTACAGGGTGTATGGGGTTGAATCATGTATGTCAAGTTGAACACATGTATTGGGTTAGATGTATATAGAGTTAGGTATCATCATATCCCTCATACCCTTACCCATCAAGGTATCAACCTTACCAATCATATGGTGTATCACCTTCACCATACATGGGTGAAACATCCTAACCTCACTTGAAGATATTGGCCACACCATACTTTAGTGTATTTGCCATTGCATGTTCTAGGGTATTAACCACCTTACCACTTTTGTCATCTAGTGTATCAAGTTACCCACCATATTGTTTTAGAGATGTGTACTCAACACCATATCGTCCAAGAGGTGTATGATTAACCCAATATAGGTTTAGAGGTGTATGCTTGCTACCCATATCACTTTAGAGGTGTATGTGTGCTTACCATATCGGGCAAGAGGTGTATGCTTGCTTACCATATCACTTTAGAGGTGTGTGTGTGCTTCACACCATATCAGGCAAAGAGGTGTGTGTGTGCTTCACACCATATCAGGAAACGAGGTCTGTGTGCTTCACACCATATCGGGCAAAGAGGTGCGTGTGCACTTCAAACCATATCGGGCAAAGAGGTGTGTGTGTGTGTTTCACACCATATCGGGCAAAGAGGTGTGTGTGTGCTTCACACCATATCAGACAAAGAGATGTGTGTGTGCTTCACACCATATTGGGAAAAGAGGTGTACGCTTGACCTCATATCATGAAAAAGGTGTATACTACATCACCGTATCATCCAATAAAGTATAAACTCATATCCATATCGTTTTAGTGGTGTAGGTGCATTACCATATTGGGTTAGAGGTTCTTGCTTATGTGCTTGAACCTGATATCACTTTATAAGGTGATACCATCATCTTCAAGCTCTATACCTTCATTCTATTTGTTATAGTACAAGGATAATAGGTCTAAGAAACTACTAGAACTCATAGATATATCAAGTATTCAAGAAAATTTTCGAATTGAAAGTAGATCATCAATATAGCAAGAAAGATGGTGAATAATAACATTTTTGGGTTCAAGTTATTTAACCCACCTCAAGAACAACTTCAAAGCTCCAAGCTCCAAAGCTTCACGTTCCTAAGGTTGAAGATGACTTATCAAAAGTCCAAGTCTTGTTCACAACTCCTTCATATACAAGGAATAACCATAGTTAAGAACTTGGTGAAAACAAAAAGAAAGGAAGATCATAACCCTAGATCCATGCTTCAATCCAAGGTTGAAGATGATCATGGCCTTACCTTAGGGTTAAGATTCGAGCTCCTTCTTTCTCCTTAGAACTTTGCATGATACCTCACTACTCATGCACGATATGCCCTCACTTTTGGCTGATATCCCTTTCACTTGTGGCCAATATCACTTCACTTGGCCGATATCAACTTGTTATGGCCGATATCAACATGTTATGACCAATACCACTTGCTATGGTCGATAACCAATCCCTATGAACGATACAACTTCACCTATTCATGATACCAAGAGTCTATGCACGATATCTAAGAGCAAGGAGGTGGTATGATTCCAAAAATTTCATTAAGGGGTGAAAGGAAGGGTATATATACTTGAGGTTCATGGGAGAGAGTGTAAGAGGTGTCATCACCTTACTACTAGTAGGTGCCACGTGGCCATGCATGGATTGACACATGTACTTGCATGCATTCCATCTTTATAATGCCATGCAAAATAAAAACTTGAGAATAATGCAAGGTATAAGGGTCGGCCCCCTTTAGTTATCTTCTAGGACAAGCCACTTCCACTCACATTATTATTATATTCACAATTCAATGCAACCTTTCCCAAGGAAAGTTGCAAGATGATATCCATTGCTTTATTGAGGTGATTAGCTCGTTTTTGCAAAGTCCAAGATTTGAAAACACGATATGGGGGTC
Organism: Alisma plantago-aquatica; assembly: GCA_963693085.1. NCBI lineage: Eukaryota > Viridiplantae > Streptophyta > Magnoliopsida > Alismatales > Alismataceae > Alisma > Alisma plantago-aquatica. Next base: position 257,125,732 of record OY856412.1, read on the forward strand.
TCCTATTTGGCTCCTTGTCCGATAGGGACTCCCATTTAACACTACAACTCGATACACTTAATACAAGCTCAAATTAGGGTTTCCATTCAACCCCTTTCTTGGTCTTTTCATCACCAAGAATACTACCACTCATAAATGATTCAAACATGGTGTCTCATGCATTCTCTATCCTATAAATGATACATAGAGTAATTAGTAACATTCTAGAGGTGGTAATTTGCATATAAACCCTACATTTTATGTAAATTACAATTTGTACCACAATTGGTGCACAAGGTACTAACATTATTCAAACAAGTTCAAACTTGGCATTTAGGCTTTCCACAAGCCACCACTTAGCATCATTCTCTATCTTATGATGCTAAAACACTTAAGGCATGTTCAACATGTGACATATTGCAATATAACCCCTTATCTTGGGTAAATTGCACTTTGGTCCAAAATAAAGGAACATTGCTCAAACAACATTCAATCAGGACCAAACTTGGAACATAAGTGTGTCACATGATAACAAAACTCCTTAGAGGGTCATGTTAAAGTTCTAAGGAACTTTCTTAGCCAAAACAAATAGGGTTAACTCATAACCCAGGTCAGGGTCATTACAAGTTATAAACCCCTTACAAGGATTTCGTCCCCAAAATCCCAGATGAAGGAAGACAATTATCATTCATGCATCATAACACCAAGTCTCCACATAACATCTTGATGTCATGAACATGCCATAGAACTTTGACCAGCACAAAGTCCTTTCATTAAAGATCATCATAAGATCGGTCACACATGACACATACTCAGTTGTCCTTTCCATTACTGACTATAGAGTCAACTCTGCGTTAGGTAACACTTTTCTTAGTCAGAGAAGCATTATACATACCTTATTTAACTCAAGTGTCAAACTCACTGATTTTTCACCTTATCAACTTACATCTTTTATGTGATAAGATTCTTGACCTTGGGATTCTTCCATACTCCTCACTTAGTTTAGCATTTCAAATCCAAGGAAAGACCAGAGTTACGTTCTGTCACCCACTTGGAACTACAAGTCTTATCATACATCTGTTGTGCCACTCTAATCTGCTGACACAACACTAAACTTTCTTATGACTTGTACCAACTATCTTCATAATTGTACATTCTCTTGTGAAAAGGAGAGGCCACTTATCAAATAAGAACTTATCTCAGAGGTATCTCTAGATGTTATGTATAAGCTGCCTCAACAGATCTAGATAGGGGTATACTAAGGAATTATTTTTAGCTTGATAAGATTTTCCAAAAATGATTCTATATTGTTCCTTCAACTATTACATCCTTTTTGATGTCATGTTTATGCAGAGCATAAAACCCTAACATATGATGTCCATACTATTTTATGTAACTAGACTGATCTCACAGTCGGCCATTCCAGGTAACCAACATAAATTATATGATTAGGAGTTATGTTTTCACTTTCTCATACCACTAAAACTTATTAGATACTAGGATTCCTTACCTTGGTATCTGTTACATGTGCCAAAAACACATTACATCCTCATCATTTCCATCTTCTATTATTATTACCAAAACCAAACATACAAAAGGATCTTTCTTTCATCTTGGGACATTACTTATTACACATATCTTTATCTTGGAATCAAAGTCCAAGATGAACTGATACTTTTCTAAGTATCCATCAATAGAACACTTCTAACTCATGCACATCAAGTGTCATAAGACTCACTTGATTGCCATGTCCCTGAAAGGAAAGAACACAAAGAAACATATTCCTCTTATCACCCCATCATCACCCAGGGTTGTTTATCAAAGAGAAGAGATTATCATCTCCTCAGATTATTGCATGAACTTTCAACTATTCATGAGTCATTTACTCTTGTTTCATCTTAGGTTCCTTTCCATCAGCATAGGAATTATAAGGATGATTACATGCCATCACTCCTTTCTTTGTTATTGTCTAACATGTTCATGAACATTTTATGATTTTATCCCATTTCTCATTTTCACATTATGGAAGAGATAATTATCCTTCACATATTTTTTATTTGAACCGGGATCATCTTCCTTGTTCCCTTTCACTTATCATGAGAATTGTACTTTGTACTTTCTCATACTCACAAGTTGATCTAAGATAATCTCATATTCCATTTTATTGCACTTAGGATGTGATAGAAACATTCGTGCCATATTTTCAATTTCATTATGCTCTTTAGATTGTCTCAAAATGATTACTTGATCAAAGTAATCCAAAAGATAGCAATCTAAGAGTTCCATACTTACCCTACCTTCAATAGTTGAATACTTGGCCAGGGTATACAAGTACTGAGGTTAGGTAGTATGCACCTTGTTTGTATCATATACCTTACTTTTCATATCATCCAAGTCACACGACTTAATATCTCTGGATTTCTCCAAGCATCTCATTTACATCTCTGCCTCTTTTATATGGAAAAAAACAATTATAAAGCATTTAAAAGAATACTGAACATAATATAAATTCTAGTCCTCATAATTTCTTCCCCATGTTCCCATAGGACAACCAAAGGGAAGTCAACAACAACAATCCTTATTATGATTATCGAATATAATCAAGAGAAGACATATCAGAATGAAAAAGCTCTATCTGAAAGTCACCCCTCGCGGTCATCTACCACTTCAGGTTGACTCAACACATAGAGTCTAGTGGTTTCATGTTGTTGCTTTTGACTTTTTACACTATTGGGCTATAACTTCTGTAAGCCCTACCGAGTCTTCCTCGGTTGTTGGGTCATTTCCATCCTTCTTTTTAAATAAAATAGTTTAGTATGCTCAACATGTCCATATCTATAACATGTCTTGTCCTCTACCATGGTCTTATCGGTCTTATTACAAATGTAGAAGCTAAGCCAGGAGTTCTTACAGGTGAAAAGTTAGGACTTTTGCTGAAATGATCGTCATCAAACTGACAAACAAATCATTACGAATTAAGTGGAATAAACATAAATAGTGGATTAACAAAAATCACTAAAATTTAAAACCATTTTTTTGCAAGGAGATCCTTGTCCATAAAGCCTTTACTGAAAGGTCCAAAACTCATACTTATCATGATTTACATTGTACAACATTATATCATCTCACCTCGAGGACAACATATAATAGTTGCTCTATCAAAATACATACTAGAGCAACATAAAACCTCGAGGCATACAAGCCAAAATCTCATATTGTTCATGAAACCATTACGAACCAACTCCAAGGACCTGAGAGTACAGGGACGACACATAGGACTTCTATCTATAAGACATGACAGACAATACACTCAACCTGAGCTGTCACTGTTGCCTTGGTTGTTGTTCCTCTTCTGCAGAAAGGTCTTCACCACCTTGTGCACGTCCACCTCAAAATTTTGGATCCCACGGGGTGAGACAATTGTCCCAGTGAGAGATATAACTCTCTGCCGACCATATTATCATTGCAGATAAACATTATAAAACTGAGCAGGGGTTCTTTTATATTTAATAGGCAACATTAATCATTGTATGAATAGGATAAGATAATCTCTGTTCTCAAGGAGAACATTGCATCTACCCATGGTAGAGTTATAAATCATCTATCTACTTTGCAACGAATGTAAAAAAACATAAATAACATCTATGAACTAAGATGTATAACTATATTGTGCATCAAACAATGTTTTTCATATTCGATCCTTAAGCAGATATGCTACACGGCTGAACATATTTTACAATCACACTTATGCCCTGAGGATATGAATCATACCCCGTTCATCTCCAACCAACCACAAACTTCTCAAAAGTTGGTACCATACAAGGTCAATGTAAGAGCCGGTTACCATGAACTCCCTTGTCTCAGTCAGTATGAGACCACTTAGGCTTAGTTGGACACCTTGTGTCAGCTGCAATATTGTTGTGCCAGGGTACGTAGGCATCCTCACTTAGAGCTACATCGTCAACTGTTCTCTCTTAGGGGAAACATCTATGACAACCGTCCCCAGTTATTGAGTTATGGTCACTTGGGCACCATACTCTGAGCCATGGTCACATAGGCACCATGCTCTTGAGCCATGGTCACATAGGCACCATGCTCTGAGCCATGGGTCAGTTCACCATGCTCTATTGAGACATTCTTATGAGATTATTGAGTCATGGGCACTTAGGTTCCATGCCTCCACATATTCAAAAATATGCATTCTGGGTTATGTCGCGGGAAACCCGTTTCACCATTCAGAAAATTTTGATGCTGATGGATCTATGGTCAGGGCAACATTTTATGGTTTCTAGTGATATATTAAGTGTATTACAACATTCTTTTAGCATCAACCAAGTTATCATTATTAATCACAAAAAATGCTACAAAGAAAGGAATAATACATCTATCACGTACTTTTCAAATCTTTAAAACACAAGATACTTGGGATCTCAGTCCCTTATCACATTACTGGGAATTCTCATCCCTTCACATCATCACTATCATGATTACTGGATCTGGTTATTCAAACCCTTAAGTCATCACATAGCATTGTTACCTCTGTAACAGGTAACCATTATCTCTATGTCCACAGACCAAGGTATTCATTTCACTTGTTGTACAAGTATCCACATGGCTCACAAGGCCATTACACATCTTGTCACCTCTCACTAGGCAACAACTTATTCATATGGCTCACAAGGCCATTACACATCTTGTCACTTCTCACTAGGCAACAACTTATTCATATGTCTCACAAGGCCATTACATATCTTGTCACCTCTCACTAGGCAACAACTTATTCATATGGCTCACAAGGCCATTACACATCTTGTCACCTCTCACTAGGCAACAACTTATTCATATGGCTCACAAGGTCATTACACATCTTGTCACCTCTCACTAGGCAAAAACTTATTCATATGGCTCACAAGGCCATTACACATCTTGTCACCTCTCACTAGGCAACAACTTATTCATATGGCTCACGAGGCCATTACACATCTTGTCACCTCTCACTAGGTAACAACTTATTCATATAGATCACAAGGCCATTAATCATTATACTTATTGTATAGGTATTTAACATGCCTCACAAGGCTTATGTAATAAGAGAAATACAACCTTCCCCTTATTAGGGTTAGGGTTTCCCTTTATAACCGAATAGGGTTTCATGTTCATATTATTAATCCAAACCCTAATTCATTGCTCCACACATTCTAGGAGCATACATTGATATCATAAGTATTCAATCATACTTATATATTTTCTCATCATTTATCATTAAATGATTAACAACACAAGAATATGTTTCTCTCTCATCCTTACTAGGATATTGAATACATCATACTTTTGATTCAATCCTCCTTTTTGAGGAATATTAGTCCATCATTAACAATTCACATTATCTTTCATTTAACACCACGTTCAACATATGTCACTCAATCAATCACATGATTGAAGTGTCACTTCCATATTGGTATCAAGATGTGTGTGTTATCATATTATACTTTAAACCACATCCTTTACTTTCTGTCATATATTCATATCGGCATGTGGTATAACCACATCACCATGTCATGTTTTGAGGGTGTAAACCCTAATCAGCATATTATGTACTCACATCATATGGACTATCACTTAGATCTTATTACTTCAGATTAATTTTGTATCGGGCATGAGCTAGATGCTTGACCCCATAACATATATAAGCTTTGTGTTTAGTGCCATATCGTACACAAGATATGCCCCATATCGGGCATCCATATTGGGTATCATATCGGGCATCCATCTAAGGTAGCATATCGGGTTACCATTTTAGGTAGACCCTGAAACTCATATCCCCTTCATTCCTTTAAGGATCATCCTTATCATGTAATTACTTGACAATATAATGGTCTTATTAATTCTCATACCACCATTCATTACACAAAAAGGGGGTATATTGGATTCCAATCCCTCATATAGGGTTTTCCACTAAATTGGTTACATCATGCCATATCGTGCATGAAGTATGAGTTTGAACTTCATATCATTCACAAGATAAAAGTAGGTGCTATTCTTTATCAATCTAGAGATATCATTCATCTCATACATGTGGTATCATCCACCACTCATCTCAGTTTACCCATCATCTTAGGTTTCCATATCTATGTTGATTATAGTGTTCACTACTTCTATATCGTGTAAGAGGCGTAGTCTAGACTTGTATCGTGCATAAGGATAAGTGGGGTATCTCTCATATCGTGCAACAAGCATGACTCTTATCATGTATGAGCTAGCATCCATCTTCATATCGGGTTAACCCTATCTAGGGTTTCATATTGGTTAGATGTATTCCAACCATATCGGGTTACACTTTGTTCTTGAATCCATACATTGTATCATACATAAGGGTTTACTTAAGTATTCATATCGTGCATCAGATGTGTGTACTTCAAGGTATCTGGTACCAAATATACATTACATGATCATATCATGCAAGAGAACTTGCTATTCTTTACTTATATCGGGTTACCCAAATTAGGGTTTCATATTGGCTTTCAAGTATACTTTAGACCTTATATCCTGCATAGAATCTACTCTTGACTTCATATCGTGCAAGCATATCATCCAAGCATATTGTGCATACATATCATGCAAGAATATCATGCAAGCATATCAGTCATGCATATCATGCAAGCATATCGTGCAAGAAATGTCCATACATACCCATATCGGGTTAGAGCTACTTGTGTGCATGCTTGAACCCGATATCACTTTATAAAGTGATACCATCTTCTTCAAGCTCTAGACCTCCGTTCTAACAATTAAAGTTCATGGAAACAGGTCTAAGAAACTACTAGAACTCATAATTTCATCCACTATTTCAAAGGATTTTGAAATTAAAAGTAGTTCATTAAGTATAGCAATTTAGGTGATGAATAATAACATGATAGGGTTCAAGTTATATAACCCACCTTGTGAGTAGCTTCAAAACTCCAAGATCCAAAGCTTCACATCCTAAGGTTTAAGAAGAGTTTCTCCAAGGTCCAGGATCATTCAAAACTCCTCCATGGATAAGAGATCGCCATAGTTAAGCACTTGGTGAAGAAGGAAAGAAAAGAATATCCATAACCCGATATCCTACTTCAACCAAGGTTGAAGGTGACCAAAGCCTTACCTAAAGCTTGATGCTCAAGCTCTCCTAGATCCTTGAGATGATTTGCACAATAACTAAGGGTCTTTTCACGATATCTCCAAGGGAAATGGTTGAGGATTGTAAACTTTCATAATTTGGTGAAAGGTGGAGTATATATACTTGGTTTCATGAGATAAAGCATATAAGAGGTGTCTTCACCTTAAGCTACTAGATGACACATGGCCATGCATGGTTGACACACGGACATTCATGCACACATGTATATCTTTCCATGAAAAAGTCTTGGGGATAATCTTAGAAACAATATCTCAGCCCTTACTTATCTTGTTGGGCAAGTTATATTATCTTTATCTTATTAAATAAGCAACCCGATACACTTTTTGTCAGGAGCTTTGCAACTCGACATGAGCCACCTCCTTGAGGTTCTATGCCCATCATGGACTTTGCCAAGGCTCAACAAACCGACAAGAGGCTCCTACTTTGGCTCCTTGTCTGATAGGGCTCCTTATATCAAGTCTACAACTCGATACAACACATATAAGGTTCTTGCCTTCAACTCACATTTGGTCTTTCATTACCAAGAGTATCATCACTCAATGATGATTCAAACATAGTGCCCCCTTCTTTCTCTTTCCTCCCAGAAATACATAGACCAAGTAGGGTTACAGTAGAGGTGGTGATTTTGCATTCCAACCCTATTCATTGGGTAAATTACAATTTGTACCAAAATTGGTGCATACAACACAAGCATTATTCAAACAAGTTATAACTTGGGATTTAGGCTTTCTTCAAGCAAACACTTATCATCATTCTCTTTATTATGATACTAAAACACTGGGAACACATTTAACATGTGATATTTTGCAATGTAACCCCTCATCTTGTGTAAATTTCACTTTTCACGCAGACTTTCATATAATGCATAAATAGTTTGTAATTAAGCTCAAACTTGAAAATGAACTTCACCAGAAGCCTTAATTTCTTTTAAAAATATTATAATTAGTTTTAAGTATCTTACTTAAGAAAAAATTCTAGCATTAAGCCATAACCCAGGTCAGGGTATTACATTTGCCTTTACTTAGTGACTAGTGCACTAGGCATTTATTGTACTGGTGGCACCAAAAACTTTGGCTTTTTAGAACAACTAGACAAATATCTCTAGAATTTTAGAGACTTTTTCTTAATTCTCAGCTTATTGCCCCTCCTTGGGCATTTCCATCACATATGTACTATCTGTCTATACTTATGGCAAAGTCTATTTTCTTGCCATATGTTAATCCTTCCCACATTTTCCACTATTCCATCATGACTATGTTATTCAGGAACCCTTTCAGAACCCAAAGTTTCTGCATTGAGGACTGGTAACCTAGTTTGTAATGCTAGTAACTAGTCTACTATATGCATCATTGTTGTCCTAACCTACCCAACAAGAGTATAAAAAGCAGGATTCTCTATCCTGATTGGGTCAAGATGGGAATTCTCAGGCACTCGTTCTTCTCTTACCTGATCCCTTGCACCTTCCCCTGGTGAAACCACATTGTTGTTAGCATCATGTTCCTCATGTTCTCCAGTCATTTTTAAACTTCCCCCTTTCATCTTCATAAGAAGAATTCATTATAGGGTATACTAGAGGACACTAGAACAGACTCAATACCTTAGTCCTATGTCTCTATAGACTTAGCGAACCTTAAGCTCTGCTACCAAACTTGTAACAACCGCCACCAAACCGATAGCCAAATCATTACTAATTATGTAGAATAACCATAAACAACGGATTAACAACATCACTAAAAATTAAAACCATTTTGCAAAGATTAACTCTTCCAAGAAACTCTTATTGAAAGAACCAAAACTTTATATATACATCAGGGTTCACATTGAACCTACATTATACCATCTTATCTCAAGGATTACATATAACAGTTGCTTTGTCAAAACACATACTAAAGAAACATAAAACCTCAAGGCATACAAGCCAAAATCTCAGATTGTTTATAAAACATTTAAGTACTGACTCCAAAGACCTGAGAGTATAGAGACGACACATAGGACTTGTATCTACAAGACACAAAAGACAGTATACTCAACTTGAGCTATTACTGTTGTCCCTACTACTATTGTTGTATCTCTATAGTATGGTCTCTACCTCCTCATTCGCATCCACCTAAAAATTTTGGTGACCAACGTGGTGAGATCCATATCCCAATGAGAGATATAACTCTCCACCAACAATATTATTATCACAGTTAAACAATATAAAACTGAGCAGAGGTTCTTTTATATTTACAAGCAGGATTAATCACTGATATAAGTAGAACAGAGTAATCACTTCTCTTAAAATAATGCATCTATCTATGGTAGAGCAATAAATCATCTATTCACTATACTAAGAAAATATAAAGAAACATGATTAACATCTATCCAACTAAGATGTATGAAAGCAATGTACATCAACCAATGTCTTTCCATATTTGATCCTTAAGCAAATATGCTACACGACTGATTACATTTTACAATCACACTTATGCCCTGAGGAGATGAGTTATAGCGCTCATGCTCCAACCGACCACAACTATGTAAAGCATCGGTACCATACAAGGTCAATGGAAGAGTCGGCTGGCATGACCTCTCCTATCTTGATCAGTGCGAGACCACTGGTAGGACATATCATGTCAATTGCAATTAGCTTACTAGGGTATACTGGTATCTTCTCTATAGAGCTACAGCTGCAACATGCACTCTCTTTAGGGAGATTTCAGTTATCCATCCCTGGCATTCAAAGAATAAGGAAGATTACACATCAATTCCTCAACTGTTCAGGAGAATCACATTTCGATCCCAATTCACATAGGATGAAGAAGGATTCTACGCATCAATTCCTCATTTGGTCAGGAGATTCACATCATCCTGTGATAAATAAGAAATGTGTGACATCAGTTCTTCATCAGGAAGTCTGGATATAATTCGTCCATCACCGCTGCATATTCAAAAATATGCTCTCCAGGAAATCCCATGGGAAGACCTATTTCTCCATTCAACAACTATTGGCACTAATGGATCTATGGTCAGGGAACTACATGATGAGATTCCAATTGATTAATTAAGTACATTACAATATTCTTTTTTCATCAACCAATTTTCAAACATGAATTATAACAGATGATATAAAAGGAAGGAGTGGTAGTTTGAAGATCTTTGGAACATTTTGAATGTACACCAATTGGGATCTCAGTCGCTTATCACAATACTGGGAATTCTCATCCCTTCACATCATCATCATCATGATTCTGGGTATTCAAACCCTTAGATCATCACTGAACACTGTTACCACTTATTAGGTAACTATTACCTCTAGGTCCTCAGACCAAGGTATACATGATACTTGTTGCACAAGCAACTCACATGGCTCACAAAGCCCATCTTGTCACCTCTCACTAGGCAACAAATATTCACATGGCTCACAAGGCCCATTAAACATCTTGTCACCTCTCACTAGGCAACAAATATCTTTTAGGTCATCAGACCACATAAACATTATACTTTTTATACAAGTATTTAACATGTCTCACAAGGCTTATGCAATAAAAGAAATGCAACCTTCCCATTATTAGGGTTAGGGTTTCCCTTTATATTTGAATAGGGTTTGAAGTTCATATTATCAATCCAAACCCTACTTCATTGCTCCACACATCTAGGAGCATACATTGATATCATAAGTATTCAATCACACTTATTTATTCTCATCATTTATCATTAAATGATTATCAACATAAAGTATGAGTTTTTCTTTCATCCTCACTAGGATATTGATTACATCGTACTTTATTAACTTGGATTAACCCTTTCTCAAGGTATGTTAGCGTACACTTATCAAAGTGCATTAAACTCATTACATCTTAATGTAACAATTGACATGACACACTTCATGTGTTACTCATCCAAGTATATTGGATTTGAGGTGCATCAAGGTGTATCAACCTTGAGGTGCTAGATGTGATATTTATCATACCTTGGTGTATCACTTCCCTCATCACTTTTAACTTACTTAAGTTCATAAACTTATCTTGTATTAGGGTATTTCCCACCCTAATACTTAATGCACTAACTCGTCACATTTATTCTATAGTGTATTGGCCATAAGTCACACATTTGAATTATCCAACTATCATCAGTGATATGGACTCATCTCATGTTAAGGCATTGTTGATATAGGATTGACCATTATCAATCACTTTAAGTGTTTCACCTATCATGGTCTTAATCACACCATTATTTGATATTACACTCATCACTCCTAAGAGTGTCTTGCCCTCACCTTTACAGGGTGTATGGGGTTGAATCATGTATGTCAAGTTGAACACATGTATTGGGTTAGATGTATATCGATTTAGGTATCATCATATCCCTCATACCCTTATCCATCAAGGTATCAACCTTACCAATCATATCATGTATCACCTTCACCATACATGGGTGCAACATCCCCACCTCACTTGAAGATATTGGCCACACCATACTTTAGTGTATTGGCCATTACATGTTCTAGGGTATTAACCACCTTACCACTTTTGTCATCTAGTGTATTGGGTTACCCACCATATTGTTTTAGAGATGTGTACTCAACACCATATCATCCAAGAGGAGTATGCTTAACCCAATATCAGTTTAGAGGTGTATGCTTGCTACCCATATCACATTAGAGGTGTATGTGTGCTTACCATATCGGGTAAGAGGTGTATGCTTCCTTACCATATCACTTTAGAGGTGTGTGTGTGTTTCATACCATATCGGGCAAAGAGGTGTGTGTGTGCTTCACACCATATCGGGAAAACAGGTGTGTATGTGCTTCACATCATATCGGGCAAAGAGGTGTGTGTGTGCTTCACACCATATCGGGCAAAGAGGTGTGTGTGTGCTTCACACCATATCAGGAAAAGAGGTGTATGCTTGACCTCATATCGTGCAAAAGGTGTATACTACATCACCATATCATCCAAGAAAGTATAAACTCATATCCATATCATTTTAGTGGTGTAGGTGCATCACCATATCGGGTTAGAGGTGCTTGCATATGTGCTTGAACCCGATATCACTTTATAAGGTGATACCATCATCTTCAAGATCTATAACTTCATTCTAATTGTTCTAGTACAAGGATAACATGTCTAAGAAACTACTAGAACTCATAGATATATCAAGTATTCAAGAAAATTTCAGAATTGAATGCAGATCATCAATATAGGAAGAAAGGTGGTGAATAATAACATGTTTGGGTTCAAGTTATATAACCTGCCTCAAGGACAACTTCAAAGCTCCAAGCTCAAAAGCTTCACGTTCCTAAGGTTGAAGATAACTTATCAAAAGTCGAAGGCTTGTTCACAACTCCTTCATATACAAGGAATAACCATAGTTAAGAACTTGGTGAAAACGAAAAGAAAGGAAGATCATAACCCTAGATCCATGCGTCAATCCAAGGTTGAAGATGATCATGGCCTTACCTTAGGATTAATATTCGAGATCCTTCTTGCTCCTTAGCACCTTGCATGATACCTCACTACTCATGCACGATATTCCCTCACTTTTGGCTGATATCCCTTTCACTTGTGGCCAATATCACTTCACTTGGCCGATATAAACTTGTTATGGACGATATCAACATGTTATGACCAATACCACTTGCTATGGCCTATACCCAAGCCCTATGCACGATAAAACTTCACCTATGCACGATAACAAGAGTCTATGCACGATATCTAAGAGCAAGGAGGTGGTAGGATTCGAAAAATTTCACTAAGGGGTGAAAGGAAGGGTATATATACTTGAGGTTCATGGGAGAGAGTGTAAGAGGTGTCATCACCTTACTAGTAGTAGGTGCCACATGGACATGCATGGATTAACACATGTACCTGCATGCATTCCATCATTATATTGTCATGAAAAATAAAAACTTGAGGATAATGCAAGGGATAAGGGTCGGCCCCCTTTGGTTATCTTCTAGGACAAGCCACTTCCACTCACATTATTATTATATTCACAATTCAATGCAACCTTTCCCAAGGAAAGTTGCAAGCTGATATCCATTGATTTATTGAGGTTCTTAGCTCGTTTTTGCAAAGTCCAAGAGCTAACAACACGATATGGGGGTCTCCTCTTTGGCTCCTTGGCCGATAGGGACTCCCATTTAACACTACAACTCGATACACTTAATACAAGCTCAAATTAGGGTTTCCATTCAACCCCTTTCTTGGTCTTTTCATCACCAAGAATACTACCACTCATAAATGATTCAAAGATGGTGTCTCATTCATTCTATCTCCTATAAATGATACATAGAGGAAGTAGTAACACTCTAGAGTTGGTAATTTTCATATCAACCCTACATTTTGGGTAAATTACAATTTGTACCAAAATTGGTGCACAAGGCACTAACATTATTCAAACAAGTTCAAACTTGGCATTTAGGCTTTCCAGAAGCCACCACTTAGCATAATTCTCTCTCTTAAGATCCTAAAACACTTAAGTCACATTCAACATGTGAAATATTGCAATATAACCCCTTATATTGGGTAAATTGCACTTTGGTCCAAAATAAAGGAACATTGCTCAAACAACATTCAATCAGGACCAAACTGGGAACATAAGTGTGTCACATGATAAAAAAACTCCTTAGAGGGTTATATTAAAGTTCTAAATAACTTTCTTAGACAAAACAAATAGGGTTAACTCATAACCCAGGTCAGGGTCATTACATCCTTAGAGTATTTTAATGGACTTGTCTGAGAGGACATTATCATGTTACGGGTTGTAGCTCCTCACACATGCATTTTTGGGGACTTTCCTGAGAGGATTCTCATGATATGGGCCTGGATACTCACGTATGCAGTTTCAAGGACTTGTTGTGAGAGACCACTATCGTGATATGGGCCCAAGATCCTAACAAATGCATGTCAAGGGACTTGATGTGAGATGATACTGTCATGACATGGGCCCAAGATCCTCATAAATGCATTTCAAGGGACTTGTTGTGAGATGATATTATCATGATATGGGTCATGGATCCTCCTAAATGCATTTTTGGGCACTATCAATATATGGGCCCTGACACCTCCTTAATGCATTTGAAGGGATGAGTTGTGAAAGGACACTATAACGATATGGATCATGGTACCTCCCAAATGCATTTTTATGGATTTGTTGTGAGATAGCATTTGTCATGATATGGGCCCTGACACCTCCCAAATGCATTTTCATGGACTTGTTGTAAGAGGACGTTCTCATGATATGAAACCTGACACCTCTCAAATGCATTTTTAAGGACTTACTGTGAGATGACATTGTCATCATATGTGCCATGACACCTCCCAAATGTATTTTCAAGGACTTGGCGTGAGAGGAGATTGTCATGATATGGGCCCAAACTTCACCCAAATGCATTTTTAGGGGCTTATTATGAGAGAAAACTGTCAATATATGGACCATGTCTCCTCCTTAATGCATTTGAAAGGACATGTTGTGAAAGTACACTATCATTATATGGGTCTTGGAACCTCCCAAATGCATTTTTAGGGACTTGCTGTGAGATAACATTTGTCATGAAATGGGCCCTGACACCTCCCAAATGCATTTTGATGGACGTGTTATGAGATGATGTTGTCATGATATGGGCCCTGACACCTCCCAAATGCATTTTCATAAACTTGTTGTGAGAGGACATTGTCATGATATGGGACCTAACACCTCCCAAATGAATTTTTAAGGACTTATTTTGAGATGACATTGTGATCATATGCTCCATGGAACCTCCCAAGTGTATTTTTAAGGACTTGGCGTGAGAGGAGATTGTCATGATATGGGCCCAAATTTACCCAAATGCATTTTTAGGGGCTTATTATGAGAGGAAATTGTCAATATATGGGCCATGTCTCCTTAATGCCATTTGAAAGGATATGTTGTGAAAGGACACTATCATCATATGGGTCGTGGCACCTCCCAAATGCATTTTTAGGGACTTGTTGTGAGATAATATTTGTCATGAAATGGGCCCTGACACCTCCCAAAAGCATTTTTCTGGACTTATTATGAGAGGACGTTGTCATGATATGGGCCCTGACACCTCCCAAATGTATTTTCCTAGACTTTTTGTGAGAGGACTTTGTCGTGATATGGGACCTAACACCTCCCAAATGCATTTTTAAGGACTTACTGTGAGGTGACATTGTGATCATATTCTCCATGGCACCTCCCAAATGTATTTTCAAGGACTTGGCGTGAGCAAATGTTGGCATATATGGGCCTAAACTTCAGCAAAATGCATTTTCAAGGACTTATTATGAGAGAACACTGTCAATATGGCTCTGGATCCTCCTTAATGCATTTGAATGGACATGTTGTGAAAGGACATTATCATGATCTGGACCATGGCACGTCCCAAATGCATTTTCAGAGACTTATTATGAGAGGACGTTGTCAATATATGGGCCCTGGCTCCTCCTTATTGCATTTGAAGGGACATGTTGTGAAAAGACATTATCATGATCTCGGTCATGGCACCTCCCAAATGCATTTTTAGGGACTTGATGTGAGATAAAATTTGTCTTGAAATGGGCCCTGACACCTCCCAAATGCATTTTCATTGACTTGTTGTGAGAGGACGTTATCATGATATGGACCTGAAATCTCCCAAATGCACTTTTAAGGACTTACTGTGTGATGAAATTATCATTATCTATGTCAAGGAACCTCCCAAATGTGTTTTCAAGGACTTGGGATGGTTTTGGTTGTGATGGTTGGCCTTGTTTCAATCGTGATGGTTCGTTCTGCTTCTGGATGTGACACTTCATTTTGGTTTGGTCACAACGCTGTATTTGTTGTGGTCACGATGTTGTGCTGTAAGGGTGGGTCCTTACGTTGTGTTGTGGGTTGATCGCAAAGCCTATGTGTAACATTGGTCGTGACACCTTGCTTTAATGTTGTTGTATCACGTTGTATCGCAATCACGATGTGCGTCGTGGAGGCAGTTGCGATGTTGTGTTATGAGATTTAGTTTCTTTCTTGTTGTTTATTACTTGCAATCAAAGCATAATCAACTAAAACCAACCTTTATTCCATCAAACCTTACTCTATGCTATAGGAACATAGCTCACATTAACTTAGCTCTAGTGCCCCCTCTCCCTGAGGATTGACCCTACTCTTAACACTTTCCTATATTATAGCACAACCCTGTGTACTTTAGGGCACGTGTGATTAGTTAAGCCAGTGTGTCATACTAGGTCCATATTTAAATTTTGAAAGATCCATCATGTGTGTCTATTCGCGGGGTTACATCTATTCAAACTCTAATTCAGTAGTGTGTAACACCATCGGAAGAAATGCATCAATGCTTATTTTAGGGTTTGATGATCTTGGATCTATGAGTTTTGACCTTGATGACGCTGGTGTTATTGTTGTTGGGTCTTGTTTTGGTCAAGACTGTCATTTCTCTTGTATTTTGGGTCGAGAAAGATGTGCACCATGCGCGTTTGAGTTCGAAATAGTTGGTATTGTTTTGGTTGTGATGGTTGGCCTTGTTTTAGTCGTGATGGTTCATTCTGTTTCTAGACGTGACACTTCGTTTTGGTCTGGTTACGACACTGTGTTTGTTGCAGTCACGACGTTGTGCTGTGAGGGTGTGATGTGACATTGTGTTGTGGGTTTATTGCAAAGCCTATGTGTAATGCTGGTCATGACGCCTTGCTATAACATTGTTCTATCACGGGCATGACGTGCATCGTGGAGACAGTTGCGATGTTGTGTTGTGAGATATGGGTCGTGCCACCTCCCGAATGCATTTTTAGGGACATGATGTGAGATAAAAGTTGTCTTTAAATGGGCCCTGACACCTCCCAAAAGAATTTGAAGGGACATGTTGTGAAAGTACACTATCATGATATGGGTCATGGCATCTCCCAAATGCATTTTTAGAGACTTGATGTGAGATAACATTTGTCTTGAAATTTTTCATGACACCTCCCAAATGCAATTTAATGGACTTGTTGTGAGAGGACGTTGTCATGATATGGGACCTGACACCTCCCAAATACTTTTTAAGGACTTACCATAAGATAAGATTATCATAATATGTGTCATGGCACCTTCCAAATGTATTTTCAAGGAGTTGGGATGGTTTTAGTTGTGATGGTTGGCCTTGTTTCAATCGTGATTGTTCGTTCTGCTTCTGGACGTGACACTTTGTTTTGGTCTGATTGCAACACTACATTTGTTGTGGTCGCGATGTTGTGCTGTGAGGGTGGGTTGAGATGTTGTGTTGTGGGATTGGTCACAAAGCCTATGTGTAATGTTGGTCATAACGCCTTGCTTTAACACTGTTCTATCACGGACACGACGTGCATCATGGAGACAGTTGCGATGTTGTGTTGTGAGATATGGGTCGTGGCACCTCCCAAATGCATTTTTAGGAACTTAATGTGAGATAACGTTTGTCTTTAATTGGGACTGACACCTCCCAAATGCATTTGAAGGGACATGTTGTGAAAGGACACTATCATGATATGGGTCATGGAACCTCCCAAATGCATTTTTACGGACTTGATGTGAGATAACATTTGTCTTGAAATGGGTCGTGACACCTCCCAAATGCAATTTCATGGACTTGTTGTGAGTGGACGTTGACATGATATGGGACATGACACCTCCCAAATGCATTTTTAAGGGCTTACTATGAGATGCCATTATCATCATATGTGCCATGGCACCTCCCAAATGTATTTTTAAGGACTTGGGATGGTTTTGGTTGTGATGGTTGTCCTTGTTTCAATCGTGATGGTCTGTTCTAATTCTGGACGTAACACTTCATTTTGGTCTGATCGCGATGTTACATTTGTTACGGTCACGACGTTGTGCTGTGAGGGTGGGTCACGATGTTGTGTTGTGGATTGGTCGTGAAGCCTATGTGTAATGATAGTCATGGAACCTTGCTTTAACACCGTTGTATCACGTTTAATTGTGGTCGCAACGTGCGTCGTGGATGTAGTCACGATGTTGCATTGTGTGTGTCTATATGAGTAAATGTGTGTCAGAGAGGGTGCTAAACAAATGTGGGTATTGGGATTCAAACCCAGGTCCCTTTGTTAGGGGACTTCGTGCTTGACCACTTGATCCACTCCTTGTCGGTATGTGTATGCATGTATGTATGTATGTATGGATGTATGTGTGACGACCGTTGCCAAACTAACAAACAAATCGTCATTAATTAAGTGGAATAAACATAAACAACGGATTAACAAAAATCACTAAAAATTAAAACTGTTTTGCAAAGAGATCCATTTCTAGGAAAAAAATTTAAGGCAGAACCAAAACTTTATATACATCATTGTTCACATTGTACATACACTGTACCATCTCTTCTCGAGGATAACATATAACAGTTGCTCTATCAAAACACATACTGGAGCAGCATAAAACCTAGAGGCATTCAAGCCAAAATCTCAGATTATTCATGAAACCAGTAGCAACCAACTCCAACGACCTGAGAGTATAGAGACGATACATAGGACTTCTATCTATAAGGTACGACAGACAATACACTTAACCTGAGTTGTCACTGCTGCCTCAGTCGTTGTTCATCCTCTGTAGAAAGATTCTTCTCCACCTCGTGCATGTCCACCTAAAAAAAATGTGGATCTCATGGGGTGAGACAACTGTCCCAGGGAGAGATATAACTCTCCACCGACCATATTATTATCACAGATTAAGCATTTATAAACTGAGCAGATGTTCTTTTTATATTAATAGGCATGATAAATCACTGTATGAACCGAATGAAGTAATCTCCTTTC
The DNA here is from genome assembly GCA_963693085.1 of Alisma plantago-aquatica. Taxonomy (NCBI): domain Eukaryota; kingdom Viridiplantae; phylum Streptophyta; class Magnoliopsida; order Alismatales; family Alismataceae; genus Alisma; species Alisma plantago-aquatica. Next base: position 257,144,665 of record OY856412.1, read on the forward strand.
TTAAGGAGAAAATTGCATCTATCCATGGTAGATTATAAATCATCTATCTACTTTGCAAGGAATGTAAAGAAACATAAATAACATCTATCCACTAAGGATGCATAAAAGAAATGTAACATCAGCCAATGATTCCCGTATTCAATCCTTAAGCAAACATGATATACGGTTAATTACATTTTACAATCACACTTATGCCCTGAGGAGATGAGGTATACCGTTCATACCCTAACTGACCACTGCGAAGTCAAAATTGGCACCATACAAGGTCAATGACAGATCTAACTACCAAGACCTCCCTTGTCTCGGTCAGTACGAGACCATGGCAGGACATCTTGTGTCACTGCAAAATAGCTTTCCAGGGTATACTGGCAACTTCTCTATAGAGCTACAGTGGCAGCTGCACTCTCTTCGACATCGAGAGATCTCATGTTTATCTCACATCGACCCGACATTTATCATCATCGGGAGATTTTTGATACATCCATCTCGGTACATATAATGAAGGATTGAGAGATCTCATGTTTATCTCACGTCAATCCCACATTAGGGCGTACATATATTTTTGCCCATCACCCCCACATATTCAAAAATATGCGGTCTCCAGGTTATGCCGCGGAGCAACCCGTTTCACCATTCAGCAAATCCTGACGTTGATGGATCTATGGCCAGGGCACTACATGATGAGATTCCACTTGATTAATTATATGCATTACCATATTCGTTTAGCATCAGTCAAGTTTTCAAACATGAATTATTATGACAAATGCTACAAAGAAAAACATAATACATCTATCAAGTACTTTTCAATTCTTTTTAAAACACATATAACATTTAGGATCTCAATCCCTTATCTCATTACTGTGGATTCTCATCCCTCAACATTATCATCATCATGATTATAGATTTGGGAATTCAAACGATTAAATCATCATTGAATAATGTTACCACTTATTAGGTAACTATTACCTCTAGGTCCTCAGACCAAGGTATTCATTTCACTTGTTGTACAAGTATTCACATGGCTCATAAGGCCATTACACATCTTGTCACCTTTCACTTAGGCAACAACTTATTCACATGGCTCACAAGGCCATTACATATCTTGTCACCTCTCACTAGGCAACAACTTATACACATTTCTCACAAGGCCATTACACATCCTGTCACCTCTCACTAGGCAACAACTTATTCTCATGGCTCACAAGACCATTAATCATTTTACAAGTATTTAACATGCCTTACAAGGTTTATGCAAAAGAGAAGTGCAATCTTTCCATCATTAGGGTTAGGGTTTTCCATTATTAACCATTTAGGTTTTCAAGATCATATTATCAATGATCAAACCCTAATTCATTTCTCCACACATCTAGGAGCAAACTTTGATATCATAAGTATTCAATCATACTTATTTATTCTCATAATTTATCATTAAATGATTATCAACACAAGGTATGAGTTTCTCTCTCATCCTTACTAGAGTATGAATACATCATACTTTATTAACTTGGCTTAACCCTTTCTCAAGGTATGTTAGCCTACACTTATCAAAGTGCATTAAGCTCATTACATCTCAATGTAACAATTGGCATGACACACTTCATGTGTTACTCATCCATACATATTGGATTTAAGGTGCATCAAGGTGTAACAACCTTAAAGTGTTGGATGTGATATTTACCATGCCATGGTGTATCACTTACCTCATTACTTTTAAATTACTTAAGTTCATCAACTTATCTTGTATTAGGGTATTTCCCATCCTAATACTTTATCCACTATCCCATTATATTAATCTTGTAAAGAAATAGCCATAAGTCACACACTTGAATTACCCAACTATCATCAATGATATGGACTCATCTCGGGTTAAGGCATTGTTGATATAAGGTTTTCCAATATCAACCACTTTAGGTGTTTCACCTATCAAGGTATTAGCACACCATTACTTGGTGTTACACTCATCACTCCTAAGAGTGTCTTTACAAGGTATCTCGGGTTAGAAGTGTGCATATGTTCACCATATCGGGTTGTAAGTATATGATCACTCACCATATCGGGCTAAAAGTATATACACACCATTCATATCGGTCTAGAGGTGTTTGTATGTGTTATATATGTCGTGCATGAGGTATTAAGCCATCACCATGTCGGGATAGAGATGCATTCAATCACCATATCAGGTGGCTCACCATCTAGGGTTGGTCGTGACGGGTTAGGGTTTGCCATATCGGGCTCAACCCAATATACAAGTCGATAGGAGTGAAGGGAACCATGCCATGTTGGGCTAGACCATCCAATGTTGGGTTGTAACACCCATGTCGGGTTAGGGTTGGTTGTGATGGGAACATGATACATATATTTATCGCCCTTGGTGTTTAAGATGTATCAACTCATCACCATGTCGGGCTAGACATCAACTAGGGTTGTGTATGAGGCTACGATATCATGCAATAGGGTTTACTTAAATGTTCATATCGTTCGCTAGATATGTGTGCTTCATGATACCAAGTACCAATGATATATTATATGATCATATCGTGCAATAGCATTTGTTAATCTTTACTCATATCGGGTTACCCAAATTAGGGTTTCAGGTCAACTTATAAGTCTTCATTTAACCTTGTATCATGCATGGAGTCTATCCTTGATTCCCTATCGTGCAAGAGGTGTATAATACACCCCGATATCATGCAATAAGGTATACAATCATATCCATATCATTTTAGTGAAGTAGGTGCATCATCATATCAGGTTAGAGGTGCTTGCTTGTGTGCTTGCACCCGATATTACTTTGATAAAGTGATACCATCATCTTCAAGCTCTAGACCTTAATTCTAACTATTATAGTTCATGGAAAGAGGTCTAAGCAACGACTAGAACTCATAATTTCATCAACTATTTCAGGAAATTTCGGAATTAAAAGTAGATCATTAAATATAGCAGTTTAGGTGATGAATAATAACATGGTTGAGTTCAAGTTATATAACCCGCCTTAAGAACAACTTCAAAGCTCCAAGATCCAAAGATCAAAGTTCCTAAGGTTGAATATGACTTATCAAAAGTACAAGGCTCGTTCACAAATCCTTCATATACAAGGAATCACCATGGATAAGCAATTGGTGAAGAAGAAAGGAAAGGAAGATCAAAACCCTAAAATCACGCTTCAATCCAAGGTTGAAGATGATCATGGCCTCACCTTAGGGTTAAGACTTGAGCTCCTTCTTGCTCCTTAACACCTTTTCACGATACCATTGTGTACTTGCATGATATGCCACCCCTCTTGCACGATATGACACTCACTTGCACGATATGCCACTCAACACTTCAATCTATGACTGATATCACCCTATATGGCCAATATCACCTACTTGGCCGATATGCTTTTGCTATGGCTGATATCCAAGGGCCTATGAACGATACCACATCACTCCTACATGATACAGGGATCCTATGCACGATACCTTAGGGTAGGAGGATGGTAACGGTCGCAACATTGCACTAAGGGATGAAACTAGGCGTATATATACTTGTTGCTCATGAAGGAAGGTAAAAATGAGGTGTCATCAATTTGATCTAGTATGTGCCACGTGTCCATGCATGGATGACACATGTACATGCATGCATCAGAATTTATCTTTACATGCAAAACAGCTGAGGGTGATCTAGGGATAAGGATTCGTCCATTACATATCCCTTTGATTAAGATATATTAATTAATTCATCACTTTATGCACAACTCGTCACAACTTTTCTAAGGAAGTTGTAACCCGACACACGTCACCTCCTTGAGGTTCTTTGCACGACATGGCCTTTTCCAAGAGTTCAAAAAATGATGTGAGACTCCTCCTATGGCTCCTTGGCCGATAGGCATTCATATATAAGCTTTTCAACTTGATACAACTCAAGTTAAGCGTTCATATTCAAACCTTTTCTTGGTCATTTCATCACCAAGATTACCATCACTCATTATTGATTCAAACATGGTGTCTCCTTCTTTCTCTCTCCTCTACATGATATTAGGATGGATCAGGGACACTCTAGAGGTGGTAATTTGCAAATCAACCCCACAATTTGGGTAAATTACAATTTGTACCAAAATTGGTGCACAGGGTACTAGCATTGTTCAAACAAGTTCAAAGTTAGAATTTGGGCTTTCCACAAGCCACCAACTTGCATCATTATCTCTATAATGATGCTAAAACACATGAAGCATGTTCAACATATGACATATTGCAATATAACCCCTCAACTTGGGTAAATTGCACTTTGGTCCAAAACAAAGGAACATTGCTCAAACAACATTCGATCAGGACCAAACTTGGAACATAAGTGTGTCACATGATAAAAAAACACCTTAGAGGATTATATTAAATTTCTAAGCAACTTACTTAGCTAAAAAAAACAGAGTTACCTCATAACCCAGGTCAGGGTCGTTACAAGTTATAAACCCCTAACAAGGATTTCGTCCCCGAAATCCCAGGTAAAGGGACACAGATATTATTCATTCATCATATCATCAAGTCTCCACATAACATCTTAATGTTATGGAGATACCATAGAACTTTGATCAACACAAAGTTCTTCCACATAGGGTTATCATAGAACCTGTCACACAAGACACATACTCCACTATCCTTTTCATTATTGACTACAGAGTCAACTCTATGTCAGGTAATGCTATTCTTAGTCAGAGAAACATTATACATACCTCATTTAATTAAGGTGACAAACCTCACTGATTTGTCACCTTTCTCAACTTATAACTTTATGTGACATGATTCTTGATTCTGGGGAGTCTTCCATATTCGTCATTTAGTTTAGCATTTCAATTCCAAGGAAAGACCAGAGTTACGTTTTGTCACCCACTTGTGACTACAAGTTTTATCATACATCTGTTGTGCCATCTAATCTATTGACACAACACCAAACTTTCGTATTTCTTGTACCAACTATCTCATTAATTGTACATACTCTTTTCATAAGGGGAGGTTACTTATCAATTAAGAACTTATCTTAGAGGTATCTTTAGACGTTATGTATAAGTTGCCTTAACAAATCTAGATAGGGGTATTCTAAGGAATTATTTTTAGCTTGATAAGGTTTTCCCACAATGATTTTACAATTGTTCCTTCAATTAGTACATCCTTATCGATGTTATGTTTATGCAGAGCATAAACCCCTAACATATGATGTCCATACTATTTTATGTAACTAGACTGATTTCATAGTTGGCCATTCCAGGTAATCAACATAAAGCATCTAATTAGGAGTTATGTTTTTACTTTCCCATACCACCTGATATTTCTTAGATACCAGAATTCCTTACCTTGGTATCCGTCACATGTGTCGAAAACACATCACATCCACATCTTTCTATCATCTTGGGGCATTACTTGTTACACATATCGTTATCTTGGAACCAAAGTCCAAGACAAACTGATACTTTTCTAAGTATCCATCAATGGATTATTTCTAATCCATGCACATCAAGTGTCATAGTACTCACTTGATTGACATGTCCCTGAAAGGAAAGAACACAAAGAAACATATTCCTCTTATCACCCCATCATTACCCAGGGTTGTTTATCAAAGAGAAGGGATTATCATCTCCTCTAATTATCACATGAACTTTCAACTATTCATGAGTCATTTACTCTTGTTTCATCCTAGGTTCCATGCCATAAACATAGGAATTATAAGGATGATTACATGTCATCACTCCTTTCTTTGTTATTGTCTAACATGTTCATGAACATTTTGTTATTTTATCACATTTCCCATTTCTGCTTCTTGGGAAAAGATCTTTACTATTCACACAGGATTTATTAGATAGGGATCATCTCCCTTGTTCTCATTCTCTTATCATGAGGATTATACTTTTTACTTGCTCATACACACAGATTGATATGAGATCATCTTAGATTTCACTTTATTGCACTTAGGATGTGATACAAATGTCAATACTATATTTCCAATTTCATTATACTCACTAGATTGTCTCAGAATGACTACTTGACCAGAGTAATTAGAAAGATAACAATCTAAGAGTTCCATACTCACCTTATCTTCAATAGTTGAATACCTGGCCAGGGTATACAAGTACTGAGATTAGGTAGTATGCACTTTATTTACTATCATGTTCCTTACTTTTCATATCATTATAAACACAGGATCTAACATTCTTGGATTTTCTCCAGGTATCACTTCTATATCTCATCCTCTTTCACACAGATAAGAGCAATTATAGAGCATTTAAAAGAATACTGAACAGAATATAAATTATATTTCTCATCATTTCTTCCCTATGTCCCCATAGGACAATCAATAGGGAAGTCCATAACAACAATCCTTTTTAGGATTATCAGATAGCATCAAGATAAGGCATATCGAAATGAAAAAGCTCTATCTGACTGTTACCCCTCGCGGTCTTCCACCGCTTTAGGTTGACTCAAACCATAGAGTCTAGTTGTTTCATGTTATTACTCATGCCTTTTTACACTATTGGGCTGTGACTTTTGTAAGCCCTACCGAGTCCGCCTCGATTGTTGAGTCATTTCCTCCATTCTTTTCAGAGAAAAGAGTTTAGTATGCTCAACATGTACACATCTATGGCATGTCTTGTCCTTGTACCATGGTCTTATTGATCTTATTACCGATGTATAAGATATGCCATGAGTTCTTACTGGTGGAAAATTAGGACTTTTGCCTTTACATAGTGATTATTGCCCTAGTGCACTAGGCATTTATTGCAATGGTGGCACCAAAAACTTTGGCTTTTTAGAACAACTAGGCAAATGTCTCTAAAATTGTAGTGACATTTCCTAAATTCTCATCTTATTTCTCCTCCTTGGGCACTGCCATCACATATATACTATCTATCTAAACTTATGGCAGAGTCTACTTTCTCACCATATGTTAATCTTTCCCACATTTTCCACTGTTCCAACATGACTATGTCATTCAGGAACCCTTTCAAAGCCCAAAGTTTCTGCATTAAGGACTGGTAACTTAGGTTGTAATGCTAGTATCCAGTCTACTATATGTGTCACTATTGTCCTAACCTGCCCAACAAAAGCATAAACATAGGATTCTCTATCATGATCGGGTCATGATGGAAATTCTCAGGCATTCATTCTTCTCTTACCTGATCCCTTGCACCCTTTCTTGGTGCAACAACATTGCTCTCAGCAATGTATTCCTCGTGTTCCCCAGTCATTTATAAACTTTACCCTTTCTTCTGCATAAGCGGAAGTCACTATGGGGTATACTGGAGGAAACTAACACAGACTCAACACCTTAGTCGTATGTCTCTGTAGACTCAACGAACAATAAGCTCTGATACCAAACTTGTGACGACCATCGCCAAACTGACAAACAAATCATCATTAATTAAGAGGAATAAACATAAACAATGGATTAACAAAAATCACTAAAAATTAAAACTGTTTTGCAAAGAGATCCATTTCTAGGAAAATTCTTTAAGGTAGAACCAAAACTTTATATACATCATTGTTCACATTGTACATACACTGTACCATCTCTTCTTGAGGATAACATATAATAGTTTCTCTATTAAAACACATATTGGAGCAACATAAAACCTCGAGGCATTAAGCCAAAATCTCAGATTATTCATTAAACCAGTATGAACCAACTCCAAGGACCTGAGAGTACAGATACAACACATATGACTTCTATCTATAAGACACAATAGCCAGTACACTCAACTTGAGTTGTCACTGCTACCTCAGCTGTTGTTCATCCTCTACAGAAAGATTCTTCTCCACGTCGTGCATGTCCACCTAAAAGAAATGTAGATCCCACGGGGTGAGACAATTGTCCCAGCGAGAGATATAACTCTTTGCCGACCATATTATTATCACAAATTAAGCATTTATAAACTGAGCAGAGGTTCTTTTTATATTAACAGGTAGGATAAATCACCGTATGAATAGAATGAAGTAATCTCCTTTCTTAAGGAGAACATTGCATCTACCCATGGTAGATTATAAATCATCTATCTGCTTTGCAAGGAATGTAAAGAAACATAAATAACATCTATCCACTAAGGATGCATAAAAGAAATGTAACATCAGCCAATGATTTCTGTATTCAATCCTTAAGCAAACATGCTATACGGCTGATTACATTTTACAATCACACTTATGCCCTGAGGAGATGAGGTATACCGCTCATACTCCAATCGACCACTGCGAAGTCAAAATCGGTACCATACAAGGTCAATGATAGAGCCGGCTGCCAAGACCTCCCTTATCTTGTTCAGTACAATACCACGACATGACATCTTGTGTCATTGCAAAATAGATTTCCAAGGTATACTGGCAACTTCGCTATAGAGCTACAGCGACGACTGCACTCTCTTTGGCATCGAGAGATCTCATGTTTATCTCACATCAACCCATTTATCTTCATCGGGAGACTCGTGATACATCCATCCTGGTACATATAATGAAGGATTGAGAGATCTTGTGTTTATCTCACGTCAATCCCACATTAGGGTGTACGGATATTTTCACCCATCACCCCTGCATATTCAAAAATATGCGGTCTTCGGGTAATGCCGCAGAGCAACCTGTTTCACCATTCAGCAAATCCTGATGTTGATGGATCTATGGCCAGGGCACTACATGATGAGATTCCACTAGATTAATTATGTGTGTTACCATATTCTTTTAGCATCAGTCAAGTTTTCAAACATGACTTATTATGACAAATCCTACAAAGAAAAACATAATACATCTATCAAGTACTTTTCAATTCTTTTTAAAACACATAAAACATTTAGGATCTCAATCCCTTATCTCATTACTGGGGATTCTCATCCCTCAACATTATCATCATCATGATTATAGATTTGGGTATTCAAACCATTAAATCATCATTGAATATTGTTACCACTTATTAGGTAACTATTACCTCTAGGTCCTCAGACCAAGGTATTCATTTCACTTGTTGTATAAGTATTCACATGGCTCACAAGGCCATTACACATCTTGTCACCTCTCACTTAGGCAACAACTTATTCACATGGCTCACAAGGCCATTACATATCTTGTCACTTATCACTAGGCAACAACTTATACACATGGCTCACAAGGCCATTACACATCTTGTCACCTCTCACTAGGAAACAAATTATTCTCATGGATCACAAGGCCATTAATCATTGTACTTGTTGTACAAGTATTTAACATGCCATACAAAGCTTATGCAATAAGAGAAGTGAAATCTTCCCATAATTAGGGTTAGGGTTTTCCATTATTAGCCATTTAGGTTTTCAAGATCATATTATCAATGATCAATCCCTAATTCATTGCTCCACACATCTAGGATCAAACTTTGATATCATAAGTATTCAATCAAACTTATTTATTCTCATCATTTATCATTAAATGATTATCAACACAAGGTATGAGTTTCTCTCTCATCCTTACCAGAGTATGAATACATCATACTTTATTAACTTGGCTTAACCCTTTCTCAAGGTATGTTAGCCTACACTTATCAAAGTGCATTAAGCTCATTACATCTCAATGTAACAATTGGCATGACACACTTCATGTGTTACTCATTCATACATATTGGATTTAAGGTGCATCAAGGTGTAACAACCTTAAAGTGCTGGATGTGATATTTACCATGCCTTGGTGTATCACTTCCCTCATTACTTTTAACTTACTTAAGTTCATCAACTTATCTTGTATTAGGGTATTTCCCATCCTAATACTTTATCCACTAACCCATTATATTAATCTTGTAAAGTATTGGCCATAAGTCACATGCTTGAATTACCCAACTATCATCAATGATATGGACTCATCTCGGGTTAAGGCATTGTTGATATAAGGTTGTCCATTATCAACCACTTTAAGTGTTTCACCTATCAAGGTATTAGCCACACCATTACTTGATGTTACACTCATCACTCTTAAGAGTGTCTTGCCCTCACCTTTACAAGGTATCTCGGGTTAGAAGTGTGCATATGTTCACCATATCAGGTTGTAAGTATTTGAGCACTCACCATATCGGGATATAAGTATATACACACCATTCATATCGGGATAGAGGTGTTTGTATGTATTACCCATGTCATGCATGAGGTATGAAGCCATCATTATGTCAGGCTAGAGATGCATTCAATCACCATATCGGGTGGCTCACCATCTAGGGTTGGTCGTGACGGGTTAGGGTTTTCCATATCGGGCTCAACCCAATATACAAGTCGATAAGAGTGAAGGGAACCAAGCCATGTCGGGCTATACCATCCAATGTTGGGTTGTAACACCCATGTCGGGTTAGGGTTGGTTGTGACGGGCACATGATACATATATGTATCACCCATGGTGTTTAAGAGGTATCAACTCATCACTATGTCGGGCTAGACATCAACTAGGGTTGTGTATCGGGCTACCATATCATGCAATAGGGTTTAATTAAATGTTCATATCATTCACCAGATATGTGTGCTTCATGATAAGTACCAATGATATATTATATGATCATATCGTGCAATAACATTTTCTATTCTTTACTCATATTGGGTTACCCTAACTAGGGTTTCATGTCAACTTATAAGTATTCATTTAACCTTGTATCGTGCATGGAGTCTATACTTCACTCCCTATCATGAACGAGATGTATACTACACCCCCATATCGTGAAATAAGGTATACAATCATATCTATATCATTTTAGCGAAGTAGGTGCATCATCATATCGGGTTAGAGGTGCTTGTTTGTGTGCTTGCACCCGATATCACTTTTATAAAGTGATACCATCATCTTCAAGATCTAGACCTTAATTCTAACTGTTATAGTTCATGGAAACAGGTCTGAGAAACTACTAAAACTCATACTTTCATCCACTATTTCAGGAAATTTCTGAATTAAAAGTAGATCATTAAATATAGAAATTTAGGTGATGAATAATAACATGGTTGAGTTCAAGTTATATAACCTGCCTTAAGAACAACTTCAAATCTCCAAGATCCAAAGCTCCACGTTCCTAAGGTTGAAGATGACTTATCAAAAGTCCAAGTCTCGTTCACAAGTCCTTCATATACAAGGAATCACCATGGATAAGCAATTGGTGAAGAAAAAAGGAAAGGAAGATCAAAACCCTAAAATCACACTTCAATCCAAGGTTGAAGATGATCATGGCCTCACCTTAGGGTTAAGACTTGAGCTCCTTCTTGCTCCTTAACACCTTTTCACGATACCCTTATGTCCTTGCATGATATGGCACCCCTCTTGCACGATATGAAACTCACTTGCACGATATGCCACTCAACACTTCACTTTATGGCCGATATCACCCTATATGGCCAATATCACCTACTTGGCCGATATTCTTTTTCTATGGGCGATATCCAAGGGCCTATGCACGATACCACATCACTCCTGCATGATACAGGGATCCTATGTATGATACCTTAGGGTAGGAGGGTGGTAAGGGTCGCAAAATTGCACTAAGGGATGAAACTAGGGGTATATATACTTGTTGCTCATGAAGGAAGGTAAAAATGAGGTGTCATCAATTTGAGCTAGTAGGTGCCACGTGTCCATGCATGGATGACACATGTACATGCATGCATCAACATTTATCTTTAAATGCAAAATAGTTGAGGGTGAGCTAGGGATAAGGATTATTCCATTACATATCCCTTTGATTAAGATATATCAATTAATTAATCACTTTATGCACAACTCGTCACAACTTTTCTAAGGAAGTTGTAACCCGACACACCTCACCTCCTTAAGGTGCTTTGCACGACATGGAATTTTCAAAGAGTTTACAAAACGATATGAGACTCCTCCTATGGATCCTTGGCCGATAGGCACTCATATATAAGCTTTTCAACTTGATACAACTAAAGTTAAGCTTTCACATTCAACCCTTTTCTTGGTCATTTCATCACCAAGATTACCATCACTCATTATTGATTCAAACATGTTGTATCCTTCTTTATATATCCTCTACAAGATTCTAGGAGGGAGTAGGGACACTCTAGAGGTGGTAATTTGCATATCAACCCCACATTTTGGGTAAATTACAATTTGTTCCAAAATTGGTGCACAAGGTACCAATATTGTTCAAACAAGTTCAAACTTGGAATTTGGGCTTTCCACAAGACACCACCTTGCATAATTCTATCTATAATTATGCTAAAAACATGAAGCATGTTCAACATATGACATATTGCAATATAACCTCTCAACTTGGGTAAATTGCACTTTGGTCCAAAACAAAGGAACATTGCTTAAACAACATTCAATCAGGACCAAACTTGGAACATAAGTGTGTCACATGATAACAAAACACCTTAGAGGATTATATTAAATATCTAAGAAACTTACTTATCTAAAAAAAATAGGGTTACCTCATAACCCAGGTCAGGGTCGTTACAATATGTATGTATGTATGTATGTATGTATGTATGGAATCAAGAGAGAAAGATTTCTCCCCTCCCTCTCCCAAGCCCATGGCGGAGGCCGTAAGTATGTATGTACGTATGTATGCATGTATGTATGTATGTGATAGGAGGTTTCTCATATGCCATTCAAGGCCCTGCTCCACATGTCCCATTTACAATTCGATTATCTATAATTAAATTTCTCTCATCCGTCATGACAAGACATTAAATCACACCTAACTCAACCTAATCTTGACCTGATTGGCCCTAATTTGAACCAACTTAAATTATATTTGATATAATTTGACATAGCTTGCCCTAAATTTAGAACTAAATTTGTTTTCCCCAAAATTAGACCTATTTGCCCAAGTTTGACATGATTTGGCCTGATTCAAAACTGATTTTTGCATTACATGACCAAATTTGACCGAAGTCTTCAAAAAATCCTACCCAAAACAGTTAAATATGAACAATTTTGAGGTCAGGTGATAAATAAGATAGTATCGGACATAGAATCTAGGTTGAATCACACCTAAAATGACCTAAACTTGACCTGATTTCCCTAATTCTAACTGACTTAATTTATATCTGATGTAATTTGACCTACCTTTCCCTAAATTCAGACCTCGATTTGTTTTCCCCCAATCATACCTAATTGCCCAAGTTTGACAAGACTTGGCATGATTCAAAACTGATTTTTGCATTACCTAAACAATTCAGATCTAAGTCTTAAACAAATCCTACCCAAAACAGTTAACTATGAATGCTAATTTAGCCTTCAAGAACATTTTTTAGGCCGGTTTAGAAATAGGATAGTATCATACATAGTGTCTAGGCTGAATTACACCTAACATGACCTAAACTTGACCTGATTGGGTATAATGCATTCAAAGGGACTTGTTGTGAGAGGACACCATCATGATATGGACCATGGATCCTCCCAAATGTATTTTTAGGGACTTGTTGTGAGATGTAATTTTTCATGATATGGGACCTGGAACCTCATGATATGGGCCCAAACTTAACCCGAATGCATTTTCAAGGACTTGTTGTGAGAGGACAATGTCAATATATGAGTCATGGCTTCTCCCTAATGCATTTATAGGGACTTGTTGTAAGAGGACACTATCATAATATGGGTTGTGGCTCCTCCAAAAATGCACTTTTAGGGACTTGCTATGGGATGACATTTTCATGATATAAATGCATTTTTAGGACTTGTTGTGAGATGAAATTTATCATGATATGGGTCATAGAGCCTCCCACATGCATTTTTAGGGAATTGTTGTGAGATGAAACTATCATGATATGGGTGGTCTATGAAATCCATATCATTATGATGTTGTAAGGACCATGTCCACCATTTTGGGCTTATCTTGTTTGCTTTGCCAAAACTTTTTATTTTGCTAATCACCTCTAGTGGTGATTAAGGTTGTTGGTGCTTTGTTGAGAGTTGGAGGTGCCACATGTAAATAAACCAAGTCTAGGGTTGATGAGCAAGTTTTTCACCTTTAGAGGTGTTTTTCTCTCCCCTTGCTTCCTATAGAGTTGAGAGGAAGGGTTGGGTTCGTTGCTTGAGTTGCCTTGGGCTTGGTTGAGCCTTGTTGGGCCTTGTTTTGCCTTGTTTGGGCCTTGCCTTGCCTTGATGGACCTTCTATCGGGCAAGGGTGTGTTTGGGGGCATTGTGTCGGCCATGGTTTTGTCGGCCATGAGGTTGTGTGGGGAAAGAGAGTGTATCGCCCATGTGGTTGTGTCAACCTTTGACCATCCTTGACCTTTGGCTTCATTTGTGTCACCACCCTTGTGGACACTTGGTGCATGATGCTTGCATGTGGCAATTGCCTTGGACATGTGTATGGGTCAAGATAAGGAGGTGGCATTTCCCATGGACAAGTGTCCCTAGGTGGGGGACACCTTGCCTTGTTTTCTCCTTCACCCTCTTCTATATATGCCTCTACTTTCTCTTGCTTAGGATCCCTTTAGTTGGTGTTGCTTCCTTTCCTTCCTTGGTGGGCGACACATCTCCTTTGATAGTTGGTGGCTGATCCTCCTCCTTCTCCTTGGAGTCTTATTCTTCCTCTAGTGGTGGCTGAGCCCTAGGGTGCCTTGTTCTTCTTCTTGTGGTAAGCATCTCCCCTCTTTCCTTAGCACCTTGTTCTTCTTCTCTTTCTTGCTTGCTCTTTGGACATGGTGGTTACAAGTTTTGTTTCTCTTCTTGAGGTGGCCGAAGGTGGTGCTTGAGCTTGGAAGCTTGGTGCTAGGATCTTGGAGTTTGCTTCAGGTGGGTTACATAACTCCTAACCCTAGCTATACTACTTCCTTTTATGGTTGCATGTTATGTTTCACCTTGATCGACCATGTATCTTGTGGATATATGTTAATGTTGTTGGTGTGTTCTTGACTTTGGTGGCCGAACCATATGTATAGAGTTTCTTGGGAAAAACTCCTTTCTCTCCATTTGGTCTTGAGAAGTGAGTTCGGCTCTAGAGGTATAGGCAACACTCCTCTCACTTGGTTGTTGAGATGTGAGTCTATACTCTAGTTGCTTGGGCAACACTCTTCTCTCACCATGGATTAGAGAGGTGAGCCTTGGTTGGATGTTGACCTAGTAGAGGTTGGGAGCTTAGCTGATATGGAAATGATCTATCATGTTGCCCGAGATATGTGATGGAGATAGTGCAAAACCCCTCTCTCTTGATTTTTGAGAGGTGAGCCAACTTTCTTGATATGTTAGGGTTTTGTGATGGTGATCTTGAGGTTGGTGATGACCAAGTCGAGAAGAACCTTTGTGCCTTGCACGATACACCTTTTTGGAGATGTTGCCCGACACCCCTCACCTTGGGTTTAGCTTTGGCTGATATGGTCATGTTGAGTTTGGTTGGCTTTGTGTCCGTTATGATCATCTTGATCTTGTTGGTGACCTTGGGTGATATGCCTCGATCGAGATGACCCTTTCTCCTAGCAGGCGTTATCCCCTTGGCCGATATGGTGCTTAGTTGTTATCGCTGTAGGTGCCTCTATTTGGTTCCTTGTGTGACACAAGTTGGGTTGGTCTTGACCTGCCCGATATGTGTTGAGTGGTGAACCCTAGTGCTTGCCTTAGTGGTGGTCGATATGGTGTTCCTGATCTTATTGGATGGTAGGCTTCCTTGTGGTGCCCTTGTATCGTTTGGTGATGTGTACATGGTGGGTGTTATAGCATTGGCTTGGGTGCCACGATCTTGGCTGTTGTAGTGGTGAGATGGTTGCCGGACCGATGCAACCCTAACCCTAGCTAGCCGATAGGGTCTTAGCCCAAAACTAGCTGCCCGATGCACACATACCCCAGGTGCAGGATACACCTCCTGACCCCAACTGCACGATGCATTCATGTTACCTTGGTTGCCCGACATCCCATAGGCCTTGTTGACATATACACTCTTATGTTTGAGTTGGCCGATAGATGTGGCTAAGTGCCTTGGCCGACATGCCTTTAGTGTGGCTTGTTACCCTGCCCGATACCACCTGTGGTAAGGGGTGCGCTATCCGTCACACTTTTAGCGAGGGTAACTAGTACCTTTAGTGATGGTTATGCTTAACCTGGAAACCCTAGCTAGTGATGTGTTGTCTTGTAATCGCACCTATGTTGTTGATATTATATGGATGATGGGTTGTGAACCAGTTCTATGCTTGATGCTTAAAGATAATGCTAGATCAGATAACAAGATACTTGTTTATGTTTATAACATAAATGGAATAAGTGGATGCTTATGATTCAATAACCATAATGTAATTGATATAGCTGTATGCCTCATATGATTATAATCATGGCATGCACATCTGCAACCCTAAATACATAATAATCAGTAAGATCTATGTCTGGTGATTTTAAGTTATCTCTCTTGATGTGCATACTAACTATGCAGGTGTATCAGGTGAATTCTTATCTAGGTAAGAGCTATGAGGTATATGTGTTTGAATAACACTACATGATCATAATTCTTGTTGATGGGATGACATGCATCACCAATATGATGAGATAGGTCTGAGGACCTGATGAGGCCTGAGTGCCCAGTGAGGTGTTATCCTCTTGATGATGAGATGAGGGATTGTTATCCCAGGTGATGATGTAAAATGATGGTGCCTTGAGAGGTAGTGGCTTTCTGTGATGAGGGATTGAAATCCCATGATAATGTGATAATGACAACATTAATGTAACTCAATGCCATTTATGTTTTACAACTTGGTTGCCTCAACAATCCACTTAAAGTATACTAATTAATTATAGTGGAACATATAATGTAGTTTTCCCTAGCCATAGATCATCATTGTCAGTAGCTGGTGATAGTGAAACAGGTTTTCATGTGGGTTAACCTAGAAGCGCATATTGTTGAATATGTGTGGTTTCTCCTAGCCAAAAATGAGGAGGATCAGAGTGAAACTTTGGTTGTAGACTCCAGAGCGCGGTTTCAGGCCCGTGGCTCAATATCTTAGAGCATGGTGAACAGGCCCATGGCTCAGGATGTGTGATAAGAAGAGAATGATTGTGTTCATGGCTCAGAGCACGGTGATCATGCCCGTGGCTCAATTTCACTAGCGTCGATACCTGTACCAAGGTGGGCAAGGCAGAGGGCAGCCTGACCCTATGGCTGAGGCCACTTAAGCATGAGACTACGGTCCTACTTGTTTTGCACTCGTGCACTGACCACGAGGTGGTGGGGTCGTGGAGTCCGGCTCTTCCATTGACCTTTTATGGCACCGACTTGGGTTTCACAACCGAAGGTTGGAATTGAGCGGTACGACTCACTTCCTCAGGGCATAATAATATGTAATCTAGCCGAATAGTACTTATTGCTTAAGGCAAAACACGGGACATTGGTTGAGGCCTTGGTTGTGTAGTTGATCTTGTTATACCTTGCAATTACTTATACGCTCCTTATGTTATGTGGTAAGATCTTATAAATTTTATCTTGTCAATCATGTTCCACTAAGAAAATCAGGTTATATGCCTCCTAGATAACTTGGTAAGTTTAATAATATAGTAAGACCTGCTCAGTATGCTACTCATATAATCTTCTTATACTAGTTATCTGTTTTACCTACTTTATCCTTCTTTGGAGTTTTATAGTTTCAGCGGGGAGTTATGTTTCTCGCTGGGACTTTGTGTCTCACCCCGTTGGTTTACAACCTTTTTAGGTGGTCGTGCTAGATGTGGTGGTGGTCGCAAGGTTGCGGTCGAGCAGCAAGAGGAAGAGCAGTAGAAGGCCAGAGATGGACATTCTGTTGTTTTGGTGGTTTTGTAGTAGAGTCCTAGAGTTATCCCTGTACTCTCAGGTCCTCGGAGGTGTTTTGACGATGTTTTATGATGTTTACCTGATGTAGCTTTGTATATCCTGCTGCTGGCCTGATGTGGCCCATTATGTATAAACATGTGATGAACTCATGTACTGGCAGGATAGCTATTTTCCCTAAGATGTGGACATATATCAGGCTTATAATAGTTGTATAACATGTTTCCTTGCATGATCTGGATGTAATAGTTTCTTTGTTTATCTTCTTTCTGTGATCGGTTTTAATTAACTCATATTTTCAGTAATATGTGGTTCCACACATTTTTGCGTGTGACCTTGTTGTCTGTGTGATGGCGGGGTGTCACAAATGTACTCTCACATCAAGTCCCTAAAAATGTGTTTTCTAGGAGTCGAGACCCATACCATGATGGTTTCCTCTTACAAGAATACCTTAAAATGCATTTGGGGGGATCTAGGGCCCATATCATGATGGTGTCCTCTCACAATAAGTCCCTAAAAATGATTTTTGGAGGATCTAGGGCCCAAATCATGACTATGTCCTCTCATAGTGAGTCCATGATAATGTGTTTGGGAGGAGTCGAGGCACATATCACGAAAGTTTCCTATTAAAAAAAGTTCACAGAAATGCATTTGGGAGGATCTGAGGCACATATATGACATGGTTCTGTCACAAAAAGTCATTGATAAGCTTTTTTAAGGAGCTAGGGGTCATTTCATTATAGTGTCCTCTCACAAAAATTCCCAAGAAATGCTTTTGGGAGGAGTCAAGGACCATATCATGACAGTGTCCTCTCATAGCAGGTCCTCAAACTGAATTTGGAGTACACATCCCATATCATGATGGTGTTTGAGTTTGGGGACAATCAGAGCATGGTATGTCAGGCACTTGTGGTGGCCACCCAAATGCATTTTCAATGACTTTTTGTGAGAGGACATTGCCACGATATGGCCCATGGCTCATCCTAAATGCATTTCTAGGGACTTGTTGTGAGAGGAAACTATCATGATATGGGTCTTGACTCTTTGCAAATGCATTTTAGGGACTTGTTGTGAGAGGACATTGTCATGATATGGGTCTCGGACCTACCAAATGCATTTTCAAGGAATTTTTGTGAGAGGAAACTGTCATGTTATGGGCCATGGGTCATCCTATATGTAGTTTCATTTGGATATATGCTTACCTTTTTAATATATATTTAGTTTGCTTTTGTTATCTAGTTCTTCATTTTGATACCATCGTTCCGTGAGTGACACTTATATCTCCTTTCAATTAGATATAACTAGGCTAATGTCTTAAGTCCTATACACTTGACAACCCTATCCCTGTGTCATCCCCGTTTACTAGACATTACTCTGTATTATCGTTACCGACATCTAAGTATCAAGTTAAAAATTTAAATTCAAATATGGACCACGTCCATCCAGTGATTGTAGGGAGGATAACATGTTGACATGACAATATAACTACAAATGATTCAAACTAATTTCATATACCCTAAATTTAACAACCGAGTCAAATATCATGTGCAAACGGTCACACAAGGTAAAATATCTAATGCTCTGGCCAATAAGTTTGGCAATTGCAGAGAACTTACAAGACTTGTGCAATATACTATAGGCTGAAATCATCAATTCCAAAAAAACCATGTTCATGAATCAGGGAAATATCATTAGGGTTTGACAATTTCTAGTGTTTCATCCATAAAGGAGTCAACTGGTTGATGTTTTCTCTCCCCCTCTATTACATCCCTAAATGACTTGGTAGCATAGTAACTTCCAATGAATTTTTGAAAAAAGACTCCATATCTTGATGATGATCTCGATCTTCATTGGATGAATTGTTGCAAAAAGTAGGAGAGGACATATTATATTGTTTAGTGTTTCATCCACAAATACCTACATATTGAGTTTTAGTCTTTCTTCATGAATTCACAGACTAGGTTGATCTCTTTCCACACAAAAACTTTCTCCATTCATCTGTATGGTGGGATCTAAATCCCCATTGGATAATCCACCCCCATCACGTGCAATTTCTTTGTGCTAAACATGTGTAATTATACCATTTCTTAGACCGTAGAGAACATCGAGACTATCATGATGTATTTCCATGACACCTCCATGTTCTAGATTAGTGTTTTTAATATTAACCAACTAAGATCATATGTCTGTATACATAGCACATTTAAATTCATCACCTTTGTCCTGGTGTCCCTGATATTGTCGCCACTTTTCACAGTCACACTACTTCCTAGTCAATGCTCACTAGTTCTTGGAGAGCTGAGATCCTTATCCATCCCCATAGACCCCAATCCCTCATCGACATGCCTTCTATCTCTGTGGACAACAGTGTCTCCTCGGTCAGAAAGTCGGTAACCATCACATTGGCAAAGAGAATCCCCTTCCATATCTTCCATGGGTTATGATCTTAATTAAAAGCATAAAAACAAACTTATCATGAAAGAAATATAAAACGTGATTTTGAGGTTGTTTGGATTGCAAGGGACTTATATGTATAAGAATATGATACACTAAGCATATGATATTTGGATGAAATATCATTTGTAACTCTTATGGGGACCTTAGTATTATATATTTGACTTATAGATTGATAGCTTGCAAGTTTTCCAACCGGATCCATAACCCGCGCTTCCCTCGACCATTTCACGTAGACAATTTTGTTTTACTCCATTTCCCCCGGCGTATCGCCATTTCATGGGACACCAACTCCCCACCACCGTCAGACTCCCCAACTAATCACCTCACCTCTGCAAGCCCCTCCTCCCACGAATGATTGGATCGTTGCACTCTATCCTCTCTAGACCTCATCTTGTAGATCGTCGCCTCCATTGCAATCAACAAGAAGGAGACTCCAATGTGCCCTAATCGGATACCAGGAGCTTTGCCCCTACCCAGAAATCAACAGTGGTGCCCTAGATGTAAATCAAAAGTATCCAAACTTCATCTTGCAGATCGCTGCCTCAGTTGCAGTCAACAAGCATGACTCTCTAGCGTACCCTAGCCGGAAATCGAGAGCGTTTCCCCCTACCCAGAAATCGGCAGCGACACCGTAGAAGGAAATTGGAAGTGCTAAGCGATGAGGCTTTGGAATCTGACGTCTGGTTTTCATTTTTTCTAGGTACCAACTGGTTTCTCCTATTCTCCCTTTATTGTGTACTTTTCTGTACTTTCCCCAATTGGCAAAGCCAAAGGTCCCGTTGATTATGTACCCATATCAAGGATCTGACTACTCTGGCCAATAGCCACAGTGGCACGTTGGTCTCCGTCAACACAAACAACCTGTGGATTCAAGCGACGACAACATATAATGTTGATCCTTCCCTCCTATCTCTCACGCATGAACTGGATGGTATGTAGAATGGCAATTTCAATATCTTGTCCACATTCTTGATAGAATATGTACGTCATGGCTGAGTTGACTGAGATAGCATATGCTACTTCTACTTCTTCTCTTTTCTTTTGTTTCACCTGTCCACACCCTCACACCTTTAGGTTAAGTGTGGCATAATTCATTCCCTGATACTGCTTGGATAAACACAATTTAATATGAGAGGTTTGTGTTCCTGACTGTCGGTTGGATCTACTATATGTGCCAGACATGGTATTTCTTGCTTGTGTCAAAATTAACCATGTCTTTGTATTGCAGGGAAAAGGTAGCTATTTATTAAAATTCTTCTCTAAGCATGATGTTAGAGCGACTTGTTGCAGCCACTCATAGTTCAACTCATGATTATTTAGGTACAGTGGTGCCTGAATATCTATATTTTCTTCTGATTCCTATGGTTCATTTGTTTCCTAAAGTGGAATAAGATATGATCTTTGTTTATAAAGTAGACGACGAAAATTTTATATGAATATACAATTGAGGATTCCTGTCATACTATCAATTTCAACTGTTCATGTATAATTGGAGTGTCAGAGTTATCTAAATAGATATAAGAAACTTTGACCTTATTCCTTGGACTTAAAGAGTTATTTATTGCTCCTAATTATACTTACATATGTACCATGTAGGGCATATAACAATGCGACAAAAATAATAGAAAGCAAGTTAATACTCAATGATTAAGAAAATGGCTAAGTGTGTTACGGTAGTTCCAGATGAAAATATTCAATGAAGAGGGTGGTAGATTTTAAGAAATCTAGGAGTCTGGTCAAGATCCTAGGAGCTGATTTTGATTGACATCTATCTGTGGATGTAGTGAGTTCTTCAAATCCTCCATCACCGACTTCAACAACTCCTTCATGGCCTAATAGGATAAGGCAACTAGGAAAAAGGGGAAACAATCGCTATAAGGTCTTGCTAAAGAATCTTAAAGACTTATATATATGACTCAAACAAAGATACTTTGAATTTATTTGTGTGTATGTGAACCTATGCATCATTGTTTGTCGTGGAAAAATAAGAATAGAAATATTATTTTGCAGATAGATTAGTAAACTAACTAGACAATAAATTTGTAACTTGATTTTTTTAATCCTATTTCTAACTTTATAATTTTGGTGGTTTCATGCAGAATTTAAAAATCAAATATCAGAAAGGTGTAACCTTAACATTTTTTCTATTTTGTTCAAGATGTCTCTCAATTCAACTTACAATAGTGGTACAACTATAACGACCCTGACATGGGTTATGAGGTAACCCTATTTATTTTGGCTAATAAAGTTGCTTAGAACTTTAATATAATCCTCTAAGGTATTTTTTTATCACGTGAAACACTTATGTTTCAAGTTTGGTCCAGATTGAATGTTGTTTGAGCAATTTTCCTTTGTTTTGGACCAAAGTGAAATTTACCCAAGATGAGGGGTTATATTGCAATATGTCATATTTTGAACATGCCTCATGTGTTTTAGCATCATTATAGAGAGAATTATGCAAGGTGGTGGCTTGTGCAAAGCCCAAATTCCAAGTTTGAACTTGTTTGAACAATGATGGTACCTTGTGCACCAATTTTGGTACAAATTGTAATTTACCCAAAATGTGGGGTTGATATGAAAATTACCACCTCTAGAGTGTCCCTACTCCCTACTAGTATCATGTAGATGAGAGAGAAATAAGGAGACACCATATTTGATTCCATTATGAATGATGGTTATCTTGGTGATGAAATGACTAAGAAAAGGGTTGAATATGAAAGCTTAACTTGAGTTGTATCAAGTTGAAAAGCTTATATATGAGTGCCTATCGGCCAAAGAGCCATAGGAGGAGCTTCATATCATTTTGTGAACTCTTGTCAAAGGCCATATCGTGCAAATAACCTCAATGAGGTGAGTTGTGTCGGGTTACAACTTCCTTAGTAAAGTTGTGACGTGTTGTGAATAAAGTGATGATTTAATTGATATATTTTATTCAAAGGGATAAGTAATGGACGAATTTGCATCTCTAGATGATCCTCAACCATTTTTCAATATAAGATAAATGTTGATGCATGCATGTACACGTGTCATCCATGCACGGACACGTGGCACCTACTAGCTCATATTGATGACACCTCATTTTCACCTTCCTTCATGAACACCATGTATATTCATCCCTAGTTTCACCCCTTGGTGCAATGTTTCGACCCTAACCACCCTCCTACCCTAAGGTATCATACATAGAGCTCATGTACTGTGCAGGAGTATTGTGGTATCATGCATGGGCCCTTGGGTATCGCCCATGGCAAGATCATATCGCCCAAGTAGGGTGATATCAGCCAAGAAGGGTGATATTGGCCATGAGAGTGAGATATCATCCATGAGAGTGAGATAACGGCCACAAGAAAAGTTTTATCGGCCAAGAGGAAGTCCATATTGCCCAAGAGTTGTAGGGTATCGGCCAAGGTGCTCAGGAGCTCAAATATTAACCCTAAGGTGAGGCCATGATCATCTTCAACCTTGGATTGAAGCATGATTTTAGGGTTTTGACCTTCCTTTCTTTTCTTCTTCACCGATTTCTTATCCATTGTGATTCCTTGTATATGAAGGAGTTGTGAACGAGCCTTGGACCTTTGATAAGTCATCTTCAACCTTAGGAATGTGGAGCTTTGGAGCTTGGAGCTTTGAAGTTGTTCTTAAGGTGGATTATATAACTTGAACTCAACCATGTTATTATTCTTCACCTAAATTGCTATAATTAGTGAAATACTTTTAATTCCAAAATTTCCTGAAATAATTGATGAAAATATGAGTTCTAGTAGTTTCTTAGACATGTTTCCATGAATTATATTAGTTATAACAAAGGTCTACAACTTTAACAAGATGGTGTCACTTTGTAAAAGTGATATCGGGTTCAAGCATATATACAAGTAGTTCTAACCCGATATGGGTAAATCTTGCACAAGATGTTTGCATGATATGTCTTGCAAAAGATATTGCACGATATTCTTGCACAAGATGCTTGCATGATAGGAAGCCTAGAATAGACTCCATGCACGATACAAGGGTTAATTGGATACTTGTAAGTTGACAAGAAACCCTAATTTGGGTAACCCGATATAAGTGAAGAGTAACAGTGCTATTGCATGATATGATCATTTAATAAATCATTGGAACTTAGTATCATGAGGCATACACAACCTTGCACGACATGGTTGCACGATACACAACCTTGCATGACATGGTTGCACGATACACAACCTTGCACGACATGGTTGCACGATACATGACCTTGCACGATAGGGTTGGACGATACACAACCCTAGACGATATGGTAGCCCGACATGGTGCTGTGTTGATACCACTTAAACATTAAGGGCGACACATATATGTACCATGTGCCCATCACAATCAACCCTAACCTGACATGGGTGTTACAACCTAATGTTTGATGGTGTAGCCCAATATGGCTTGGTGTCCTACACTCCTATCGACTTGTATATTGGGTTGAGCCCGATATGGAAAACCCTAATCTGTCACTGCCAACCCTAGACGGTGAGCCACCCGATATGGTGATTGAATGCATCTCTAGCCTGACATGGTGATGTGTTGATACCACTTCAACATTAAGGGCGACACATATATGTACCATGTGCCCATCACAATCAACCCTAACCTGACATGGGTGTTACAACCTAATGTTTGATGGTGTAGCCCAATATGGCTTGGTGTCCTACACTCCTATCGACTTGTATATTGGGTTGAGCCCGATATGGAAAACCCTAATCTGTCACTGCCAACCCTAGACGGTGAGCCACCCGATATGGTGATTGAATGCATCTCTAGCCTGACATGGTGATGGCTTAGTACCTCATGCACGACATGGGTAATACATACAAACACCTTTAGCCCGATATGATTGGTGTTCATGTACTTCTAGCCCGATATGGTGAGTGCTCATACACCTCCAACCCAATATGGTGGTGTCTATACACCTACAACCCAATATGATGAACATATGCACACCTCTAACCCGAGACACCTTGTAAAGGTGAGAGTAAGACACTCTTAGAAGTGATGAGTGTAACACCAAGTAATATTGTGGCTAATACCTTGATAGGTGAAACACCAAAAGTGGTTGATAATGGACAACCTTATATCAACAATGCCTTAACCCGAGATGAGCCCATATCATTAAAGATAGTTGGGCAATTCAAATTTGTGACTTATGGCCTATACACTCCATGCTAAATGTGATAGGTTAAGTGCATAAAGTATTAGGATAGGAAATACCGTAATACAAGATAAGTTGATGAACTTAAGTAAGTAAGAAGTGATAAGGGAAGTAATACATCAAGACATGATAGATATCACATCCAGCACCTCAAGGATGATATACCTTGATGTACCCTAAATCCAATATACTTGGATGAGAAACACATGAAGTGTGTTATGTCCATTGTTATAATGAGATGTAATGAGTTTAATACATTTTGACAAGTGTGGGCTAACATACCTTGAGAAAGGGATAAGCCAAGTTAATAAAGTATGATGTAACCATACTCTGGTAAGGATGAGAGATGAACTCTTACCTTGTGTGGATAATCATTTAATATTAAATGATGAGAATAAATAAGTATGATCGAATACTTATGATATCAATGTATGCTCCTAGATGTGTGGATCAATGAATTAGGGTTTGGATTGATAATATGAACATGAAACCCTAATCGGCTAAAGAGAAACCCTAACCCTAATGATGGGAAGGTTATAATTCTCTTATTGTATATGCCTTGTAAGGCATGATAAATACTTATATACAAAGTAGGATGCTTAATGGCCTTGTGAGCCATGAGAATAAGTTGTTGCCTAGTGAGAGGTGATAGGATGTGCAATGGCCTTGTAATCCATGTGATAATATGTTTCCTAGTGAGAGGTGGAAAGATATTTAATGGGCCTTGTGATCCATGTGAGATGCTTGTGTAACAAGTATCATGTATACCTTGGTCTGTGGACCTAGAGGTAATAGTTACCTGATAAGTGGTAACAGTGCTATGTGATGATCTAAGGGTTTGAATACCAAGATCTAGTAATCATGATAGTGATGATGTGAAGGAATGATAATTCCCAGTAATGTGATAAGTATCATGTGTTTTAAAGATTTGGAAAAGTATGTGATAAATGTATTGCACCTTTCTTTGTATCATTTGTTGTGTTTGATAATGATAACTTGTTTGATGCTAAAAGAATGTTGTAATGCATGTAATATATCACTAGAAACTATAAAATGTTGCCCTGACCATACATCCATCAGTGTAAGGACTTGTTGAATGGTGAAACGGGTTGCTCTACAGCATAACCCAGAATGCATACTTTTGAGTATGTGGGGGCGTAAGTACAGACAGCCAGACTTGATTCGATCCCCTTGACCTGGGTTATGAGGTAACCCTATTTGTTTTGGATAATAAATTTTCTTATAACTTTAATATAATCCTCTATGGTGTTTTGTTATCATGTGAAACACTTATGTTTCAAGTTTGGTCCCGATTGAATGTTGTTTGAGCAATTTTCCTTTGTTTTGGACCAAAGTGCAATTTACCCAAGATGAGGGGTTATATTGCAATATTTCATATTTTAAACATGACTCATGTGTTTTAGCATCATTATAGAGAGAATTATGCAAGGTGGTGGCTTGTGGAAAGCCCAAATTCCAAGTTTGAACTTGTTTGAACAATGCTGGTACCTTGTGCACCAATTTTGGTACAAATTGTAATTTTCCCAAAATGTGGGGTTGATATGCAAATTAACACCTCTAGAGTGTCCCTACTCCCTCCTAGTATCATGTAGAGGAGATATAAAGAAGGAGACACCATGTTTGATTCCATTATGAATGATGGTTATCTTGGTGAGGAAATGACCAAGAAAAGGGTTAAATATGAAAGCTTAACTTGAGTTGTATCAAGTTGAAAAGCTTATATATGAGTGGCTATCAGCCAAGGAGCCATAGGAGGAGCCTCATATCGTGTTGTAAAATCTTGGAAAAGGCCATGTCGTGCAAAGCACCTCAAGGAGGTGAGTTGTGTTGGGTAACAACTTCCTTAGTAAAGTTGTGACGTGTTGTGAATAAAGTGATGATTTAATTGATATATTTTATTCATAGGGATAAGTAATGGACGAATTTGCATCTCTAGATGATCCTCAACCGTTTTGAAAGACAAGATAAATGTTGATGCATGCATGTACACATGTCATCCATGCATGGACACGTGGCACCTACTATCTCAAATTGATGACACCTCATTTTCACCTTCCTTCATGAACAACAAGTATATATACCCCTACTTTCACCCCTTGGTGCAATTTTTCGACCCTTACCACCCTCCTACCCTAGGGTATCATGCATAGAGCTCCTGTATCGTGCATGATTTCTGTGGTATCGTGCATGGGCCCTTGGGTAGCGCCCATGGCAAGATCATATCACCCAAGTAGGGTGATATCGACCAAGAAGGGTGATATCAACCATGAGAGTGAGATATCGGCCATGAGAGTGAGATAACGGACATAAGAAAAGTTGTATCGGCCAAGAGGAATTCCATATTGCCCAAGAGTGGTAGGGTGTCGGTGAAGGTGCTCAGGAGCTCAAATATTAACCCTAAGGTGAGGCCATGATCATCTTCAACCTTGGATTGAAGCATGATTTTAGGGTTTTGATCTTCCTTTCTTTTCTTCTTCATCAATTGCTTATCCATGGTGATTCCTTGTATATAAAGGAGT
This sequence comes from Alisma plantago-aquatica, assembly GCA_963693085.1. NCBI lineage: Eukaryota > Viridiplantae > Streptophyta > Magnoliopsida > Alismatales > Alismataceae > Alisma > Alisma plantago-aquatica. Next base: position 257,172,538 of record OY856412.1, read on the forward strand.
TGTGAACGAGCCTTGGACCTTTGATACGTCATCTTCAACCTTAGTAATGAGGAGCTTTGGAGCTTGGAGCTTTGAAGTTGTTCTTAAGGCGGGTTATATCACTTGAACTAAACAATGTTATTGTTCTTCACCTAAATTGCTATAATTAGTGAAATACTTTTAATTCCAAAATTTCCTAAAATAATTGATGAAAATACGAGTTCTAGTAGTTGCTTAGATCTGTTTCCATGAATTATATTAGTTAGAATAAAGTTCTAGAGCTTGAAGAAGATGGTGTCACTTTGTAAAAGTGATATTGGGTTCAAGCATATATACAAGTAGTTCTAACCCGATATGGGTATATCTTGCACAAGATGTTTGCATGATATGTCTTGCACAAGATATTGCACGATATGTTTGCACAAGATGCTTGCACGATAGGAAGTCTAGAATAGACTCCATGCATGATACAAGGGTTAATTGTATACTTGTAAGTTGACAAGAAACCCTAATTTGGGTAACCCGATATAAGTGAAGAGTAGCAGTGCTATTGCACGATATGATCATTTAATACATCATTGGAACTTAGTATCATGAGGCATTCACAACCTTGTATGACATGGTTGCACGATACACAACCTTGCACGACATGGTTGCACGATACACAACCTTGCACGACATGGTTGCACGATACATGACCTTGCATGATAGGGTTGCACGATACACAACCCTAGACGATATGGTAGCCCAATATGGTGATGAGTTGATACCCCTTAAACATTAAGGGAGACACATCTATGTACCATGTCCCCATCACAATCAATCCTAACCCGACATGGGTGTTGCAACCTAATGGTTGATGGTGTAGCCCAATATGGCTTGGTGCCCTACACTCCTATCGACTTGTATATTGGGTTGAGCCCGGTATGGCAAACCCTAATCCGTCATAGCCAACCCTAGATGGTGAGCCACCTGATATTGTGATTGAATGCATCTCTAGCCTGACATGGTGATGGGTTAGTACCTCATGCACGACATGGATAATACATACAAACTCCTTTAGCCCGATATGATTGGTGTTCATATACTTCTAGCCCGATATGGTGAGTGCTCATACACCTCCAACCCGATGTGGTGGTGTCTAGACACCTACAACCCGATATGATGAACATATGCACACCTCTAACCCGAGACACTTTGTAAAGGTGAGAGTAAGACACTCTTAGAAGTGATGAGTGTAACACCAAGTAATAGTGTGGCTAATACCTTGATAGGTGAAACACCAAAAGTGGTTGATAATGGACAACCTTATATCAACAATGCCTTAACCCGAGATGAGCCCATATCATTAAAGATAGTTGAGAAATTCAAATGTGTGACTTATGGTCTATACACTCCATGATAAATGTGATAGGTTAAGTGCGTAAAGTATTAGGATGGGAAATACCCTAATACAAGATAAGTGGATGAACTTAAGTAAGTAAGAAGTGATAAGGGAAGTAATACATCAAGACATGATAGATATCACATCCAGCACCTCAAGGATGATATACCTTGATGTACCCTAAATCCAATACAGTTGGATGAGAAATACATGAAGTGTGTTATGTCCATTGTTATAATGAGATGTAACGAGTTTAATACACTTTGATTAGTGTGGGCTAACATACCTTGAGAAATGGATAACCCAAGTTAATAAAGTATGACGTAATCATACTCTGGTAAGGATGAGAGATGAACTCGTACCTTGTGTGGATGATCATTTAATAATAAATGATGAGAATAAATAAGTATGATCGAATACTTATGATATCAATGTATGCTCCTATATGTGTGGAGCAATGAATTAGGGTTTGGATTGATAATATGAACATGAAACCCTAATCGGCTAAAGAGAAACCCTAAACCTAATGATGGGAAGGCTGTAATTCTCTTATTGTATAAGCCTTGTTAGGCATGATAAATATGTATATAAAAAGTAGGATGCTTAATGGCCTTGTGAGCCATGAGAATAAGTTGTTGCCTAGTGAGAGGTGACAAGATGTGCAATGGCCTTGTAAGCCATGTGATAATATGTTGCCTAGTGAGAGGTGGCAAGAGATTTAATGGGCCTTGTGAGCCATGCGAGATGCTTGTGTAACAAGTATCATGTATACCTTGGTCTGAGGACCTATAGGTAATAGTTACCTGATAAGTGGTAACAGTGCTATGTGATGATCTAAGGGTTTGAATACTCAGATCCAGTAATCATGATAATGATGATGTAAAGGAATGAGAATTCCCAGTAATGTGATAAGTATCACGTGTTTTAAAGATTTGGAAAAGTGTGTGATAAATGTATTACACCTTTCTTTGTAGCATTTGTTGTATTTGATAATGATAACTTGTTTGATGCTAAAACAATGTTGTAATGCACGCAATATATCACTAGAAACTATAAAATGTTGCCTTGACCATAGATCCATCAATGTCAGGACTTGCTGAATGGCGAAATGGGTTGCTCTGAGACATAACCTGGAATGCATACTTTTGAGTATGTGGGGGCGTAAGTACGGATGGCCAGACTTGAGCCGATCCTCTTACGAGCCTGAGATGAATGGGGATTTGGCTATATGCCCTATCCTAGCTCGAGTGTGACTTCATTCGTAGATTCTGTGTTGAGTACAGTGAACTGGCACATGGCTCGGAGTATGGTGCTTGTGTCGCCATGACACAAATTGGGGACGGTTGTGTGTAGATGTTTCCCCTAAGAGAGTGCAGTTGATGCTGTAGCTCTAAGCATAAATTCTTATGTACCCTGGCAAAGCTCGTTAGCAGTGACACGAGATGTCCTGCATGTGGTCTCGTACTGACCGAGACAAGCGAGGTCATGGAAACAGGCTCTACCATTGACCTTGTATGGTACCGACTTGAGAGAAGTTTGTGGTCGGTTGGAGATGGTCGGGGTATGCTCCATATCCTCAAGGCATAAGTGTGATTGTAAAATGTGTTCAGCCATGTAACATATCTGCTTAAGGATCGAATATGAAAAACATTGGTTGATGCGTAATACAGTTATACATTTTAGTGGATAGATGTTATTTATGTTTCTTTACATTCCTTGCAAAGGAGATATAAGATTTATAACTCTACCATGGGTAGATGCAATGTTCTCCTTGATAAAGGAGATTACTTCATTCTGTTCATACACTGAATTATCCTACCTTTTAATATATAAGAACCACTGCTCAGTTTATAAATGTTAAATCTATGATAATAATATGGTCGGTGGTGAGTTATTTCTCTCACTGGGACAATTGTCTCACCTCGTGCGATCCACATTTTTTTCAGGTGGACGTGCACGACGTGGCGAAGATCTTTCTGTAGAGGTACATCTATAGCAGCAGGTACAGTAGTGGCAGCTCAGGTTGAGTGTACTATCTGTCGTGTCTTGTAGATAGAAGTCCTATGTCTCGTCTCTGTACTCTCAGGTCCTTGGAGTTGGTTCTAACTGGTTTCATAAATAATCTGAGATTTTGGCTTGAATGCCTCGAGGTTTTATGTTGGTCCAGTATGTGTTTTGATAGAGCAACGGTTATATGTTATCCTTGAGAAGAGATGGTACAGTGTCTGCACAATGTGAACAATGATGTATATAATGTTTTGGTTCTGCCTTAAAGAGTTTTCCTAGAAATGGATCTCTTTGCAAAATGGTTTTAATTTTTAGTGATTTTTGTTAATCCACTGTTTATGTTTATTCCGCTTAATTAATGAGGATTTGTTTATCGGTTTGATGATGGCCATTTCAATGTTTTGGTATCAGAGCTTAAGGTTCGCTGAGTCTACAGAGACATAGGACTAAGGTGTTGAGTCTTTTCTAGTGTCCTCCAGTATACTCTATAGTGACTTCTTCTTATGCAGAAGAAAGGGTGAAGTTTAAAAATGACTGGAGAACATGAGGAACACATTGCTGAGGGCAATGTTGTTGCACCAGGAAAGGGTGCAAGGGATCAAGCAAAAAAAGAATGAGTCCATGAGAATTCCCATCATGACCCAATCATGATAGAGAATCCTATGTTTATGCTCTTGTTGGGTAGGTTAGGACAACAATGATACATATAGTAGAATGGATACTAGCATTACAACCTAGGTTACCAGTCCTTAATACGGAAACTTTGGGCTTTGGAAGGGGTTCCTGAATGACATAGTCATGTTGGAACAGTGGAAAATGTGGGAAAGATTTACATATGGCGAGAAAGTAGACTTTGCCATAAGTTTAGACAAATAGTATAATTGTGATGGCAGAGCCCAAGAATGGGCAATAAGTTGAGAATTAAGGAAATGTCACTACAATTCTAGAGACATTTGCCTAGTTGTTCTAAAAAACCAAAGTTTTTGGTGCCACCAGTGCAATAAATGCCTAGGGTACCAGGGAAGTAGCCACTAAGTAAAGGTAAAGGTCCTAACTTTCTACCTGTAAGAACCCATAGCTTAATCTCTATATCGGTGATTAGACTGATAAGACCATGGTACGAGGACAAGACATGATATAGATGTGTACATGTTGAGCATACTAAACCCTTTTGTTTAAAAAGAAGGAAGGAAATGACTCAACAACTAGGGCAGACTCGGCAAGGCTTACGAAAGTTACAACCCAATAATGTAAAAAGGCAAAAGAAACAACATGAAACAACTAGACTCTATGTGTTGAGTCAACCTGAAGCAGTAGATGACTGTGAGGGGTAACAATTTAGATAGAGCTTTTTCATTTTGATATGCTTTATTTTGATGTTATCTGATAATCATGAGAAGGTTTGCTATTATTGAATTCCCTTTTGATTTCCCTATGGGGACATAGGGAAGAAATGATGAAAACTAGAATTTATATTATGTTCAATATTCTTTTAAATGCTTTATAATTGCTCTTATCTGTGTGAAAGAGGATGAGGTATAGAAGAGATTCCTGGATAAAATACAGGAATGTTAAATTCTATGTTCTTGATGGTATGAAAAATAAGGAATATGGTAGTAAATAAAGTGCATACTACCTAATCTCAGTACTTGTATACCCTGGCCAGGTATTCAACTATTGATGATAAGGTGACTATGGAACTCTTAGATTGTTATTTTTCTGATTACTATGATTAAGTAGTCATTTTGAGACAATCTAGTGAGTATAATGAAACTAAAAATATGGTAAGGGCATTTGTATCACATACTAAGTGTATTAAATGGAATCTGAGATAATCTCAGATCAATCTGTGTGTATGAGGAAGTAAAAAGTATAATCCTCATGATAATAGAATGAAAACAAGGGAGATGATCCCTGTTTGATAAAGCCTGTGTGAATAATAAAGATCTTTTCCCATGATGTGGAAGTGAGAAATGTGATAAAATCACAAATGTCTCATGAACATGTTAGACAATAACAAAGAAAGGAATAATGTCATGTAATCATCCTTATAATTCCTATGCTGATGGCAAGGAACCTAGGATGAGACAAAAGTAAATGACTCATGAACAGTTAAAAGTTTGTGAAATAATTAGAGGAGATGATAATCTCTTCTCCTTTATAAACAACTCTGGGTGATGATGGGGTGATAAAAGAAATATGTTTCTTTGTGTTCTTTTCCTTCAATGACATGACAATCAAGTGGGTTTTATGACACTTGATGTGCATAAGTTAAAAATGTTCAATTGATGGATACTTAGAAAAGCATCAGTTTTTCTTGAACTTTGGTTCCAAGATAAAGATATGTGTAACAAGTAATGTCCCAAGATGAAAGAAAGATGAGGATGTGATGTGTTTTCGACACATGTGATGGATACCAAGGTCAGAAATTCTGGTATCTAGGAAACATCAGGCGGTATGGAAAGTAAAAACATAACTCCTAATTAGATGATTAATGTTGGTTACCTAGAATGTCCAACTGTCAAATCAGTCTAGTTACATAAAATAATATGGACATCACATGTTAGGGGTTTATGCTCCGCATAAACATAACATCGATAAGGATGTACTAATTGAAGGAGCAATTGTAGAATCATTGGGGGAAGGCTTATCAAGCTAAAAATAATTCCATAGAATACCCCTACCTAGATCTGTTAAGGCAGCTTATACATAACATCTAATGATACCTCTAAGATAAGTTCTTAATTGATAAGTAACCTCCCCGTATGAAAAGAGAATGTACAACTAATGAGATAGTTGGTACAAGTCGTAAGAAAGTTTAGTGTTGTGTCAGCAGATTAGATGGCATAGTAGATGTATGATAAATTAAGTGGGTGACAGAGCGTAACTCTGGTCTTTCCTTGAAAGTGAAACACTAAAATGAGTAAGGAGTATGGAATATTCCTCAGAATCAAAAATTTTATCACATAAAAGATGTGAGTCAATGAGGGTTTACAGCTAAATTATTCAAAATTAGAATAGTACTTCTCTAACTTAGAAAGTGTTACCTGACACAGAGTTGACTCTATAGTCAAGAATGAAAAGGACAGTGGAGTATGTATCCTATGTGACATGTTCTATGATAAACCTATGTGAAAGAACTTTGTATTGATCAAATTTCTATGGTATCTCCATAACATTAAGATATTATGTGGAGACTTGATGATATGATGAATGAATAATATCTATCTCTCTTTTACCTGGGATTTCAGGGACAAAATCCTTGTTAGGGGTTTATAACTTGTAACGACCCTGACCTGGGTTATGAGGTAACCCTATTTGTTTTGTCTAATAAAGTTTCTTAGAACTTTAATATAATCCTCTAAGGTGTTTTGTTATCATGTGAAACACTTATGTTTCAAGTTTGGTCCCGATTGAATGTTGTTTGAGAAATTTTCCTTTGTTTTGGACCAAAGTGCAATTTACCCAAGATGAGGGGTTATATTGCAATATGTCATATGTTGAACATGCCTCATGTGTTTTAGCATCATTATAGAGAGAATGATGCAAGGTGGTGGCTTGTGGAAAGCTCAAATTCCAAGTTTGAACGTGTTTGAACAATGCTCGTACCTTGTGCACCAATTCTGGTACAAATTGTAATTTACCCAAAATGTGGGGTTGATATGAAAATTACCACCTCTAGAGTGTCCCTACTCCCTCCTAGTATCATGTATAGGAGATAGAAATAATGAGACACCATGTTTGATTCCATTATGATTGATGGTTATCTTGGTGATGAAATGACCAAGAAAAGGGTTGAATGTGAAAGCTTAACTTGAGTTGTATCAAGTTGAAAAGCATATATATATGTGCCTATCGGACAAGGAGCCATAGGAGGAGCCTCATATCTTTTTATGAACTCTTGGAAAATCCCATGTCGTGCAAAGAACCTCAAGGAGGTGAGTTGTATCGGGTTACAACTTCCTTAGTAAAGTTGTGATGTGTTGTGAATAAAGTGATGATTTAATTTATATATTTTATTCAAAGGGATAAGTAATGGACGAATTTGCATCTCTAGATGATCCTAAACCGTTTTACAAGATAAGATAAATGTTGATGCATGCATGTACACATGTCATCCATTCATGGACACGTGGCACCTACTAGCTCAAATTGATGACACCTCATTTTCACCTTCCTTCATGAACAACAAGTATATATACCCCTAGTTTCACCCCTTGGTGCAATTTTTCGACCCTTACCACCCTCCTACCCTAAGGTATCATGCATAGATCTCCTGTATCATGCAGGAGTTCTGTGGTATCGTGCATGGGCCCTTGGGTATCGCCTATGGCAAGATCATATCACCCAAGCAGGGTGATATCGGACAAGAAGGGTGATATCGGCCTTGAGAGTGAGATATCGGCCATGAGAGTGAGATAACGGACACAAGCAAGGTTGTATCAGCCAATAGGAAGTCCATATCGCCCAAGAGTGGTAGGGTGTCAACCAAGGTGCTCAGGAGCTCAAATATTAACCCTAAGGTGAGGCCATGATCATCTTCAACCTTGGATTGAAGCATGATTTTAGGGTTTTGATCTTCCTTTCTTTTCTTCTTCACCAATTGCTTATTCATGGTGATTCCTTATATATGAAGGAGTTGTGAACGAGCCTTGGGCCTTTGATAAGTCATCTTCAACCTTAGTAACGTGTATCTTTGGAGCTTGGAGCTTTGAAGTTGTTCTTAAGGCGGGTTCTATAACTTGAACTCAACCATGTTATTATTCTTCACCTAAATTACTATAATTAGTGAAATACTTTTAATTCCGAAATTTCCTGAAATAATTGATGAAAACATGAGTTCTAGTAGTTTCTTAGACCTATTTCCATGAATTATATTAGTTAGAACAAAGGTCTAGAGCTTGAAGAATATGGTGTCACTTTGTAAAACTGAGTTCAAGCATATATTCAAGTAGTTCTAACCCGATATGGGTATATCTTGCACAAGATGTTTGCATGATATGTCTTGCACAAGATATTGCACGATATGTTTGCACAAGATGCTTGCACGATAGGAATGTGATAAGTATCATGTGTTTTAAAGATTTGGAAAAGTACATGATAAATGTATTACACCTTTCTTTGTAGCATTTGTTGTGTTTGATAATGATAACTTGATTGATGCTAAAACAATGCTGTAATGCACGTAATATATCACTAGAAACTATAAAACATTGCCCTGACCATAGATCCATCAGCGTCAGGACTTGCTGAATGGTGAAACGGGTTGCTCCGCGGCATAACCCAGAATACATACTTTTGAGTATGTTGGGGCGTAAGTAAGGATGGCCAGACTTGAGCCGATCCCCTTATGAGCCCGCGATGAATGGGGATTTGGCTATATGCTCTATCCTGGCTCGAGTGTGACTTCGGTCATAGACTCCGTGTTGAGTACGGTGAACTGGCCCATGGCTCGGAGTATGGTGCTTGTGTCGCCATGACTCAAACTGGGGACGGTTATGTGTAGATGTTTCCCCTAAGAAAGTGTAGTTGACGTTGTAGCTCTAAGTGTGGATGCCTACGTACCCTGGCACATCTCGTTAGCAGTGACACGAGATGTCCTGCATGTGGTCGCGAACTGACCGAGATAAGGGAGGTCATGGAAACTGGCTCTACCATTGACCTTGTATAGTACCGACTTGTGAGAAGTTTTTGGTCAGTTGGAGATGGCAGGGGTATGCTCCATCTCCTCAGGACATAAGTGTGATTGTAAAATGTGTTCAGCTGTGTAACATATCTACTTAAGGATCGAATATGAAAAAATTGGTTGATGCGCAATATAGTTATACATTTTAGTGGATAGATGTTATTTATGTTTCTTTACATTCCTTACAAAGCAGATAGATGATTTATAACTCTACCATGGGTAGATGCAATGTTCTCATTGAGAAAGGAGATTACTTCATTCTGTTCATACAGTGAATTATCCTGCCTTTTAATATATAAGAACCACTGCTCAGTTAATGAATGCTAAATCTATGATAATAATATGGTAGGCGGAGAGTTATATCTCTCACTGGGACAATTGTCTCACCCCGTGGGATCCACATTATTTTAGGTGGGCGTGCACGAGCTGGCGAAGATCTTTCTGCAGAGGTACATCTATAGTAGCAGGTACAACAATGACAACTCAGGTTGAGTGTACTATCTGTCGTGTCTTGTATATAGAAGTCCTATGTGTCATCTATGTACTCTTAGGTCCTTGGAGTTGGTTCGTACTGGTTTCATAAATAATCCGAGATTTTGGCTTGAATGCCTCGACGTTTTATGTTGCTCCAGTATGTATTTTGATAGAGCAACTGTTATATGTTATCCTCGAGAATAGATGGTACAATGTCTGTACAATGTGAACAATGATGTATATAAAGTTTGGGTTATGCCTTAAATAGTTTTCCTAGAAATGGATCTCATTACAAAATGGTTTAAATTTTTAGTGATTTTTGTTAATCCGCTGTTTATGTTTATTCCGCTTAATTAATGATGATTGTTTTGTCAGTTTGATGACTGTCATTTCAATGTTTTGGTATCAGAGCTTAAGGTTCGCTGAGTCTACAGAGACATAGGACTAAGGTGTTGAGTCTATTCTAGTGTCCTCCAATATACTCTATAGTGACTTCTTCTTATGCAGAAGAAAGGGTGAAGTTTTAAAATGACTGGAGAACACGAGGAACACATTGCTGAGGGCAATGTTGTTGCACCAGGAAAGGGTGCAAGGGATCAGGCAAGAAAAGAATGAGTGCCTGAGAATTCCCATCATGACTCGATCAGGATAGAGAATCCTATGTTTATGCTCTTGTTGGGTAGGTTAGGACAACAATGATACATATAGTAGAATGGATACTAGCATTACAACCTAGGTTACCAGTCCTCAATATGAAAACTTTGGGCTTTGGAAGGGGTTCCTGAACGACATAGTCATGTTGGAACAGTGGAAAATGTGGGAAAGATTAACATATGGTGAAAAAGTAGACTCTGCCATAAGTTTAGATAGATAGCATATCTATGATGGCAGTGCCCAAGAATGGGAAATAAGATGAGAATTAAGGAAATGTCACTACAATTCTAGAGATATTTTCCTAGTTGTTCTAAAAAGCCAAAGTTTTTGGTGCCACCAGTGCAATAAATGCCTAGGGTACCAGGGTGGTAGCCACTAAGTAAAGGCAAAGGTCCTAACTTTCTACCTGTAAGAACCTATGGCTAAATCTCTATATTAGTGATTAGACCGATAATACCATGGTACGAGGACAAGACATGATATAGATGTGTACATGTTGAGCATACTAAACCCTTTTGTTTAAAATGAAGGAAGGAAATGACTCAACAACCGGGGCAGACTCGACAGGGCTTACGAAAGTTACATCCCAATAACGTAAAAAGGCAAAAGCAACAACATGAAACAGAAAGACTCTATGTGTTGAGTCAACCCGAAGCGGTAGATGACAGCGAGGGGTAACAGACAGATAGAGCTTTTTCATTTTGATATGCTTTATTTTGATGTTATCTGATAATCATGAGAAGGATTACTATTATTGAATTCCCTATTGATTTCCCTATGGGGACATAGGGAAGAAATGATGAAAACTAGAATTTATATTCTATTCAGTATACTTTTAAAAGCTTTATAATTGCTCTTATCTGTGTGAAAGAGGATGAGGTATAGAAGAGATGCCTGGATAAAATACAGGAATGTTAAATTCTATGTTCTTGATGGTCTGAAAAATAAGGAATATGGTTGTAAACAAAGTGCATACTACCTAATCTCTGTACTTGTATACCCTGGCCAGGTAATCAAATATTGATGATAAGGTGAGTATGGAACTCTTAGATTGTTATCTTTTTTATTACTCTGATCAAGTAGTCATTCTGAGACAATCTAGTGAGTATAATGAAACTAAAAATATGGTAAGGGCATTTGTATCACATCCTAAGTGTATTAAATGGAATCTAAGATGATCTCAGATCAATCAATGTGTATGAGGAAGTAAAAAGTATAATCCTCATGATAAGAGAATGAGAACAAGGGATATGATCCATGTTTGAGAAAGCCTGTGTGAATAGTAAAGATCTTTTCCCATGATGTGGAAGTGGGAAATGTGATAAAATCACAAAATTCTCATGAACATGTTAGACAATAACAAAGAAAGGAATAATGACATGTAATTATCCTTATAATTCCTATGTTGATGGAAAGGAACCTAGGATGAGACAAAAGTAAATGACTCATGAACAGTTGAAAGTTCGTGCAATAATTAGAGGAGATGATAATCTCTTCTCCTTGATAAACAACTCTGGGTGATGATGGGGTGATAAAAGGAATATGTTTCTTTGTGTTCTTTTCCTTCAGGGACATGGCAATCAAGTGGGTTTTATGACACTTGATGTGCATAAGTTAAAAATGTTCAATTGATGGATAATTAGAAAAGAATCAATTTTTCTTAAACTTTGATTCCAACATAAAGATATGTGTAACAAGTAATGTCCCAAGATGAAAGAAAGATGAGGGTGTGATGTGTTTTCGACACATGTGATGGATACCAAGGTAAGAAATTTTGATATCTAGGAAACATCAAGTGGTATGGAAAGTAAAAACATAACTCCTAATTAGATGATTAATGTTGGTTACCTGGAATGGCCAACTGTGAAATCAGTCTAGTTACATAAAATAGTATGGACATCACATGTTAGGGGTTTATGCTCCGCATAGACATAACATCGATAAGGATGTACTAATTGAAGGAGCAATTGTAGAATCATTGGGGGAAAAGATTATCAAGCTAAAAATAATTCCATAGAATACCCCTACCTAGATCTGTTAAGGCAGCTTATACATAACATATAAAGATACCTCTAAGATAAGTTCTTAATTGATAAGTAACCTCCCCTTATGAAAGAGAATGTACAACTAATGAGATAGTTGGTACAAGTCGTAAGAAAGTTTAGTGTTGTGTCAGCAAATTAGATGGCACAACAGATGGATGATAAGACTTAAGTGGGTGACCGAACGTAACTCTAGTCTTTCTTTGAAAGTGAAATACTAAAATGTGTAAGGAGTATGGAATATTCATCAGAATCAAGAATTTTATCACATAAAAGATGTGAGTCAATGAGGGTTGACACCTAAATTATTCAAAATTAGAATAGTACTTCTCTAACTTAGAAAGTGTTACCTGACACAGAGTTGACTCTACAGTCAAGAATGAAAAGAACAATGGAGTATGTGTCTTGTGTGACATGTTCTATGATAAACCTGTGTGGAAGAACTTTGTATTGATCAAAGTTCTATGGTGTCTCCATAACATTAAGATTTTATGTGGAGACTTGATGATACGATGAATGAATAATATCTGTCTCCCTTTTACCTGGGATTTCGGGGACGAAATCCTTGTTAGGGATTTATAACTTGTAATGACACTGACCTGGGTTATGAGGTAACCCTATTTGTTTTGGCTAATAAAGTTTCCTAGAACTTTAATATAATGCTCTAAGGTGTTTTTTTATCATGTGAAACACTTATGTTTCAAGTTTGGTCCCGATTAAATGTCGTTTGAGCAATTTTCCTTTGTTTTGGACCAAAGTGCAATTTACCCAAGATGAGGGGTTATATTGCAATATGTCATATGTTGAACATGCCTCACGTGTTTTAGAATCATTATAGAGAGAATGATGCAAGGTGATGGCTTGTGGAAAGCCCAAATTCCAAGTTTGAACATGTTTGAACAATGATGGTACCTTGTGCGCCAATTTTGGTACAAATTGTAATTTACCCAAAATGTGGGGTTGATATGAAAATTACCACCTCTAGAGTGTCCCTACTCCATCCTAGTATCATGTAGAGGAGAGATAAAGAAGGAGACACCATGTTTGATTCCATTCTGAATGATGGTTATCTTGGTGATGAAATGACCAAGAAAAGGGTTGAATATGAAAGCTTAACTTGAGTTGTATCAAGTTGAAAAGCTTATATATGAGTGCCTATCGGCCAAGGAGCCATAGGAGGAGCCTCATATCATTTTGTGAACTCTTGGAAAAGTCCATGTTGTGCAAAGCACCTCAAGGAGGTGAGTTGTGTTGGGTTACAACTTCCTTAGTAAAGTTGTGACGTATTGTGAATAAAGTGACGATTTAATTGATATATTTTATTCAAAGGGATAAGTAATGGATGAATTTGCATCTCTAGATGATCCTCAACCGTTTTGCAAGACAAGATAAATATTTATGCATGCATGTACACGTGTCATCCATTCATGGACACGTGGCACCTACTAGCTCAAATTGATGACACCTCATTTTCACCTTCCTTCATGAACAACAAGTATATATACCCCTAGTTTCACCCCTTGGTGCAATGTTTCGACCCTTAACACCCACCTACCCTAATGTATCATGTATAGAGATCATGTATCGTGCAGGAGTGATGTGGTATCGTGCATGGGCCCTTGGGAATCACCCATGGCAAGATCATATCACCCAAGTAGGGTGATATCGGCCAAGAAGGGTGATATCGGCCATGAGAGTGAGATATCGGCAATGAGAGTGAGATAACAGCCACAAGCAAAGTTTTATCGGCCAAGAGGAATTCCATATCATCCAAGAGTGGTAGGGTGTCGGCCAAGGTGCTCAAGAGCTCAAATATTAACCCTAAGGTGAGGCCATGATCATCTTCAACCTTGGATTGAAGCATGATTTTAGGGTTTTGATCTTCCTTTCTTTTCTTCTTCACCAATTGCTTATCCATGGTGATTCCTTGTATATGAAGGAGTTGTGAACGAGCTTTGGACCTTTGTTAAGTCATATTCAACCTTAGGAACGTAGAGCTTTGGATCTTGGAGCTTTGAAGTTGTTCTTAAGGCGGGTTATATAACTTGAACTCAACCATGTTATTATTCTTCACCTAAATTGCTATAATTAGTGAAATACTTTTAATTGCAAAATTTCCTGAAATAATTGATGAAAATATGAGTTCTAGTAGTTGATTAGACCTGTTTCCATGAATTATATTAGTTAGAACAAAGGTCTAGAGCTTGAAGAAGATGGTGTCACTTTGTAAAAGTGATATCAGGTTCAAGCATATATACAAGTAGTTCTAACACGATATGGGTATATCTTGCACAAGATGTTTGCATGATATGTCTTGCACAAGATATTGCACGATATGCTTGTACAAGATGCCTGCACGATAGGAAGTCTAGAATAGACTCCGTGCATGATACAAGGGTTAATTGTATACTTGTAAGTTGACAAGAAACCCTAATTTAGGTAATCCGATATAAGTGAAGAGTAACAATGCTATTGCATGATATGATCCTTTAATACATCCTTGGTACTTAGTATCATGAGGCATACACAACCTTGCATGACATGTTTGCATGATACACAACCTTGCATGACATGGTTGCACGATACACAACCTTGCATGACATGGTTGCACGATACATGACCTTGCACGATAGGGTTGCACGATACACAACCCTAGACGATATGGTAGCCTGACATGGTGATGAGTTGATACCCCTTACACATTAAGGGCGACACATATATGTACAATGTGCCCATCACAATCAACCCTAACTCGACATGGGTGTTGCAACCTAATGTTTGATGGTGTAGCCCAATATGGCTTGGTGCCCTACACTCCTATCGACTTGTATATTGGGTTGAGCCCGATATGGCAAACCCTAATCCGTCACGGACAACCCTAGATGGTGAGCCACCCGATATGGTGATTGAATGCATCTCTAGCCCGACATGGTGATGGCTTAGTACCTCATGCACGACATGGGTAATACATACAAACACCTTTAGCCCGATATGATTGGTGTTCATATACTTCTAGCCCGATATGGTGAGTGCTCATACACCTCCAACCCGATATGGTGGTGTCTATACACCTACAACCCGATATGATGAACATATGCACACCTCTAACCCGAGACACCTTGTAAAGGTGAGAGTAAGACACTCTTAGAAGTGATGAGTGTAACACCAAGTAATAGTGTGGCTAATACCTTGACAGGTGAAACACCAAAAGTGGTTGATAATGGACAACCTTATATCAACATTGCCTTAACCCGAGATGAGCCCATATCATTAAAGATAGTTGGGAAATTCAAATGTGTGACTTATGGCCTATACACTCCATGATAAATGTGATAGGTTAAGTGCATAAAGTATTAGGATGGGAAATACCCTAATATAAGATCAGTTGATGAACTTAAGTAAGTAAGAAGTGATAAGGGAATTAATACATCAAGACATGATAGATATCACATCCAACACCTCAAGGACGATATACCTTGATGTACCCTGAATCCAATATACTTGGATGAGAAACACATGAAGTGTGTTATGTCTATTGTTATAATGAGATGTAACAAGTTTAATACACTTTGATAAGTGTGGGCTAACATACCTTGAGAAAGGGATAAGCCAAGTTAATAAAGTATGATGTAATCATACTCTAGTAAGGATGACAGATGAACTCTTACCTTATGTGGATAATCATTTAATAATAAATGATGAGAATAAATAAGTATGAGCGAATACCATGGTCTGAGGACCTAGAGGTAATAGTTATCTGATAAGTGGTAACAGTGCTATGTGATGATCTAAGGGTTTGAATACCCAGATCCAGTAATCATGATAATGATGATGTAAAGGAATGGGAATTCCCAGTAATGTGATAAGTATCATGTTTTTTAAAGATTTGGAAAAGTACGTGATAAATGTATTACACCTTTCTTTGTAGTATTTGTTGTGTTTGATAATGATAACTTATTTGATGCTAAAAGAATGATGTAATGCACATAATATTTCACTAGAAACTATAAAACATTGCCCTGACCATAGATCCATCAGCGTCAGGACTTACTGAATGGTGAAACAGGGTGCTCCGCGACATAACCCGGAATGCATACTTTTGAGTATGTGGGGGCGTAATTACGAACGGCCAGACTTGAGCTGATCCCCTTCCGAGCCTGAGATGAATGGGGATTTGGCTATATGCCCTATCCTGGCTCGAGTGCGACTTCGGTCGTAGACTCTTTGTTGAGTATGGTGAACTGGCCCGTGGCTCGGAGTATGGTGCATGTGTTGCCATGACTCAAACTGGGGATGGTTGTGTGTAGATGTTTCCCCTAAGAGAGTGCAGTTGACACTGTAGCTCTAAGCGTGGATGCCTACGTACCCTGGCACAACTCGTTAGCAGTGACACGAGATGTCCTCCATGTGGTCTCGTAGTGACCGAGACAAGGGAGGTCATGAAAACTGGCTCTATCATTGACCTTGTATGGTACCGACTTGTGAGAAGTTTGTGGTCAGTTGGAGATGGTCGGGGTATGCTCCATCTCCTCAGGTCATAAGTGTGATTGTAAAATGTGTTCAGCCGTGTAACATATCTGTTTAAGGATCGAATATGAAAATCATTGATTGATGCGCAATACAGTTATACATTTTAGTGGATAGATGTTATTTATGTTTCTTTACATTCCTTGCAAAGTAGATAGATGATTTATAACTCTACCATGGGTAGATGCAATGTTCTGCTTGAGAAAGGAGATTACTTTATTCTGTTCATACAGTGAATTATCCTACCTTTTAATATATAAGAACCACTGCTCAGTTTATAAATGTTAAATCTATGATAATAATATGGTCGGCGGAGAGTTATATCTCTCACTGGAAAAATTGTCTCACCCCGTGGGATCTACATTTTTTTTAGGTGGACGTGCACGAGGTGGCGAAGATCTTTCTGCAGAGGTACATCTATAGCAACAGGTACAGCAGTGACAACTCAGGTTGAGTGTACTTACTGTCGTGTCTTGTAGATAGAAGTCCTATGTGTCGTCTCTGTACTGTCAGGTCCTTGGAGTTGGTTAGTACTTGTTTCATAAATAATCCGAGATTTTGGCTTGAATACCTCGACATTTTATGTTGCTCTAGTATGTGTTTTGATAGAGCAACTGTTATATGTTATCCTCGAGAAGAGATGGTATAGTGTCTGTACAATGTGAACAATGATGTATATAAAGTTTTGGTTCTGCCTTAAAGAGTTTTCTTAGAAATGGATCTCTTTGTAAAATGGTTTTAATTTTTAGTGATTTTTGTTAATCCGTTGTTTATGTTTATTCTACTTAATTAATGACGATTTGTTTGTCGGTTTGATGACGGTCGTTTCAACAACAGTGAGAGCTAGTGCGTGGCTGGTGCATTCATTTTGTCATGTTCGACTTTTGATTCTTTTACCATCCTTCTAAGAGAGCTGAAGTGAGTATTCAGAACCTAAAAGATCCAACTAGTGATGGACACTGATGAATGGAGCAAATAGGACATTGGAAAATATGTACATGGCATGCCACGCTTTTACAAACAACTCCAATTGGGATGTCGTGATTTTACACAAGTTAAAATTATAGTGAAAACATCCCAAATGTAGGAAATGACCTTGATACTAGTTGTTCTTTGGATTGTATCATTATTTTGTAAATTTGAGGGAAAAATATTACATCATTTTCCTTTGTAAATGAATATTTTTTTTGAAATGAATAAAAATGAGTTGGTTTATGAAGGTTTCGTCTGTGGATGTTTTAATATCTTCTCCTTTGTAGACGATTTGTTCTAAATCAATACATATTTGAGTTAGTTTGTGAATGTTTCATCTATGAATGTTTCGAAAATATGATTGTAGTTGGATCTGATTAACCGTTTACGTGTGTGTCATTCAGTGACTTGACTCATGCATACTTCATATACAAGCATGTCATCTTACATGGATTAGGTGACATTGTTTCTTATCAATTTTTATAGAGACGATACCAATTATGAACGTAATCTTTAATAAGCATAGGTGACACACTTTTCAAAGCCTACATAGTGTATAAATTACACTTAAAAAGATGACAGTCATTTCATAGATGACTGCCAACTGTGTCACCTTTTAAGCTAAAGGTGACATACTTGAATGTTATGTATGAAATGTTTTTTAGTAGTGTATATTGAGTATAAAGTATATACGACTCGCACCTCTCTCGTGGAGAAGGCAAGCGACTTACATAGATATGCACGCAAGAACATATAGCTTCTGCTGCTCAGAAGCAGCTAGCTCTTATTTACTTATTACTATATATCTTTGGATGTGATTTTGTGTTTTACAGCACAGTCATGTATTATCTTCACCAGTAACGACGGCAGTAGCGCCAGCAGTAGCCATGGTGTAAACGGCAACAATACCAGGGTCCCACACCGTGTTATCCACCTTGGTTATTTGCTTCTACTCCATCTGTTCAACAAAGGAAGTTAGGAACATTTCCAAATACAGATTTATGTGATAATTGAGGGCATTTCTAGTATTTAAAGTTTCTTAAATGTAAAGATTAACAGCAATAATGATATAATATATTAACGGAGGTATTTCTCGATGTGTTTGTTTCAGCACAAACTCACCTGGTGTCACTTCTTGCGCTTCTTCAAAAAGCTCCCTTGACGCGAAATCTTGGGAAGAAACAAGTGCAAGGGTGATTACAAGTATGCAGAAAACTGCAAGTATTTTGGATGCCATGTTTATTGGCTAACAGGCAGCAATTACGTTATGTTTAATTTGGTTGTCTATGGGGTGTGAGATAGGTACAAGAGATCCTCTCTATTTATAGCGACTTGGAGCAGAGCCACTTCAGAAAGGATAGCGACCCTACAAATTACTATTTGCTTTGTTTCTTCTTCATCATCTCCGGACAACTCAAGAAAATACAATCTATTGCATACCTGAATCTGACTCGGTCCATGATTTGAAACATTATGGACAACGAGTGGTAACTTCATTGTGTAATGGCGCACAATAACATGATACAATCTACTTTCTACGTTACTAGGCTTAACAGCATTGTAATGCAAACCCACCGCATCTGATTCGGTAGATGACAAATACTGTTTGCTATGTAATACGTTATTGTTGATTTTACACCCCATGCAAACTGATAGATTAATAGCTGCCGCGCAAGATATCATCCTGATACACGTTAGGTTTTGTTCTATCTCATTTAGCAGGTTACGACCAAAGCGAAACCCTTTAGTCGTCCAAAAGCTGCTGAATGTAAAATTTGGGAGAAAAAATATGTCAACTCATGAATCATGATGCATACATCATTTGTCTTTTATATTTTGAATGTTCTTTATCGTTAGACTATGTACATCGTTAGACTATGTACATCACCACAAGATTGCGTGTTTTTATGAGGATGTTAGGACTGCATATTAGTAATCTACTATGCTTCTATGGAATCTATGCAGTACTTTTTATACGGTCAGAACCTAAGGCCTTTTCTGAATTAAGCTGTATTTTAAGAAACAAAGAGGTCTTCGTCTCACACTGGTGAGCTTAAGACCTTCTTTTTTTATAAAGATTTGTATGCACGTATTAATCTTGAGGAGAGAGATCTGCCTCTCACGTGCATGATGGGGGTGCCTTAGCTATAATAGGCGTCGGATAACTATTTTATAGGAGGCCTCCTATAGAAAAATGGTAGGAGACCAATCACCATTCGGTATAATATCAAAGAATTTTTTTTAGTATTAAAATTTTAATTTTTCTCTCCGTTATTCTTTTTACAGGTTGAGTTTTAGGGATTCTCATTGGTTGTGTTGATAATTTTTAATTTACGTTATTACATAAAACAACGATAGGCGCAATTAAATTAACAGTTTATGCTGATCTAGATAAAAAAACGTAGAATAAACCAATGTAGGTGAACAAAAAATAAATTAGGTCCGGATCAAACCAGATCGTTCATTGAAAAACGAACGTGACATACTTAAAGAAAACAACGCCTTGCAACTCTTCTGTTTAACCCTAATAACCAGAGACATATTTATAGCCTTACATACCAGTAATCTTATTCCTGTTAAGACACGACCACTTGGTTTCTCTAGTACACGTTGCGAAAATTTCCACGAAAGAGACATTTTCCAGTTACGAGTAATAAATCCGATTAGGAAAGAAACAATTAATGAAATTAATAATTAATTACGTAATTATATCCTAGTGTAAAAAGAAGACGGAAGACATTCTTCACAATCCACAAGGTACAAGCCACAAGCCACAAGCCACAAGCCATAGCCCATGTCCGGTCCGGCCAAGCGAGACGAGGCACGGTGTGGCATGGCGCGTGTGCGTGTGTGCGTGTGTGTTGTGGTCACCATACCCACTAAGGAGGTGAGCATACCGTCCTCCTAGGATCCTTAGACACTAGTGTCACATGTGATCCTACATATACGGACCACAAAAGTTCTAGGAATGAGCAATGTGGGATAAAACTTCTTTCACATTTGCACTAGAGACAAAACTACCTCTCTCACATGTGCTAGCTACACTACATTGGGCTTAAACCATACTATATACATCGATGTAGCAGCCATATATCTAGCAATCCCCCACAAATTCTAATGTGTAGTGTGCGCTACCATTCAGTCCTCCATACTGTGCTTTCAGTAGATACCTTTCGATTTGAATCTACCTGAGTTATCCAACTGTGATCCCTGTAGAAACTAGGTGAATATTCTTGAACTTGAACCTTGGGTGCAAGAGTATAGGTTGGTAACAATACAATAAAGACATGGTAGAAAAGAAAACAATGTATTAAGACCGTGCATATAAAATTTTATGTCATGATTGATAACAGAGAACAACCTAATTCTTCTATTGTTGCCTACATAACATCAATCATTTAGTTGGAGTCTCTAAGGATGTATTGCTAACATCTTGTCCTAAGACTTGACACCATTCAGAGAGTAATCTCTTACTAACTTGCACTCATGACACTAACAGGTTTCCCAGAGGATAGACACAAATGCATGAAGCATCAAAGTAATTACATAGTGTCATCTAATTCACTCGAAAACTTGTTATTACCACATTGAACCCAATTTGTGGGATCTCTACTCTATTGGGTTGGGTTGCTACTTCCTGCGAATAATGAGGGGTTTTAGTCCCATCCCCAACCTAGATTTTTCCACTAAGGCTAAGGGAAGACCTTTAGTGAAAGGATCAACTATATTTTCTTTGATACCGACATAGTCCACATACATGACCCCATTAGACACTAACTCCCTTACATACTTGAGTCTGACTTGGATGTGTCACTTGTGACTCTTTATCTTGGCAATAGTTGTAGTGTTGTCACAGTGAACTGAAATTACAGGAAGCGGCTTCTTTACCATAGGTAAACTAGACATAAGTCCATGTAGCCATTCAACTTCCAATCCAGTTTCATCTAAAGCACACAACTCTGCCTCAAAAGTAGATCGAGATAATATGGTATGTTACTTAGACCTCCATGAAATAGCTCCACCTCCCAACATGAATACATATCCTGAGACACCATTACTCCAAGAATTGATGGAAATTCAGCTTGCATCATTGTATACTTCGACTACAGAAGGATATGTGCCATAATGCAGTCCAAGGGAACAAGTTCACTTGATATACCTCAAAACTCTATCAAGAGCTTCCCAATGGGTCTTGTCGAGACAACTGGTGAATCCAATTAACTTGCTCACAGAAAACACGATGTCTGGACGTGTGCAATTTATAAGATACATCAAACTTCTAATAATATGATAGTATCGTAAGAAAGAAACTGGAACCCCAATCTCATTCTTGAACAAGGCCTTGGATAAATCATATGGAGTCTTAACAAGTTTACGTGATGTATACTCAAACCTCTCAAGCATCTTCTCAACATAGTGAGACTGAGAGAGAGTCATACCTTCATTACACCTTATGATTTTAAGCCCTAAAATCACATCAGCGACACCCATATCTTTCATCTCAAACTTGCTACACAAGAATGTCTTTGTCTCATTTACTACTTTCATATCAGAACCAAAAAGTAGGATATCATCGACATATAAGAATAATAAAATTAATCCATCATCGATGATTTAATAGTAGAGAAACTTATCAAATTCATTAGAAACAAAGAAAAATGATGATATCACAGAATCAAACTTCTCAGGCCGCTGCTTAGGGGCTTGTTTCAAGCCATATAATGACTTAAAAAGTTTACACACTTTAGACTCATTCCCACGACCCACGAATCCCTTAGGTTGTTCCATATATATCTCTTCCTTAATATCACCGTATAAGAACGCGGTCTTCACATCCATCTGATGGATACATAGATGATCAATGGAAGCCAATGTTATAAGCACTCATATTGTGGACATATGAGAAACATGTGAATAGGTATCAAAATAATCTATTCCTTCCCTCTGTGTGTAACCCTTTGCAACTAACATAGCCTTATACTTATTTATTGTCCCATATGCAATTAGTTTCTACTTAAAAATCCATTTGCAACCAACTGCAGAACAACCAGGAGGCAAATCCACCAATTCCCAAGTTCCATTCGAGAGAATTGATTGGATTTCATCATTAACGGCTTCATTCCAAAACTTAGGTTCTGGAGATTCTATAGCTTGTTTGAAAGTTTCAAGATCATCTTCAACATTATAAGTGAGAAACTCACTTCCAAGTCCTTGGATGTCCTAGACTGTTTACTTCTCCTTGGTTCAACTATTTCTTCAGAATCATCAGATTGAGAAATAGCTTGTTCAGATTTGCCCCCCACGTTTGTCATCCTTTACACGTGCTCGGGAATAGAACCTGTGGTGAATAATTCCTCTTGTGATACTTCATTGGGCATACCAGATTTCATGGGAAACACATCATCAAAGAATGCAACATCATATAATTTCACAATTGTATTGACCTCAAAGCCTGAGATATCAGATTTTACAATCAAGAATCTGTAGGCATAACTTGTCTCTACATACCGCAAGAATATGGCATCAACCATTTTCGGTCCCAATTTCTTCCTTTTGTATTCAGGGGCAAGTACCTTAAAAGGTGCCTCCACACTTGAAGATATTTGAAACTCGATTTTCTTCCTCTCCATAACTCAAATGGACTACTCTCTACATGTTTATGGGTAACTCTATTCAGAATATGGCAAGCCGTATTCAAAGCTTCCCTCCACATGAATTTGGGTAGACCTGGGGTTTGGAGCAAACAATTTACCATAAGGGTTCATTTTTTACATTCATCTATCCCATTAGATTGTGGTGAATATAGAGTGGTAATCTCATTAACTATACCATGTAATTGGCAAAATTCTAAAAACAAATTCGAGGTATATTCTTCTCCCCTATCAGACCTTAATCATTTAAGTATTTTCCAATTTGAGTTTCAACTTCTTTCTTATAAATTTAAATTTATCCAATACCTCATCTTTACTTCTAAGCAAAAATATATAACAGTTGCTACTAGCATCGTCCATAAAAATTATAAAATAATGCTTTTGATCCCTTGTGGCAATGCCATTATAACATACCGAATCTTGGACATTTTGTCTTTTGACCCTCTTTCCCATCTTTTCCTTTCATTTCTATCCTCTCTAGCTTTTATGTTTAATTTGTGGAGAATATGATGGTTTAATGAACATTTGTTCACTTTTTCTCTCAATATTTGGCTTTATGCACAAATACCTCAGTGAAGGCTTAGTAATGGGTGTAATATGTAAAATGTCCACCTAAGTGCTAAAAAGAATAAATAAATTTGTCCTAGAACTTTCTAGTGCTTTTTAGAGTATGAAAAAGAAAGGAAATCTCAAAATATACATAAAGGAGATGATAAATGTAATAATTGGAAATAATATGGGATATAATGGATAAAAGGAGATAATGAGGAATATATTGTCTCAAAAATCATAAGTGTAAACCCATGAAGATAATTTGTATATCAATTTCGTTTTCTTGACCTAAAAGAAACTTAAGGGCCAAGTATCACCTAATTTGGAAGATAAAAGCATATATTAAAGTCTTTATTAAAAGAAAATAGGAGATAAGTCAATAAGGTGAAATAACATATCTAATGTTCTAAAATTGGAAAAATAACTCCACATTCGTAATATAAGTATGGAAATAAGCTTTTGGGCAAATTTTCATCTAATTTGGCCAATATTTAATATTTTATTTTATTCAGGAGAGAGAAAATGACTCAAAGACCAAAACTATTAAATATATGTTGAAAAAAAATTAATTAATGTCAAAATCGTGTTCTTCACGTTTAGTATTGCTTATTGGCCAAGTTTTATATTTTTAGGAAGTTTCTTGATGCCTCTAATAAATCAAAAGGATAAAATAAATGATAATATTTAATTGTATTAAATAAAATAATAGAACTCTTCATAAAAAAGTAATGTCAAATTAGTATCTAACATACTTAATATGAGTTATTGGTGAAGTTTTGTAATTTTTGGAGAATCCTAGTGTCATTAATGAAGGAAGAAAGAGAAAATGACATTTGAATTATTTAGCCTATTAAATGTCCCCAAAAGGAAAAACTAATTCCATATTTGGATGCTATGCATCAAAATCAGTCAAAATATAAATTTTGGCTAATTTTGGATAACGTTTGGGCCTTCAAATGGGGAGAGAGAAAAACATTAAATCACTTTAGTCGAATTTGAATATGAATAAAAAAATTTAACTGTGATTTCATGCTGATCGTCGGCCGTTGGATCTTGATCTGAGGATCTGCATTTTGTCTTCTTCCTCGAATCGATTAGGAAATAGATGGTTTGTTTTCCAAAATTTCAAATTCAATTATCTTGAGATATACTCGATTAAATTCGGTGATTTTTGGTTCTACGAATTCCTCTCGAGATCTCGCACAACTTTTTACCAAGATTTTTGTATTTTGACGAAAATTCAAAAAACCCCTTAAGCAAGTCGGCGGTCTCTCTCACCTCACCTAGCTAAACCCTAGCCTAGGCCTCCTTGCCTATAAATACCTATACCCGAAGCACCCCCATCGTATTTGCAACTCGACACACTAGCTAATTTGGATTGTCATCCGCGTTTGACCCTTCTGTGAGCCATCGAGGATGCCTAGCTTGTGGCACTCGTAGCTCCATGTACTCTCCAGCTTTGGCACAATTAAAGGTAGCATCGAATCCCTCATGTTCTAAGCTTTCCATCACATACTTGCACTTCAAATTTGGTTGAGTATAGCGCAAACGCCCAATCTTTCCCCAAGCAAGCTGGTGCTTGCTCACAGCCATGGTGTGGGCTGATTTGGGGGAGACAACCCGTGGCTTTTTACTATTTTACCCCCGCTCACTTCCTTTCCTTGGTACGAAGTGTCTACGTGGCAATTTCTTATTGATTCATTTTCAAAAATTCATATCTTCTAAACCGTGAGTCCAAAAATAAATATAAAATATGTTCTGAACTTGTAAAAATGTTCTCTTTCCAAAAAAAATATTACAAAGGTTTATTTCGAGTTTTGTTGAAGGTGATTTTCTACAATATGAAAAGTAAAAATCACCAAAAATTCATATAAAAGTTCATATCTTCAAAATACATAATATTATATGTTATTTCGATCAAAAAACCCTAAAAAGACAATGGTGATGTTTTCGGAGTCCAATTCGAAGGTTTGCACAAAAAGTTAGTAACTTTAGGGTTTTAAGCCTTTAATGAATAAACATATATCTAATACATAAATATGATGATCATATTAGGGAAAGCGAATCTGATCTCATGTAAAAGTTATGAAAACTGGTTCTAGGATTCTAAAGAGGATGTTCTTAATACATTTCAGTTGGGAATATTTGTGCCTTGACCTACTTTTCAATAATGAGGCTTCATTGAATCCTATTTCTTATACTCTTGATTCTTTTTCTATTATGGCCTCATAATCAGTTTTGGAATATTGTTCTTAGGTCTTGGCACCCCTTTGCCATGTTCTATTTAAATGATGCTATTACTTGCCATTGTTTCTATCATGTTGATTTTATTAGACTAACTAGCTATAGTAGTGGTACTTATGTACAACCACCCATAGTTGGGGAATGTGTTATTTCACCGCTGGGGAACATCTTATTCTCCCCCGCACATGAAATATGTGCAGGTGACTGGGAATGTGTTACTATCCCCTCACACTTTGGTTGAAGGTCCGGTAGGTGCTTCAACCCTAGTTAGTTAAGGTAGTCAATATTAATCATGCATGCAATTCTTTTAATATACTTTGTTTATGGCAAGCATCTATTGAAAGCTTCTTTTATATATGGCCTCATTCTCTTGATTGTCTTCATCTTATGATGAAAATTATCCTAATTTTACTTGCTTTTCTTACCTCACTATATTAGAATAGTTTGTGACACATACTTTTATTTTCCTTCCCTCTTGTTGGGTGCTTTCCCAACCACCCAAATGTGGAGCAAGGTGATGGATAAGGCATGAAGATCTTAGTGTTGACATGGACTAGCTGATGGATATGTTGCTTGGAGACAAAAGTGGAGTAGTCTATACTTCCCTCTATCTAGATCCTAGTTGTGTTTGATGATGTAACCCTAAAAGGGAGATTTTTGATGTATCTTTTACAATCTTTTATGAAATTGAATATAGTCAGAATTGTTTTTATTCCGCTGCTTTCCAGTGTGTTTTGTTTACCATATTTTAGTAGAGGGTGGTTTATCCCACTCTTTACAACATGGTATCAGAGCCCATGGTATTCGGAAATCTGATTATTTTAGTTTTGTCTCCCTAGTTAGAATCCATGACTTACATAGTTCCTTTAGGTGACATGGTTACCCCAGATTTGATCTACCTTGATGAAAGGTTGACTTAGAACTCAATAGTTCCACATTAGAATCTTGATGAATAAAACCCTAAAATACTCATGACTAAAATATGCATAATTTGATGTTGTTTAGGTATTGCCTTTAGGCAACTATTAGGGCATGAAGTTGAAGCAAAGGTGTCTAGAAAGGATCAGGGTTTTGGGGCCTGACAATATTTTCCTCCGTGCCACTAGCTTGGTTTACGAGGACTCCCGTTCCCATATGATACCGGCCTGGCCTGAGCTAATATGAATTGTCCAAAATAGTTTTCTTTTAGGCAATAGTAACTTTAGACTTCTATGTTGTATATCTTTGGGAACCCAAAGTTTCTTTGTATGATGACTTGTTTTGCTGGAGGATTTATACCAAGATAGTTTCTTATGTCCCTAGAACCTAGACCTTAGAGTTTAGGTGTTTGGGAAGATATCAGAGTGCGCAGTGGAAGCATGATGGATCTTGAGAATGGTTTAGTTAGACTTATCCTTTAACCCTAGTTATTTTGGCTTGATAGGTCGAACCCTTTAAGGGGTGGAGTATGGTTAGGTTGGATGTTCGAGTGGTTAGATTTCGAGGATGAAATCCTATTTAGGGGGATGGAACCTGTAACGCCCCGGCCCACTGCCCAAGGCTCTAGCAGAGTTTCAGGAATGACGGCTGGCCCCACAGACCACCACTAGCCTTAACTGCACGCTTTTGTCCACTCACGCGCAAGCCAGGATCAACTTCCCGACTGGTCACCCATCCTAGTACTACTCCAAGTTGAGCACGCTTAACTATGGAGTTCTTTAGAGATGGGCTCCCAAAAAAGGAGGTGCACCTTGGTGATATGGGTAGTCCAATCAATCCTTTTAAGATCATGTTATCCTAGGCCTCAAACCTGGGATGTTACAATCTCCCCCACTTAGACTCTTGACGTCCTCGTCAAGGCTCAACTATATGACCTCATAATCTGACCCCATTTCAGTGCAGACCCACAATGGACCATAGACACCTAGCTCCCATCCACGGCTACCAGCGCAAAGCGGCTCCATCTCGTCTCTACGGATAGCCCTTTCCAACTTGCCTGGACCGCACGGCTCAAGATTGGCATGCCACATGCCCATGTGGGCCCCACCTACTGGAGGGGTTATGGCTCTGATACCATTTGTTACAACCTCACCTTTCAATAACTCCCAATTAAGGGAGACCAAGAGGATAAAGCCGCAACCATTTATTCCGGATCAAAGGTTCGACATATAACCATAAACAATTATTAAATTCTAACAGACTATATTGAAAAATGGTAATAAAAATTTTCTTTACATACCTTGAAAAGTTGGGAACTATCTTCTAACCACAACTTAACTAATCTATCTAATTCCTCCTTGTTCTTTAATTCTTGAATTCACAATATGTCGCTTTACTATTTGTGTTGTTGAGGATTTTACCTAAAACGCCGACAAACAAAAACGTCGGTCAGCCGAAGCTGGTATGTGGAGGGAGCAGATAATGTTCAACTAGGTTAACAATATAATCAATCAATTAATCATTTAACAATCAAGTTTACGTTTTAAGCCAAACTACTCAATCCATCTTTTCCACAACTATGTGTTGTCCCTATAATGACTTACATGGTACCTCTATTAAGGTGACTTGATGGACCTGCCCTCTAGGTAGCCAAAGTCATTCATGACCCTACCCTCTAGGAAGTCAAAGTCATTCATGACCCTACCCTCTAGGCAGTCAAAGTCATTCATGACCTGATGTACCTACCCTCTAGGTAGTCTTTTATCAGGTCAGCCAATACGACACAGAGGGAATCAAGGATTGAGCTAGAAGGCATATACATTAAGTGATAGTCATAGTCACTTTATACTTTGCATGAAAGAAATAAACATCCAAACTGTTTAGTTGCATTCAATGCGATTAAACATTTGGGAAACATCGGGAAACATAAGGGGTTAACCATAAGTAACCACATACCTGATCCATAGTAACTTGATGTCCATGCATTAACATTCAACACAATTAACAAGCAATCAAAAATATCCTAAAAATAATGCATAACATTCAAGTGTCATCGTCTTATTCAAAACATCCTCAAGATCAACTTGGATTCCACCTTATAAATTCTAGGCCAACTTTAGGGTTTTATTAGGGTTTTAGCCTTCATTATGCATTTATCACTTTTTATGCTCTTTTAGTTCACAAACCCTAATTTCTGCATCATAGGCACAATTGAATGTCAATTAAGTCTAATATGTTTCTTTTACACTAAAACAATTATCTTAATCCTTTTAGATCATATCCAAAACATTAAGGCTAATTATCATCTTTGGTTTCTTTCAAATTGACAAATCATATTTCATTATAGTTCAACTCACATATATGAACCTTATTTATTACTATTTCCACCTTTATACACTAGGAAACACTAATTATCCAAATAATTTACATTAAAGATCTTTGATACTCAATTTATCTTTGAATCATCATATTTCTATTTTACTCGTCGATTGTACAATTAAAACCATTAGAATTCATATCAACATAAATTAGGGTTTCTAATCCCATTAAGGCATATTCATGTACATAGAAACCTAAATTAAACCAACTATATAAAAAGATCCTCTTTTTAAATACTATTTTCACTTTTATTAACAACATGTTAATATCAGCTTGAATTATCCATCTATCATCAAATCTAAGGGTTTTTCCGTAGTTAAATCATTAAAGAGGATAACTTTATGTATTTTTTTCCAATTTCAAGCATATAAATTCTAAATTAAACTAATCATGTGCAAAGTTCTTCCTTTTTGAACTCAATGTTCCTTTTTACATTTAACAGGTTAATATCAACTCTAATGATCCATTAAACCCTATTAATCACTTTAATCATATCAAAGTAGGGTTTCTTTAATCATCATTATGTTAAAGTTGATAAATTACACTACTTTTCAAATTGCAAGGGGAATTGGCTTATAATCATAATTTATTTAGATTCCTCACGTCTTTCTTATCAACTTTCATATATAAACTTTTGTCATCCGAGCTACGAATATTTTACTATGATTTTTGCAATAAAAACTTACTTCGGCCAATGGGGTGCTGCCACGTCATCTATATCCATGCAATGCGTCTGTTTGAGTTTATAATCAATTGTCGACTTTGCCCTCCACTTAAACATTTGTCTCTTCATGACAGGAGGGGTAAAACGGTCCAAAGGACCTTTTACCCTTCTCCTTCCTCGGGTAGAAGGTGCGCAGCCGCCCTAGCCGCCGACAGCTGCTCTCCCGCGGCCTACCTCGTCTTCCTGGAGGCTCGAGGACCTCCGCAAGGTGGAGCCCTAGCTCCGACGATCTTTGGCACGCGTGGGGCACCCCAAGGTCAGGATGGCTGCTCCCAAGCGCATCCAACCTACGTTTGCTGCTGTGCGGGAAGCACTTCTACATGCTTACAACTGGAGCTGCGCGGAAGTCAAGGCGTTGGATGATTGGATGATCATCTTAGGGTGATCGTGGGAGTCCCTTCCTCCAACATGACAACTCCACTGCTTCCTGGTTGCTCCAAGGTCGCTCTACACTCTTGGTTAGGGTTTGCACGTCATGAAGAAGGAGAAGAGGTAGAAAGGGGTATACGTGGGATATCTCCCTCCTAGACTCGTCCAGAGCTCTTTCTCTCCTTTTATAGAGGGTGTAACGAAGTCTAAAGATAGCTATTCTTGAGTTGTCAAGTCCTTTTCCAATTAGGAAATTATATTCCTTCATGAAAAAGCAACCCTTCTCTCTCTTCATTACTCTTTTTGATATTCTCTTTAATATGGATATTTAGGAATTCGAAATTCCTCTTTCTTACTCTCCTTAAACTTGCATTTTATTTATTTGTCACAAAATCATGGTTCCTTTTTAATATAAAAACACCTCCTTTTAAAAACAACACAAAATTCATTAATAATGTATTACATTATCATCTTATTTTGCCTTTTTAGTATTTTCTCTTTCTTTCCTCTTTATTGGGACTCCTTGGCTCCCAAGACACTCTATTATTTCGAAATTCATTTTATTGGAATACTCATTATCCTTCTTAATGCAACTATATGCATTATTTCACATTATCTTGTTTATTTCCCATTTAAAATACCTCCTTTTGAGAATTTCTCTTTATTTCTCTTTTATTTTCCTTATTGGTATTCCTTTTATCATTAGAAATCTTTAGAATACGAAATTCCACCAAGAAAACTCAATTATACCTCTTTTCCACTTATTTTCCACATTTTCTCATTGTTTTCAATTTCTTTCTTAATAAAGAAATACATAATTAATCTTTTCTTTTTCTTATTGCTTTTCTTTGAAACTTTAGACTCCTTGGAACCCAAGGAATCCAAGAGGCACGAAATACCTCTTTGGATATGCCCTCTAGAGGTTTCCATCTTTTTCTTTTCTCAAATATTCAATTACTCATTTACTAATTGAATTTTCTTGTTATTTCCTTGTTATTGGGCCCAATAGTCAATACAGCCCACAAAGCAACCAATCAAGGCTATTGTGAAAGGAATCCATTTACTCAAAACAAATCATATCATTATTTGTTCAATTATCTTTAATATGAGAAATTGTATTTCTCACCAATTGATCCCAAAAATTGGGGTTGTAACATCCTTCCCCTCTTATAGGAATTTTGTCCTCAAAATTCAAACAAGCAAACAAATAATTCAGGATAAGACTTTTCCATGTCCATCATTGAACCCTATGTGGCTTTTTCGTACTCATGGCATTTTCAAAGAACCTTTATCATCACATATTCTTTTCTCTGAGTTCTTTCATCCTGGCGTCTATAAACTACACATGTGACTCAGGCCATTTTAGCCTCCCTTGGGGCTCACTATTGCTCAGCACATGGTCGGGGTACCTCACATAGTGCTCTAAATTGGACACATGGAAAACATCTCCCATTACTCTATCCTGAGGGGTAGGGTCAAACCTAACCTTCTCCACCCATCCATCTCTAATGGACCCATGTATCAGGGAATCAGCTTTCTCAACTACAGCTCAGAGGGGTCGGATTCTCACATATTCTTCCACAGTAACTTGTAAGTCAGTCTACTTTGCATCTGCTCATGACTCTCATCGTCTCTAGGCTCCTTTCAGCCCTTGCATGATCAAAGTGACTTCATCTACACGCACTGTGGTCCCTTTTCTAACCACCATGTGGCCCTTCTCACCAACATCACCTTACTGAAGTGGTGACCGACACAACCTCCCTTACAGAGCTTCATATAAAACCCGATACTGGCTATGGTGGTCTATGTCACATCTTTCATAGGACAGAACTGTCTCTAGATATCACCCTGAACGAGCACACATGCCCTCATCAGACCCTTTAGTCTGGATCATACTAACCATAGTTAGGGGTGATATTGAGATTTTCATGTACCTACTTCCACTTTATGGAAGTGAACTTTTAGGTCAAACTCAAGAACCTTTGAACTCACATCATGGTGTAGTTGGACCACCTCTCTCATGGATAGTTCAACCAGATCTGTCCCTTAATAAAACTCTTTCTTTCTCATGTCCTCTAGGTAAGGCGACCTACCATAACCCATATTGCATTTCGACCTTCCTTGGCCCAAGGGAGACCTATCACAACATCCATAGTGTTGAACTCCCATTCCCTCTCAGGGACTCTTTTGTCCTCTATATCGATACACTGGGTTACTGGGGTTCGTCCTTTACCTCCTGGTTTTCATGGCCATATATCACATGCAACTTCATCTTAAGCATCCAAAGTGTTATTGCCAACTACTGTCTTGGTAGAACCACGGTGTACGGTGATCTTCAACCATGATTTCCTGTATGTCATGATTCTATCAAGATCAATTCCTCTGAAACCCTAAACCACTCTAGTCGGGGTTTCGTCACCTCCTCTTCCAAAGATGTGCATTTGAGGTTCTACCACCATCCTTTCATCGTATCAAGGACTAGACTGGCTAACCAAACAACCCTTAACTTTTCAACGCATCTTGTTATAACTGAGTGTTATCCAAACACCTCTCCTTTTCAAACTTAGGGTTAGCCAAACAACCTCTTCTAGCTTCTAATCAAACAAGTCAGATGTACCTCATCCATTACCACTTCACATACTTAGGTAACATTACACTTCCATGTATTTCACTTATCATGTCACCTCAAACTATATGTTTATCTTCATAAGAACACTCTCTGATTCCATCATCATGGTGATCAAACTCAACCTAGTATAACTTGTACGTTCCACATAGCTCATCATAGAAACTTCCTCATAAGGGGACTACCTCATTCCTCTTAGTATCTACAAACCATCCATGTATCATTAACTTTACCAGAGTAGATATCTTCTCTATCCCCATTTCTCATGGCAACGTTCTAACCTACATCATCTCTTATCCTTGGTGTATGACATGCATAATGTACTATCTCTCACCCCCATAACAAGAGGAAATAAGCATTTGGCTGCAGTCCAAATACAGAGTTCTTCCTGTTCCAAGAGTAGAGATGGTGCATCCCACCTTGCCAATACACCTTTAGATCTAAGTTGCAACATGCCACATATGTCTCTTCATCACAAAAATCCTGATATCAAACTAGTTTTGAACCTACCGTGGTTTATATCATTGGTCCTTTCCTCTAGGCCTATAGGGTACCGAATCTTTTGGGGTCATCCCTCTTCCCCCATGCATCAAGAGAGTGCCCTACTCATCTGTCCTTTTGGGTCCCATGAGTTCATGAAGGTGATCAATCTCCTAACCCATGGCCCTCAGACAATGATAGTTGTTACCTCCCGACCCTATGGTCATGTGCAACTGGGGAATTAGGCAACTCCTACTTTCATAGGTCTTATCCCTACCTGACCCTAGGATAGACTTAGGATTCTCCATTACAGAACATGTTCACTTAGAACCTTACCCAAGTCTTCATCATCCCTCTTTCTGCATTCATGGGCTGACTCTCATCCGTTCATAGGCATCATTTCAACCTGCCTACCTTGGTCAAGCCCCATACCGGTTACCTCCATGGTAACACATCCATATGCAATTAGAGATGGATATCTATGGGTTTACAGGTTCATTTTCATACTATGTACTTTTCACTTAGCTTCTCAAGATCCTATGAGACCTCTTTAGGTTACCTTGAACCACCAAAACTGACATACACCCTTCCAAAGGGGTCTCTCTCCCAGGATGGAAGGAAAACTATCTCTAAGGTCACAAAAGCTCTTAGGTCTAGGGTTTACATCCATACGAGCCTACTTAACCCTAGCAAGCCATTAAGGAAAGAGCAGATCACTTACTGTACCATGCTAGGTCATACTTGTCCTCTTTCCTCGACGTTGGATCAAGATCATACCTTTCTTTAACATCAACCTAGCTGTGAGGGGTTCATCAAACATACCTTAAACTTAAAGGGCTCTGCTTTTCCTCTATACATGAGGAGTA
This sequence comes from Alisma plantago-aquatica, assembly GCA_963693085.1. Lineage (NCBI taxonomy): Eukaryota > Viridiplantae > Streptophyta > Magnoliopsida > Alismatales > Alismataceae > Alisma > Alisma plantago-aquatica. The sequence continues at coordinate 257,207,072 of OY856412.1, forward strand.
CCATGCTCGTTTCTATAGGAACTCAATTCTCATCATGAGCATCAGGTACCCCACTTCCCCTCTTAGGCCTAGGATTCCTATGTTTATTACATGCTCTATCTCTTAACTACGAACCAAGCATGATAAAGGCATGACATGCACTCCTTGACATCCTTCTACTCAAGCAACACTTAGAGTTGGGTCCTCCTTAAGGACAACCAATAAGGTACAAGGCCTCATAACCTGCTACTATACCTTTCTAGGTCTAAGGAACTCTTCTTCCTACCTCAGAAGGTAAACATCCCTACCATGGGAACGTAGGTACCAGAAGTTTCATCTTCTCTCAGGGGTTGGTCCCTCTAAAGACAACCAAGGTATCATCAACTTTCAGGGACCGATCATGAGGCAACCATTATCATCCCTTGTTCAGGGTCTTAGGCTTCCAACCTTTTTGCGGGGTTTCCTGCTCTCTCTAGAGCTAACCCTACATCCAACCTCACCATTAGAGGTCCTATCTTCATGAAGGTTCAACCTCAGAGGCATGCTCTACATGGGTGAAGCCTAGGTTTGAACTTATGGTTGCTCAAGGTCATCCATAACCCTTTATGCTCCATCATGATTCCTTATCTAGGGTTTCATCCTACCGTCAGCACTATGACGTGCCCTAGGTTCCAGCTATGCCCTACTGGTACAAGCCCATGGGGTTTCTATGGTCCTTCACTAACATCATCATATAAAGAGCTATCATGTACTCTAACATGCACGACCCTTCCCAGGGTTGGGGTTGCCAAAGGTGCTAGGTCACCCATGGATCCTATGACATCCCAAAGGCATGTCCTTTCAAACACCTGGTCCAACTCATCTCTCTCTAACCTTCACTTAGGGTTAGAGTTAGCATCATCCTCAGAGGATGTGCCATGTCTCTACTGGCAATGGAGATCTCTATCTCCAAGACTAACTTATCCTCCCGACAAGAAGGTCTAGCCTCAGGTCTCTTTTGAGGACAAGACATCTTATGTTATACGACCTAAGCATGTATCTATTATTTATTTTGTGTTTAATCTATTAAGCTTATGTCCATGACATCTTATTTACATGCCTTTCATTAATTTAGTGGAGGATTCCTTAAACCTTATCAACCTTACCCGTACCTCAAGAGGGTGAGGAGAAGAGAGAAACCCTAATCCTTTAGGTCCTTATCAGAATTTTGTGATGAGAAGGGGTGAATAAGATGAGAAGTCCTAAAGGTATCTTATTTCGATTCATACCCTAAGACTTTGGCCAGGCGGTCACACGGGTCCGGGAGTCCTCGTATTTCGACTAGCGGTGCGAAGGAAAATCTTGCCAGCCCCCGGTCGTGATCCCTTTCTAGACACCTCCATCTTTCGGATACTCCTCCAATAACTCCCTTGGGTTCTATGGAGGTTGTAAAATTTAATAATTATTAATGGTTAATTGAGGAACCCAGGATATGATACCATTTGTAACGCCTCGACCCACTGCCCAAGGCTCTAGCAGAGTTTCAAGAATGACGACTGGCCCCATAGACCACCACTAGCCTTAACTTCACGCTTTTGTCCACTCACGCGCAAGCCAGGATCAACTTCCCGACTGGTCACCCATCCTAGTACTATTCCAAGTTGAGCACGCTTAACTATGGAGTTCTTTAGAGATGGGCTCCCAGAAAAGGAGGTGCACCTTGGTGATATGGGTAGTCCAATCATTCCTTTTAAGATCATGTTATCCTAGGCCTCAAACCTGGGATGTTACAGAACCCTATAACGTCTTGAAATCTATCTACTCCAGCTTTAGAAACCCTAACTCCATAAATAGGAGGTTAGTATGCTTGGATCCTTGGTCTTGACCAAACCTGTCATAATGGTAACCCTAACATGCTTGTTTACATATTAATGAACATGTAATGGTCATCTAATGAATAATTCATACGTTTAAACCCTAATAAATATCCAATGCACAAAATATGGATATCATTGCTAATTGTCAATATGTAAGAGGTTGATCATGTCATGAACCTATAAACCTTAATGATATGATGAGAATGGTAATTGTAACCTAATGCATGCTAAGGATGGATAAGTGAAAATAAGGGTCATGTTGACCTAAACCCTAACTTGCAATAATCTAACCCTAATCTATACATCTTTAATGCCTTTCATGATACATTAATGATGTTAAGAGCCATAATCAGTTAACCTACTTTGATACACATAAATGATATATATATATATAATCATCTAATCACATATTAATCAAGTCATCAATATAAAATGCAAGTGACCTTGTTATCTAATACACATGTGATTAGTCACTTCATGTGAATCCATTCATTAATATGTAATATGTTTCACCTTGATCATTGAAATACATGTAATGGCTTCAATGTGAATATGAAGTGATTGGATTCACATAAACGTGCAAAATGAATAATATAAATGAATATGATTAATGATGACATTAATGTGAGCAATAAAGATAATGTGACATTGTGACAACGTTAATATGAATATAAGTGACTAATGTGGCATTAATTGGAATAATTGTATGCTTAATCATGAATTGAATAGAATGTCTTATTTCATGTAAAATAATTTGTTATAATTAATAAAGTGGTAATATGAGGATAATGAAGTATAAATCCGAATTATTAAGGACAATGATTAAATATAATAATGAATGTTGAGATAATTGAGTAACCTCTAATTGTGCATAATAATGAAATATAACCCTTTTGACAATAAAGTGAATATGACATGACATAATTAAAATAGTGTTGATAATGTGATATCATAATGAATAGGATGTTAATGAGCCAAAAATGTAAATAATGTTAAATCTCATAAAAATAATCTTAACAGTGGAACCCTAGGTGATCCTTGAGAACCTGACCTATGTCAAGATGCTTGTGATGTATATGTTGATGAGTTGTTTGGTGGAATTTACAGTTGGAGAAACAACCTAATGTTTTGTGATGTGAGGTTGCACACTCACCCTTCCCTAATTGCTAGTGATTTCGGGGACAAAATCCTCTTTAAGGGGTGGAGTGTTGTAACATACCAAATCTTGGACATTTTGTATTTTGACCCTCTTTCCCATCTTTTCCTTTCATTTCTATCCTCTTTGGCATTTCTATTTAATTTGTGGAGAATATGATGGTTGAATGAACATTTGTTCACCTTTTCTCTCAATATTTGGGTTTATGCACAAATACCTCAGTGAAGGCTTAGTAATGGGTGTAATATGTAAAATGTGTACCTAAGTGCTAAAAAGAATAAATAAATTCGTCCTAGAACTTTCGAGTTCTTTTTAGAATATGAAAAAGAAAGGAAATCTCGAAATATACATAAAGGAGATGATAAATGTAATAATTGGAAATAATATGGGATATAATGGATAAAAGGAGATAATGAGGAATATATTGTCTCAAAAATCATAAGTGGAAACCCATGAAGATAATTTGGATATCAATTTCATTTTCTTGACCTAAAAGAAACTTAAGGGCCAAGTATCACCTAATTTGGAAGATAAAAGCATATATTAAAGTATTTATTAAAAGAAAATAGGAGATAAGTGTTGGGTTTTGTGGAGAAAACATGTGCGGCGGAAGCAATAAAATCTACGCAACCCAAAACAGGATCCCATCGACAACAACATATTTGGAAGGAGTGTTTGCGGGATATACCTTATCGCGGAGCAAGTCCAGTGATGTCCCGCTGCACGACGGTGTGCAATGCTACTGGCCTACACGGACGGAACTTCTCTCCCATTCGTCAAGCGCGTCGCAGGAAGATCCGACGGCGTTTCTTTGCGGCGGTGACGTACGTTGCTCACAGCACGTACATGTGGTCGTCGACATCCTCTAAATGCAGGCGTCAAGCGTCTGCGTCTCTACTTCGTCCACACGGATGGACGGAACTCCACGTCGCGCTTCCCAAGCCAGCGGGAAGGAGTCGTTTCTCTGTGGCGGCGTGTTTTTGTCCTAAGGACGATGACGGCTAGGGTTTACGTGGGTGAGCATAAATTGAAAAGCCTCTATCTATCTTATATAGATGTTGGTCGTCAATCCTCCTTTAAATAGGATACGAAGGGAAATAGGGTTTCCTAAACCCATCGATAAACAAAAACGTTGCGTTAATTAAAATACTCGTGGATTAAAAAGAATATTCCGGAATTCATTAATTAACCAAATAATCACATTAATTGATTAATTAATATCCGACTCCATGCAATCGCTTGGGATGGCTTTATGTGCATATATGCCAAAAAACTCCCACTTGCACTTAGAGCCAGTCACTCCAATATTATTCTAATCGATTACATAAACATTTTAGTAATCAATGTGATTCGAAGCAATTCCAATCAAATCCACAATTACACTCCTATTCCAACACATCCTATGCGTGTGACCCGGTAGGCTCCAAATTATGTTGGCAGTGATATCCATAATCATATTATGATTTCACAAGCAATGATTGGTATCTAGCAAGACTTCATTGCTACCCAAGTAATTGGAGAAGTTGGAGAACAACTTAACCGATCATTCATGACTGGTGTTACAGTGATTGTACATTTCCTTTGTCGCTAATATCCGGATTGAACTCGAGTCATGGAATTGTTATCCTTTTCAATGTTCAATCCATGTTCCTTGAACTAGAGCAGACTGTCTGCGATATATGTAAGCTCAATATCACATATTGACTCAAATCAACATGGCCATGCATTTCTCAGTCTCGCTTATCAAGTGGTCGGAATATCAAACTCCCATAGGAAGGACAAATTCCATCTACATCACTCACAGTCATCCCCATGTGTCACAGTGCACCCAATCACCATCTTTATGGCAATCCTTATTCAGGACCACGGTGGATGATGTCAAAGTACACCGAACGACATGTGATAAGTGTAGTGACTTTAGTTCTAAGAACCACAATCACACCATCATTATGAGATGTGACTCTAACTACCAATCATGGTATCCATGTGTCACTCTCAAGGTGGGTCTATCCGATACACTGTTCTCTAACAAGTATCTATGTATTTGGTTTGATATCTCCATATCATGGATAATGAGATTCTTCCATCAACCAACATACATTCTAATCTTATGTGTTATTGATGTCTATGGATATTTCCACAATAACAACCAATTAGGGACAAAACAAGAATACATACTCTTAACATACATATGATCTCACTGTTCAGGTCATCAACCCAAAGACATATGTCATTGAGTATATTATTCTATAGACATCTATAAGTTTTATGGTCATCTCACAATATAAAACACAAACATATAGATTGAAAAATTTCCTTTATTGATATGATCAATGTAGTATTACAAATCGTTTACATAGTATCCCATTACAATCATCGAATGATAGTCTCTATGGGCATACATACCAACAGATTCCCACTTGCACTTATACCCAATCACTCATGAATCTCAATCCAAGTGATCGAACACGTCCGTCATGTTTCTGCTGTGAAAGTGCTTTTGTGAGCGGGTCAGCCACATTGCTTTCTGTAGGTACTCTGCAAATATTCACATCTCCTCATTGTACGATCTCTCGTATGAGATGGAACCTCCATAGAATATGTTTGGAACGTTGGTGCGATCTTGGTTCTTTAGCATGTGCAATTGCTCCATTGTTGTCGCAAAACAACTCAATTGCATCACCAATGCTTGGAACCACTCCAAGTTCAGAAATGAACTTCTTGATCCACACAGCTTCCTTTGCAGCATTAGATGCGGCAATATATTCGGCCTCTGTTGTAGAATCCGCAACCATCTCTTTCTTGGAACTCTTCCAGCTCACAACACTGTTGTTCAGGCAAAACACAAATCCAGATTGCGATCTGTAGTCATCTTTGTCAATTTGGAAGCTAGCATCAGTGTAACCCTTTACCACGAGCTCTTCCTCACCGCCGTATACCAATAATTGATCCTTAGTCCTTCTCAAGTACTTTAGGATGTTCTTTATGGCTGTCCAGTGACATTCACCTGAATCTGACTGATACCATCTCGTCATGCTCAAAGCATACGACACATCAGGACGAGTACATAACATTGTATACATGATAGATCCAATTGCTGATGCATATGAAATCTTACTCATGCGTTCCCGTTCATCACATGAACTAGGACACTCGGCTTTAGAGATTCTAACCTGATGCGACATGGGCAAGTTACCTCTCTTAGAACCCTCCATGCTAAACCTCTTTAGCACCTTGTCAATGTATGTGCTCTGGCTTAGGCCTAGAAGCCTTCTAGATCTATCTCTATAGATCTTGATCCCTATTATATAGGATGCTTCGCCTAAATCCTTTATAGAGACAGTCTTCCCTAGCCAACCTTTTACTGACTGAAGAGTAGGGATGTCATTTCCCATCAATAGTATGTCATCCACATACAATATGAGAAATATGACTGTGCTCCCACTAACCCTTTTGTAAACACAAGGTTCACCTTCATTTTAACTAAAGACAAACTTTTTGACTACTTCATCAAAATGTAGATTCCAGCTCTGAGATGCTTGCTTCAATCCATAGATTGACCTTTGTAGGTTACAGACTTTATTGGCTTCCTTTGGATCGATAAAACCCTCAGGTTGTGTCATGTACACATCCTCGAGTAAATTCCCATTAAGGAATGTTGTTTTAACATCCATCTGCCAAATCTCATAGTCATGATAAGCTGCAATGGCAAGCATGATCCTGATAGATTTAACCATGGCAACTGGTGAGAAGGTCTCGTCATAATCAACACCTTGAATTTGATGGAATCCTTTCACAACCAATCTACCTTTATAGTTTGATGGATCCACCAAGGTCCATACCTTGTTGGTGTACATGGATTCCATCTCAGATCTCATGGCTTCGAGCCATTTCTCAGATTTTGGTCCCTTAGTAGCTTCTAGATAGGAAGTTGGCTCATCTGCTATGCCCAATTCGTCACTGTCTTGAGTCACGAGAAATCCAAATCTCTAAGGCTCAAGTCGTGTCCTACTAGACCTATGTGGTTCCTGTGTTACATTTGGAACTTGAAATTCCACAACAACTTGTGATTATTCATGTTCCTTATGTACCTCCTCAGGTTCTCTGCTTTCTTGTTGGTCTCAAACTTCTTCGAGCTCTACATTCCTCCCACTACTTCCTTTGGAAATAAATTCCTTTTCAAGAAATACAGCAGTCCTAGCAACAAACACTTTGTTGTCAGTTGGTGTGTAGAAGTAGTATCCCTGAGTTTCCTTGGGGTATCCAACAAAATAGCATTTTTCTGATTTGGGTCCAAACTTTTCAGGAAATTATTTCCTAACATAAGCTTCACATCCCCAAATCTTTAACATAGACAAATTGGGACGATTCCCATTCCATATCACATATGGTGTCTTTTGAACCGATTTGGAAGGTACACAGTTAAGTGTAAACGCTACAGTTTCAAGAGCATATCCCCAGAACGATATTGGAAGTTCGGCTGAACTCATCATTGATCGTACCATGTCTAATAATGTACGATTCCTTATTTCTGACACACCATTATGTTGTGGTGTACCAGGTGGAGTCCATTGTGATACAATACCACAGTCTCTCAGAAGGTCCTCAAACTCTTGGCTTAAGTATTCGCCACCTCGATCTGAACGGAGTGCTTTAATACTCTTACCAAGTTGCTTCTCTAGTTCATTCATGAAAGTCTTGAACATTTCAAGAGTTTCTGACTTGGGTTTCATAAGATATACATAGCCATACCTACTGAGGTCATCAGTGAAGGTAATGAAGTATTGATAGCCTCCTCTAGCATTTGATCTAAAAGGTCCACATACATCAGTATGTATGAGCCCTAGCAGATCACTGGCTCTCTCACTGTGTCTAGTGAAAGGAGTTTTGGTCATCTTCCCTAATAAACATGCCTCACATGTCTCTAATGATTCAAAATCAAAAGAGTCTAGATAACCATCCTTATGGAGTCTAGATATGTGCTTCTCGTTTATGTGCCCAAGACGACAATGCCATAAGAATGTTTTGTTTGAGTTGTCAAGTTTTAACCTTTTAGTATTTACATTGTATATTCTAGTCTCAAGTTATAACAAGTAGATATCATAAGACATAGGGGCATTGCCATAAAAGATCTCATCTTTAGATATAGAAATAATTCCATTCTTAGTGTGAAATTCAAATCCACTCTTGTCCATACAAGATATAGAAATAATATTTCTATTAATGGCAGGTACATAATAGCAATTCTCTAATTCTATTACAAGGCCCGTAGGCAAAGATAAACTAATAACTCCAACTGTGGTGGCAGCAACTCTAGCTCCATTAGCAACCCGCAGCTCGACTTGGCCCTTTCGTAAAGGGTTACTTCTTATCAGATCCTACATATTAGAACATATGTGAGATCCACATCCGGTATCCAGTACCCATGATGAAGAAGTATTTAAGTTTATCTCAATAACGTATATACCTGAAGTGGAGATCTCTATCCCCTGCTTCTTCATCCTTAGTTCCTCTAGGTAGAGAGGACGGTTTCTTTTCCAATGTCCATGCTGGTGACAATGGTGACAACTGCCTTCTTTGAAGATCCCACCTTTAGCTTTGAGTGCGGATGACTTTGGCTTCTACTCGGCTTTAGAACTTTTCTTAGCCTTGCCTTTTCCTTTTGACTTTCCCTTTGCCTTGTTGATCACCATCACAGACTTGGGCTTGTATTTCTTCATCTGTGCTTCAGCTGTCCTCAACATGCCCAACAATTCTGACAACGGCTTGTCAAAATTGTTCATGTTATAGTTCATGACAAAATGATTATATGATTCAGGCAACGATTGTAGAATCACATCAGTGGCCAACTCTTGACCTAGGGGAAATCCCAGCTTGGATAGGCTTTCCACGTACCCAATCAAGGTGAGTATATGGGTGCCAACTGAGTCTCCCTCTTTCATCTAGCTTTTGAACAAAGCCTTTGAGACATCATATCTCTTCTGTCTTTCTTGATGTTGATACATGTTCTTGAGATGTGTTACCATCTCCATGACATTCATGTTCTCATGTTGCTCTTGCAACTCATAGTTCATTGAGTACAACATCAGGCACTTGCCATCCACAGCATCATCAAGGTGCTTCTTGTAAACATTCCTTTTCAGCCTTGGGCGCGTTTACGGCGGGCTCCTCTAGCTCTGGTGTTTCAATGACATAGAGCTTACGCTCATGTGTGAGAACAATTATGAGCGTCCTAAACCAGTTTTGAAAGTTGGTTCCGGTAAGTTTTCCTTCTCAAGGACCGATCGCAATGAGAACGTGTGAGTGTTGTTTGCCATTTGATTGCTACAAAAGAAAATTTTGCATTTAGTCCAAAACATTTTGACTTGTAAAGATTTGATAAACGAGATTAATTAGGCCTTTAATTAATTACGCTCCCACTATTTTATTCAAATTGATAGCCCTCACTATCAACTCGGAAGATTGCAACGCACAACCTTCTAGTGAGCCAAGACCCAAAATAATTGGATCAATGCCCAGCCAACACTGGCATCAAAGACCAAATACTAAGGTAGGCAACTTTTGCCAATTGCATCATATGCAACTCTTGGATAGATGATCATGCACAACTCCTTGCCATGATGCATGTGTGTGCCTCTAGGTACTTGATCCTATCAAGGTTCCCCAGTTAAGTCCAACCCATAAGCCAACACGATGAGTGTGCACCCTGCGGAGGCAGACCCACACACCCACCATCACACTTCCACGAGATAGACAGTGTACCACGCGGAGGCATGCCCACACATAGTCGATCAAGCTTTTCATGTGTGTTGCTTTATGGAATCCAACTAAAACTTAATATTATTAATTGAGGGGTTTTATTAATACATATACATATCCAAACACCACATACTTATAGTACGTATCATATACTACTATAACCACAACCACAAACGATAGACATGCAATCACAAACACAAAAACATCAGTTATGGCCATACTATTGTAATCCTTTGGAGCAACAAAGGATTACGGTCCACCTATGGTCTTATGCATCTCATGCAACACTTGTGAATCAACCTGTAAGCATGTAATGATCAACATTACAATGAACAACTTCATGGATGCTTCGTGAGGTTGGAACTTCAAGTTGCTTCTTGGAATTGGATCTTCTTGTTGCTTCTCCATGGACGCTACTTGGAGTTGGATCTTCAGGTTGCTTCTTGGAATTAGATCTTCATGGTGCTTCTCCATGGACACTCCTTGGAGTTGGAATTCAAGTGGCCTCCTTACATTAAGTTTACAAAAACTAAAACTAATCCTATCTCTATTACATCATATGAGTACAAATATAAAAGGAAAGAATTAATTACACTTTGAAATACGAGATGAGGCTCGGCATGCAAGCCGAATACTTTATACAAAGAATCCATATGTAACCATTATACATCCATAGAATTCACAAACAAACATATCCACAAGATTGACATCCACATTCATTCACAACATTCACAAAAGGGGATACTAGGCCATAACCGTGCATGCACTCACCACATAAAACATATTTTAAAGGCGACGTGTATGCTATCATAGGTATATCTACATATACGTATATACATATTAAAATTGTAGTACTTTTAATGCGGGACATTCCCCATTAAAAAAAATTTGACTCCCACGCAGACAATGCGGGGTACACAGGGGCAGTGCCCCTGTGTGGGGATTTTACTTCCATGCACTTAGGAAAATCAATATTTTCCATAGTCGACCCCGTCCAAAACGTCAAAAACAGAAGCCTACGGCGTATGTGGAATTAGGTTTAGATTTTCACATTAGTAGGTTTAATTCGCATCGTATGCAACATAAAAATAGTATACAGTGATTCGATCATATCGAAACGAATCCAAATACGTCGTAGATCGACGCTGCTCTGATACCACTGTTGGAATTTGCGGAGAAAACATGCACGGCGGAAGCAATAAAATCTATGCAACCCAAAACAGGATCTCGTCGATAACAATGTATTTGGAAGGAGTGTTTGCGGGATATACCTTATCACGGAGCAAGTCCGGCGATGTCCCGTTGCACGATGGTGTGCAACGCTGCTGGCCTACACGGACGGAACTTCTCTCCCGTTCGTCAAGCGCATCGCAGGAAGATCTGGCGGCATTTCTTTGCGGTGGTGACGTACGCTGCTCGCAGCGCGTACATGTAGTTGTCGACGTCCTTCGAACGCAGGCATCAAGGCGTCTGCGTCTCTACTTCGTCCACGTGGATGGACGGAACTCCATGTCGCGCTTCCCAAGCCGGCGGGAAGGAGTCATGTCTCTGCGGCGGCATGCTAGCGGTGCGTTTCTCTCCTTTCTCTCCTAAGAGCAATGACGGCTAGGGTTTACGTGCGTGAGCGTAAACTGAAAAGCCTCTATCTATCTTATATAGATGTCGGTCGTCATTCCTCCTTTAAATAGGATACGAAGGGAAATAGGGTTTCCTAAACCCATCGGTAAACAGAAACATTGTGTTAATTAAAATGCTCGTGGATTAACTAGAATATTCCTGAATTTATTAATTAACCAAATAATCACATTAATTGATTAATTAATATCCGACTCTATACAATCGCTTGGGATGGCTTTATGTGCATATACACCAACAATAAGCCAATAAGGTGAAATAAAATATCTAATGTTCTCAAATTGGAAAACTAACTCCACATTCGTAATCTAAGCATGGAAATAAGCTTTTGGGCAAATTTGCATCTAATTTGGCCAATGTTTAATATTTTATTTTATTCAGGAGAGAGAAAATGACTCAAAGATCAAAAACATTAAATATATGCTGAAAAAATTAATTAATGTCAAAATCGTGTTCTTCACGTTTAGTATTGATTATAGACCAAGTTTTATATTTTTAGGAAGTTTCTTGATGCCTCTACTAAATCAAAAGGATAAAATAAATGATAATATTTAATTGTATTAAATAAAATAATAGAACTCTTCAGAAAAATAAAGTAATGTAAATTATATCTAACATATTAATATGAGTTACAAGTGAAGTTTTGTCATTTTTGGAGAATCCTAGAGTCATTAATGAAGGAGGAAAGAGAAAATGACATTTGAATTATTTAATCTATTAAAAGTCCCCAGAAGGCAAAACTAATTCCATATTTGGATTCTACGCATCAAAATCAGTCAGAATATAAATTTTGGCTAATTTTGGATAGTGTTTGGGCCTTCAAATGAGGAGAGAGAAAACATTAAATCACTTTAGTTGAATTTGAATAGGAATAAAAAATTTAACTGAGATTTCACGTTGATCGTCGGCCGTTAGATCTTGATCTGAGGATCTGTGTTTTGTCTTCTTCCTCAGATCGATTAGGAAACAGGTGGTTTATTTTCCGAAAATTCAAATTCAATTATCTTGAGATATACTCGATGAAATTCGATGATTTTTGGTTCTACAAATTCCTCTCAAGATTCCGCACAACTTTATACCAAGATTTTTTTGTTTTGATGAAAATTCGAGAAACCCCTTAAGCAAGCCGGTGGCCTCTCTCAATTCACCTAGCTAAATCCTAGCCTAGGCCTCCTTGCCATATGCAACTCTTGGATAGATGATCATGCACAACTCCTTGCCATGATGCATCTGTGTGCCTCTAGGTACTTGATCCTATCAAGGTTCCCTAGTTAAGTCCAACCCATAAGCCAACACGATGAGTGTGCACCCTGCGGAGGCAAACCCACACACCCAACATCACACTTCCACGAGATAGAAAGTGTACCACGCGGAGGCGTGCCCACACATAGTCGATCAAGCTTTTCATGTGTGTTGCTTTATGGAAGGCAACTAAAACTTAATATTATTAATTAAGGGGTTTTATTAATACTTATGCATATCCAAACACCATATACTTATAGTATGTATCATATACTACTATATCCACAACCACAAATGATAGACATGCAATTATAAACACAAATACATCGGTTATGGCCATACTATTGTAATCCTTTGTAGCAACAAAGGATTACGGTCCACCTATGGTCTTATGCATCTCATGCAACACCTGTGAATCAACCTGTAAGCATGTAATGATCAACATTACAATGAACAACTTCATGGATGCTTCGTGAGGTTGGAACTTCAAGTTTCTTCTTGGAATTGGATCTTCTTGTTGCTTCTCCATGGATGCTCCTTGGAGTTGGATCTTCAGGTTGCTTCTTGGAATTAGATCTTCATGGTGCTTCTCCATGGACACTCCTTGGAGTTGGATCTTTAAGTGGCCTCCTTACATCAAGTTTACAAAAACTAAAACTAATCATATCTCTATTACATCATATGAGTACAAAAATAAAAGGAAAGAATTAATTACACTTTGAAATAAGAGATGAGGCTCGGCATGTAAGCCGAATACTTTATACAAAGGATCCATATGTAAATATTATACATCCATAGAATTCACAAACAAACATATCCACAAGATCGACATCCACATTCATTCACAACATACACAAAAGGGGATACTAGGCCATAACCACACATGCATTCACCACATAAACTAGATTTTAAAGGCAACGTGTATGCTATCATAGGTATATCTACATATATGTATATACATATTAAAATTGTAGTACTTTTAATGCGGGACATTCTCCGTTAAATATTTTTTTGACTCCCACGCAAACTATGCGGGGTACACAGTAGCAGAGCCCCTGAAAGGTCTACGGAATTTTACTTCTGTGCACTTAGGAAAATCAATATTTTTCATATTCGACCCCGTCCAAAACGTCAAAAATAGAAGCATGCGGTGTATGTGGAATTAGGTTTAGATTTGCACATTAGCAGTTTTAGTTCGCATCGTATGCAATATAAAAACAATATACATCGATTCGGTCATATCGAAATGAATCCAAATACGTCGTAGATCGACGCTGCTCTGATACCACTGTTGGGTTTTTGTGGAGAAAACATGTGCGGCAGAAGCAACAAAATTCCACTCAACCCGTAACAGGATCTCGTCGACAACAACGTATTTGGAAGGAGTGTTTGCGGGATATACCTTATCGCGGAGCAAGTCTGGCGATGTCCTGCTGCATGACGGTGCAACGCTGCTGACCTACACGGACAAAACTTCTCACCTATTCGCTGTCACAGGAAGATCCGGCGGCGCTCCTGTGCGATGATGTGCACCGGTCATAACACGCACGGATGGTCGTCGATGTCCTCCGAACACAGGTGTCTCAGTGTCTGCATCTACTTCGTCCACATGGATGGACTGGAACTCCACGTCATGCTTCTAAGCCGGCGAGAAGGAGTTGTGTCTGTGCGGCGGCGTGCTAGCTGAGCGTTGCTCTCCTTTCGCTCCTAAGGACGGTGACGGCTAGGTTTACGTACGTGAGCATAAACGGAAAAGCCTCTCTCAATATCTTATATAGATATCGGCCGTAAACCTCCTTTAAATAGGATACGAAGGGAAGCAGGGTTTCCTAAACTCATCGGTAAACAGAAACACTGCGTTAATTCAAACACTCATGGATTAATTAGAATATTCTGGAATTCATTAATTAACCAAATAATCGCATTAATTGATTAATAAATATCTGACTCTATGCAATCGCTCGGGATGGCTCTATGGGCATATATACCAACAGACTCCCACTTGCACTTAGAGCCAGTCACTCCAATATTATTTTAATCCATAACATAAACACTTTAGTAATCAATGTGATTCAGAGCAATTCCAATCAAATCCACAATTATACTCCTATTCCAACACATCCTATGTGTGTGACCCGGTAGGCTCCAAATTACGTTGGCAGTGATATCCATAATCATATTATTATTTCACAAGCAATAATTGGTATCTAGCAAGACTTCATTACTACCCAAGTAATTGGAGAAGTTGGAGAACAGCTTAACCTATCATTCATGACTGGTGTTACAGTGATTGTATAGTTCCCTTGTCGCTGATATCCTGATTGTACTGGAGTCATGGAATTGTTATCCTCTTCAATGTTCAATGCATGTTCATTGAACCAGAGAAGACTGTTTGAGATATATGTAAGCTCAATATCACATATTGACTCACATCAGCATGGCCATGCATTTCGCAGTCTCACTTATCAAGTGGCCAGAATATCAAACTTTCGTAGGAAGGACAAATTCCATCTACATCACTCACAGTCATCCCCATGTGTCACAGTGCACCCAAGCACCATCTTTATGGCAATCCTTATTCAGGACCACAGTGGATGATGTCAAAGTACACCGAATGGCATGTGATAAGTGTAGTGACTTCAGGCCTAAGAACCACAATCACCACCATCATTATGAGATGTGACTCTAACTACCAATCATGGTATCCATGTGTCACTCTCAAAGTGGGTCTATCTATACACTATTCTCTAACAAGTATCTATGTATTTGGTTTGATATCTCCATATCATGGATAATGAGATTCTTCCATCAACCAACATACATTCTAATCTTATGTGTTATTGATGTCTATGGATATTTCCACAATAACAACCGATTAGGGACAAAACAAGAATACATACTCTTAGTATACATATGATCTCACTATTCAAGTCATCAACCCGAAGACATATGTCATTGAGTATATTATTCTATAGACATCTATTAGTTTTATGGTCATCTCACAATATAAAACACAAACATATAGATTGGAAACTTGCCTTTATTAATATGATCAATGTAGTATTACAAATCATTTACATAGTATCCCATTACAATCATCGAATGATAGTCTCTATGGGCATACATAACAATAGATTCCCACTTGCACTTATACCCAATCACTCGTGAAAATCAATCCAAGTGATTGAACATGTCTGTCATGTTTCTACTGTGAAAGTGCTTTTCTGAGCGGGTCACCAACATTCCTTTCTGTAGGTACTCTACAAATCTTCACATCTCCTCATTGTACGATCTCTCGTATGAGATGGAACCGCCGTAGAATATGTTTGGAACGTTGGTGCGATCTTGGTTCTTTAGCCTGTGCAATTGCTAAATTATTGTCGCAAAACAACTCAATTGCATCACCAGCGCTTGAAACCACTCCAAGTTCAGAAATGAACTTATTGATCCACACAACTTCCTTTGCAGCATTAGATGCACCAATATATTCGGCCTCTGTTGTAGAATCCGCAACCGTCTCTTGCTTGGAACTCTTCCAGCTCACAGCTCCGTTGTTCAGGCAAAACACAAATCCATATTGCGATCTATAGTCATCTTTGTCAATTTGGAAGCTAGCATCGGTATAACCCTTTACCACGAGCTTTTACTCACCATCGTATACCAAGAATTGATCCTTAGTCCTTCTCAAGTACTTTAGAATATTCTTTACGGCTGTCTAGTGACATTCACCTGGATCTTACTGATACCGGCTCGTCATGCTCAAAGCATACGACACATAAGGACGAGTACATAACATCACGTACATGATAGATCCAATTGTTGATGCATATGGAATCGTACTCATGTGTGCCCGTCCATTACATGAACTAGGACATTGGGATTTAGAGATTGTAACCCCATGGGACATGGGCAAGCTACCTCTCTTAGAACCCTCCATGCTAAACCTCTTTAGCACCTTATCAATGTATGTGCTCTGGCTTAGGCCTAGAAGCCTTCTAGATCTATCTCTATAGATCTTGATCCCAAGTATATAGGATGCTTTGCCTAAATCCTTCATAGAGAAAGTCTTCCCTCGCCAACCTTTAATGTCTGAAGAGTAGGGATGTCATTTCCCATCAATAGTATGTCATCCACATACAATATAAGAAATATGATTGTGCTCCCACTAACCCTTTTGTAAACACAAGGTTCATCTTCATTTTGACTAAAGCCAAACTTTTTGACTACTTCATCAAAATGTAGATTCCAGCTCTGAGATGCTTGCTTCAATCCATAGATTGACCTTTGTAGCTTATAGACTTTATTGGCTTCCTTTGGATCGATAAAACCCTCAGGTTGTGTCATGTACACATCCTCAAGTAAATTCCCATTAAGTAATGTTGTTTTAACATCCATCAGCCAAATCTCATAGTCATGATAAGCTGCAATGGCAAGCATGATCCTGATGGATTTAACCATGGCAAATGGTGAGAAGGTCTCATCATAATCCACACCTTGAATTTGACGGAATCATTTCGCAACCAATCTACCTTTATAGGTTTGAACATTTCCATCCATGTCAGTCTTCTTCTTGAAGACCCACTTGCACCCTATGGGTTTTACCCCTTCGAGTGGATCCACCAAGGTCCATACCTTGTTGGTGTACATGGATTCCATCTGAGATCTCATGGCTTCGAGCCATTTCTCAGATTCTGGTCCCTTAGTAGTTTCTTGATAGGAAGTTAGATCATCTGCTATGCCCAATTCGTCACTATCTTGAGTCACGAGAAATCCAAATATCTCAGGCTCAAGTCGTGTCCTACTAGACCTATGAGGTTCCTGTGTTACATTTGGAACTTGAAATTCCACAACAATTTGTGAATCTTCATGTTCCTTATGTACCTCCTCAGGTTTTCTACTTTCTTGTTGGTCTCGAACTTCTTTGAGCTCTACATTCCTCCCACTAATTCCTTTGGAAATAAATTCCTTTTCAAGAAATACAACAGTCCTAGCAACAAACACTTTGTTGTCAGTTGGTGTGTTGAAGTAGTATCCCCGAGTTTTCTTGGGGTATTCAACAAAATAGCATTTTTCCGATTTGGGTCCAAGCTTTTCAGGAAATTGTTTCCTAACATAAGATTCACATCCCCAAATCTTTAACATAGACAAATTGTGACGATTCCCATTCCATATCTCATATGGTGTCTTTTGAACCGATTTAGAGGGTACACGGTTAAGTGTAAATGCTGTAGTTTCAAGAGCATATCCCCAGAACGATATTAGAAGTTTGGCTGAACTCATCATTGATCGTACCATGTCTAATAATGTATGATTCCTTATTTCTGACACACCATTATGTTGTGGTGTACCAGGTGGAGTCCATTGTGATACAATACCAAAGTCTCTCAAAAGGTCCTCAAACTCTTGGCTTAAGTATTCCCCACCTCGATCTGAACGGAGTGCTTTAATACTCTTACCAAGTTGCTTCTCTACTTCATTCATGAAAGTCTTGAACATTTCAAGAGTTTCTGACTTATGTTTCATAAGATATACATATCCATACCTACTGAGGTCATCAATGAAGGTAATGAAGTATTAATAGCCTCCTCTAGC
This sequence comes from Alisma plantago-aquatica, assembly GCA_963693085.1. Lineage (NCBI taxonomy): Eukaryota > Viridiplantae > Streptophyta > Magnoliopsida > Alismatales > Alismataceae > Alisma > Alisma plantago-aquatica. The sequence goes on from OY856412.1 coordinate 257,225,291, forward strand.
ATTTGATCTAAAAGGTCCACATACATCAGTATGTATGAGCCCTAGCAGATCATTAGCTCTCTCACTGTGTCCAGTGAAAGGAGTCTTGGTCATCTTCCCTAATAAACATGCCTCACATGTCTCTAATGATTCAAAATCAAAAGAGTCTAGATAACCATCCTTATGGAGTCTAGATATGCGCTTCTCGTTTATGTGCCCAAGACAACAATGCCATAAGAATGTTTTATTTGAGTTGTCAAGTTTAACATTTTAGTATTTACATTGTATATGCTAGTCTCAAGTTCTAACAAGTAGATACCATAAGACATAGGGGCATTTCCATAAAAGATCTCATCTTTAGATATAGAAATAATTCCATTCTTAATGTGAAATTCAAATCCACTCTTGTCCATACAAGATATAGAAATAATATTTCTATTAATGGCAGGTACATAACAGCAATTCTCTAATTCTATTACAAGGCTCGTAGGCAAAGATAAAATAATAACTCCAACTGTGGTGGCAGCAACTCTTGCTCCATTAGCAACCCGTAGCTTGACTTGGCCCTTTCGTAAAGGCTTACTTCTTATCAGATCCTGCATATTAGAACATATGTGAGATCCACATCCGGTATCCAGTACCCATGATGAAGAAGTATTTAAGTTTGTCTCAATAACCTGAAATGGAGATCTCTATCCCCTGCTTCTTCTTCCTCAATTCCTCCAGGTAGAGAGGACAGTTTCTTTTCCAATGTCCAGGCTAGTGAAAATGGTGACAACTGCCTTCTTTGGAGATCCCACCTTTAGCTTTGAGCGCGGATGACTTTGACTTCTTCCTGGCTTTAGAACTTTTCTTAGCCTTGCCTTTGCCTTTTGACTTTCCCTTTGTCTTGCTGATCATCATCACAGACTTGGGCTTGTCTTTCTTCATTTGTGCTTCAACTATCCTCAACATGCCTAACAATTCTGACAATGGCTTGTCAAAATTGTTCATGTTGTAGTTCATGACAAAATGACTATATGATTCAGGAAACGATTGTAGAATCACATCAGTGGCCAACTCTTGACCTAGAGGAAATCCCAGCTTGGATAGTCTTTCCACGTACCCAATCAAGGTGAGTATATGGGTGCCAACTGAGTCTTCCTCTTTCATCTTGCTTTTAAACAAAGCCTTTGAGACATCATATCTCTCCTGTCTTGCTTGATGTTGATACATGTTCTTGAGATGTGTTACCATCTCCATTACATTCATGTTCTCATGCTGCTCTTGCAACTCATAGTTCATTGAGCACAACATCAGGCACTTGACATCCACGGCATCATCAAGGTGCTTCTTGTAAGCATCCTTTTCAGCCTTAGGTGCATTTACGGTGGGTTCCGCTGGCTCTGGTGTTTCAAGGACATAGAGCTTACGCTCATGTGTGAGAACAATTCTCAACGTCCTAAACTAGTTTTGAAAGTTGGTTCCGGTGAGTTTGTCCTTCTCAATGACCGATCACAATGAGAAAGTGTGAGTGTTGTTTGCCATTTGATTACTACAAACGAAAAAATTTGCATTTAGTCCAAAACATTTTAACTTGTAAAGATTTGATAAACGAGATTAATTAGGCCTTTAATTAATTATGCTCCCACTATTTTATTCAAATTGATAGCCCTCACTATCAACTCGGAAGATTGCAACACACAACCTTCTAGTTAGCCAAGATCCAAAATAATTGGATCAATGCCCAGCCAATGCCGGCGTGAATGACCAAATACTAAGGTAGACAACTTTTGCCAATTTCATCATATGCAACTCTTGGATAGATGATCATGCACAACTCCATTGCATGATGCATCTGTGTGCCTCTAGGTACTTGATCCTATCAAGGTTCCCTAGTTAAGTCCAACTCATAAGCCAACACGATGAGTGTGCACCCTACGGAGGCAGACCCACACACCCACCATCACACTTCCACGAGACAGACAGTGTACCACGCGGAGGCATTCCCACACATAGTCGATCAAGCTTTTCATGTGTGTTGCTTTATGGAAGGCAACTAAAACTTAATATTATTAATTGAGGGGTTTTATTAATACATATACATATCCAAACACCACATACTTATAGTATGTATCATATACTACTATATCCACAACCACAAATGATAGACATGCAATCATAAACACAAATACATTGGTTATGGCCATACTATTGTAATCCTTTGGAGCAACAAAGGATTACGGTCAACCTATGGTCTTATGCATCTCATGCAACACCTGTGAATCAACCTGTAAGCATGTAATGATCAACATTACAATGAACAACTTCATGGATGCTTCGTGAGGTTGGAACTTCAAGTTGCTTCTTGGAATTGGATCTTCTTGTTTCTTCTCCATGGACACTCCTTGGAGTTGGATCTTCAGGTTGCTTCTTGGAATTAGATCTTCATGGTGCTTCTCCATGGACACTCCTTGGAGTTGGATCTTCAAGTGGCCTCCTTACATCAAGTTTACAAAAACTAAAACTAATCCTATCTCTATTACATCATATGAGTACAAATATAAAAGGAAATAATTAATTACACTTTGAAATAAGAGATGAGGCTCGGCATGAAAGCCAAATACTTTATACAAAGGATCCATATGTAACCATTATACATCCATAGAATTCATAAACAAACATATCCACAAGATCGACATCCACATTCATTCACAACATACACAAAAGGGGATACTAGGCCATAACCACGCATGCATTCACCACATAAACTAGATTTTAAAGGCGACGTGTATGCTATCATAGGTATATCTACATATACGTATATACATATTAAAATTGTAGTACTTTTAATGCGGGACATTCCCCATTAAATATTTTTTTGACTCCCACGCAGACTATGCGGGGTACACAAGGGAAGAGCCCCTGAAAGGTCTGCGGAATTTTACTTTCATACACTTAGGAAAATCAATATTTTCCATAGTCGACCCCGTCCAAAATGTCAACAATAGAAGCCTGCGGCGTATGTGGAATTTGGTTTAGATTTGCACATTAGCAGTTTTAGTTCGCATTGTATGCAATATAAAAATAGTATACAGCGATTCGATCATATCGAAACGAATCCAAATACGTCGTAGATCGACGCTGCTCTGATACCACTGTTGGGTTTTTATAGAGAAAACATGTGCGGCGGAAGCAATAAAATTCCACTCAACCCGTAACAGGATCTTGTCCACAATAGTGTATTTGGAAGGAGTGTTTGCGGGATATACCTTATCGCGGATCAAGTCCGGCGATGTCCCGCTGCACGATGGTGCAACGCTGCTGGCCTACACGGACGGAACTTCTCTCCCATTTGCTGTCATAGGAAGATCCGGCGGCGCTCCTGTGCGATGATGTGTGCCACTCGTAACGCGCACGGATGGTCGTCGATGTCCTCCGAATGCAGGCGTCTCAGCGTCTGCATCTCTACTTCGTCCACGCGGATGGACTAGAACTCCACATCGCGCTTCCCAAGTCGGCGGGAAGGAGTCGTGTCTGTGCGGCGGCGTGCTAGCGGCGCGTTGCTCTCCTTTCTCTCCTAAGGACAGTGACGGCTACGTTTACGTACGTAAGCATAAACGGAAAAGCCTCTCTCAATATCTTATATAGATATCGACCGTAAACCTTCTTTAAATAGGATACGAAGGGAAGCAGGGTTTCCTAAACCCATCGGTAAACAGAAACACTACATTAATTAAAATGCTCGTGGATTAATTAGAATATTCTGGAATTCATTAATTAACCAAATAATCACATTAATTGATTAATAAATATCCGACTCCATGCAATCGCTTGGGATGGCTTTATGGACATATATACCAACAATAACATCTTGAAATCTATCTACTCTATCTTTAGAAACCCTAACTCCATAAATAGGAGGTTAGTATGCTTGGATCCTTGGTCTTGACCAAACATGTCATAATGGTAACCCTAACATGCTTGTTTACATATTAATGAACATGTAATGGTCATCTAATGAATAATTCATACGTTTAAACCCTAATAAATATCCAATGCACAAAATATGGATATCAATGCTAATTGTCAATATGTAAGAGGTTGATCATGTCATGAACCTATAAACCCTAATGATATGATGAGAATGGTAATTGTAACCACAAATTGGAATAATTTTATGCTTAACCACAAATTGAATAGAATGTCTTATTTCATGTAAAATAATTTGTTATAATTAATAAAGTGGTAATATGAGGATAATGAAGTATAAATCCGAATTATTAAGGACAATGGTCAAATATAATAATGAATGTTGAGATAATTGAGTAACCTCTAATTGTGCATAATAATGAAATATAACCCTTTTGACAATAAAGTGAATATGACATGACATAATTAAAATAGTGATGATAATGTGATATCATAATGAATATGATGTTAATGAGCCAAAAATGTAAATAATGTTAAATCTCATAAAAATAATCTTAATAGTGGAACCCTAGGTGATCCTTGAGAACCTGACCTATGTCGAGATGCTTGTGATGTATATGGTGATGAGTTGTTTGGTGGAATTTACAGTTGGAGAAACAACCTAAAGTTTTGTGATGTGAGGTTGCACACTCACCCTTTCCTAATTGCTAGTGATTTCGGGGACGATATCCTCTTTAAGGGATGGAGTGTTGTAACATACCGAATCTTGCACATTTTGTATTTTAACCCTCTTTCCCATCTTTTCCTTTCATTTCTATCATCTCTAGATTTTCTGTTTAATTTGTGGAGAATATGATGGTTTAATGAACATTTGTTCACCTTTTGTCTCAATATTTGGGTTTATGCACAAATACCTCTGTGAAGGATTAGTAATGGGTGTAATATGTAAAATGTCCACCTAAGTGCTAAAAAGAATAAATAAATTCGTCCTAGAACTTTCTCGTGCTTTTTAGAATATGAAAAAGAAAGGAAATCTCGAAATATACATAAAGAAGATGATAAATGTAATAATTGGGAATAATATGGGATATAATGGATCAAAGGAGATAATGAGGAATATATTGTCTCAAAAATAATAAGTGGAAACCAATAAAGATAATTTAGATATCAATTTAGTTTTCTTGACCTAAAAGAAACTTAAGGGCAAAGTATCACCTAATTTGGAAGATGAAAGCATATATTAAAGTCATTATTAAAAGAAAACAGGAGATAAGCCAATAAGGTGAAATAAAATATCTAATATTCTCAAATTGGAAAACTAACTCCACATTCGTAATTGAATCATGGAAATAAGCTTTTGGGAAAATTTGCATCTAATTTGGCCAATATTTAATATTTTATTTTATTCAGGAGAGAGAAAATGACTCAAAGACCAAAAATATTAAATATATGTTGAAAAAAATGTCAAAATTGTGTTCTTCACGTTTATTATTTCTTAAATGCCAAGTTTTATATTTTTTGGAAGTTTCCTGATGCCTCTAATAAATCAAAAGGATAAAATAAATGATAATATTTAATTGTACTAAATAAAAAAATAAAACTCTTCATAAAAATAAAGTAATGTCAAATTAGTATCTAACATACTTAAAATGAGTTATGGGTGAAGTCTTGTAATTTTTGGAGAGTCCTAGAGTCATTAATGAAGGAGGAAAGAGAAAATGACATTTGAATTATTTAACCTAATAAAAGTTCCCAAAAGGCAAAACTAATTCCATATTTGGATTCTACGCATAAAAATCAGTCAGAATATAAATTTTGGCTAATTTTGGATAACGTTTTGGCCTTCAAATGAGGAGAGAGAAAAACATTAAATCACTTTAATCGAATTTGAATAGGAATAAAAAATTTAATTGTGATTTTGCACTGATCATCGGCCGTTGGATCTTGATCTGAGTATCTGCATTTTGTCTTCTTCCTCGAAGCAATTAGGAAACATGTGGTTTGTTTTCTGAAAATTCAAATTCAATTATCTTGAGATATACTCGATGAAATTCGGTGATTTTTTGTTCTATGAATTCCTCTCGAGATTCCGCACAACTTTATACCAAGATTTTTGTGTTTTGACAAAAATTCGAGAAACGCCTTAAACAAGCCGGCAACCTCTCTCACCTCACCTAGCTAAACCCTAGCCTGGGCCTCCTTGCCTATAAATACCTATACCCAAAGAACCATGATCATATTTGCAACTCGACGCACTAGCTAATTTGGATTTTCATCCACGTTTGACCCTGCTGTATGCTACCAAGGACGTCTAGCTTGCAACACTCATAGCTCCCTGTACTTTCCACCTTCGGCACAATTAAAGGTACCATCAAATCCCTCATGTTCTAAGCTTTCCATCGCATACTTACACTTAAAATTTGGTTGAGTATAGCGCAAATGCCCAATCTTTCCCTGAGCAAGCTACTACTTTCTCACAGCCATGGCGTGGGCTGGGTTAGGGGAGACAACCCATGGCTTTTTACTATTTTACCCCCACTCTCTACCTCTCTTTGGTACGAAGTGTCTACGTGGTAATTTCTTATTGGTTAATTTTCAAAAATTCATATCTTCTAAACCGTGAGTCCAACAATAAATCTAAAACATGTTCTGAACTCAGAAAAATGTTTTCTTTCTAATAAAAACATTTACAAAGGTTTATTTCGAGTTTTGTCGAAGGTAATTTTCTAGAATATGAATTAATTAAGTAAAAATCAGCAAAAATGCATATAAAAGTTCATATCTTCAAAATACATAATATTATATGTTATTTCGATCAGAAAACCCCAAATAAGACAATGGTGATGTTCTCGGAGTCCAATTCGAAGGTTTGCACAAAAAGTTAGTAACTTTAGGGTTTTAAGCCTTTGATGAATATGCATATATCTAATACATAAATATGATGATCATATTAAAGAAAGTGTATTTGATCTAATGTAAAAGTTATGAAAAGTGGTTCTAGGATTCTAAAGAATAAGGTATCTGCTTAATACACTTCAGTTGGGAATATTTGTGCCTTGACCTACTTTTCAATAACGAGGCTTCATTGAATCCTATTTCTTATATTCTTGATTCTTTTGCTATTCTTGCCTCATAATCAGTTTTGGAATATTGTTCTTGGGTCTTGGTACCCCTTTGCCATGTTCTATTTAAATGATGCTATTACTTGCCATTGTTTCTAGCGTGTTGATTTTATTAGACAAACTAGCTATAGTAGTGGTACTTATGTACAACCACCCATAGTTGAGGAATGTGTTATTTCTCCCCTGGGGGACGTCTTATTTTCCCCCGCATATGAAATATGTGCAGGTGACTAGGAATGTGTTAGTCTCCCCTCACCCTTTGGTTGATGGTCCAGTACGTGCCTCAACCCTAGTTAGTTAAGGTAGTCAATATTAATCATGCATGCAATTATTTTAATATACTTTGTTTATGGCAAGCATCTATTGAAAGCTTCTTTTATATATGGCCTCATTCTCTTGATTGTCTTCATATTATGATGAACATTAGCCTAATTTTACTTGATTTTCTTACTACATTATATTAGAATAGTTTGTGACACATACTTTTATTTTTCTTCCCTCTTGCTGGGTGCTTTCCCAACCACCCAGATGTGGAGCAAGGTGATGGATAAGGCATGAAGATCTTAGTGTTGACATGGATTAGCTGATGGATATGTTGCTTGGAGACAAAAGTGGAGTAGTCTAGACTTTCCTCTATCTAGATCCTAGTTGTGTATGATGATGTAACCCTAAAAGGGAGATTTTTGATGTATCTTGTACAATCTTTTATGAAATTGAATATAGTCAGAATTTTTTTTATTCCGCTGCTTTCCAATGTGTTTTGTTTACCATATTTTAGTAGAGGGTGGCTTATCCCACTCTTTACAACATGGCATTAGAGCCCATGGTAGTTGAAATTCTGACTATTTCAATTTTGTCTCCCTTGTTAGAATCCATGACTTACATAGTTCCTTTAGGTGACATGGTTACCCTAGATTTGATCTTCCTTGATGAAAGGTTGACTTAGAACTCAATAGTTCCACATTAGAATATTGATGAATAAAACCCTAAAATACACATGACTAAAATATGCATAATTTGATGTTGTTTAGGTTTTGCCTTTAGGCAACTATTAGGGCATGGAGTTGAAGAAAAGGTGTCTAGAAAGGATCATGTTTCGGGGGCAGGCAATATTTTCCTCCACACCACTAGCTTGGTTTACGAGGACTCCCGTGCCCATATGATACCGGCCTGGCCTGAGCTAATATGAATTGTCCAAAATACTTTTCTTTTAGGCAATATAACTTTAGACTTCTATGTTGTATATCTTTAGGAACCCTAAGTTTCTGTGTATGATGACTTGTTTTGCTGGAGGATTTATACCAAGATAGTTTGTTATGTCCCTAGAACCTAGACCTTAGAGTTTAGGTGTTTGGGAAGATATCAGAGTGCGTAGTGGAAGTATTATAGATCTTAAGAATGGTTTAGTTAGACTTATCCTGTAACCCTAGTTAGTTTGGCTTGATAGGTCAAACCCTTTAAGGGGTGGAGTATGGTTAGGTTGGATGTTCGAGTGGTTAGATTTCGAGGACAAAATCCTATTTAGGGGGATGTTACCCTATAACATCTTGAAATCTATCTACTCTATCTTCAGAAACCCTAACTCTATCAATAGGAGGTTAGTATGCTTGGATCCTTGGTCTTGACCAAACATGTCATAATGGTAACCCTAACATGCTTGTTTACATATTAATGAACATGTAATGGTCATATAATGAATAATTCATACGTTTAAACCCTAATAAATATCCAATGCACAAAATATGGATATCAATGCTAATTGTCAATATGTAAGAGGTTGATCATGTCATGAACCTATAAACCCTAATGATATGATGAGAATGGTAATTGTAACCTAATTCATGCTAAGGATGGATAAGTGAAAATAAGGGTCATGTTGACCTAAACCCTAACTTGCAGTAATCTAACCCTAATCTATACATCTTTAATGCCTTTCATGATACATCATTGATGTTAAGAGCCATAATCAGTTAACATACTTTGATACACATAAATGATATATATATAATCATCTAATCACATATTAATAAAGTCAACAATATAAAATGCAAGTTACCTTGTTATCTAATACACATGTGATTAGTCACTGAATGTGAATCAATTCATTAATATGTAATATGTTTCAGCTTGATCATTGAAATACATGTAATGGCTTCAATGTGAATATGAAGTGATTGGATTCACATAAAAGTGCAAAATGAATAATATAAATGAATAATGATTAATGATGACATTAATGTGAGCAATAAAGATAATGTGACATTGTGACAACATTAATATGAATACAAGTGACTAATGTGACATTAATTGGAATAATTGTATGCTTAACCACGAATTGAATAGAATGTCTTATTTCATGTAAAATAATTTGTTATAATTAATAAAGTGGTAATATGAGGATAATGAAGTATAAATCCGAATTATTAAGGACAATGATCAAATATAATAATGAATGTTGAGATAATTGAGTAACCTCTAATTGTGCATAATAATGAAATATAACCCTTTTGACAATAAAGTGAATATGACATGACATAATGAAAATAGTGATGATAATGTGATATCATAATGAATATGATGTTAATGAGCCAAAAATGTAAATAATGTTAAATCTAATAAAAATAATCTTAATTGTAGAACCCTAGGTGATCCTTGAGAACCTGGCCTATGTCGAGATGCTTGTGATGTATATGTTGATGAGTTGTTTGGTGGAATTTATGATTGGAGAAACAACCTAAAGTTTTGTGATGTGAGGTTGCACACTCACCCTTCCCTAATTGCTAGTGATTTCGGGGACGAAATCCTCTTTAAGGGGTGGAGTGTTGTAACATATAGAATCTTGGACATTTTGTCTTTTGACCCTCTTTCCCATCTTTTCCTTTCATTTCTATCATCTCTGGCTTTTCTGTTTAATTTGTGGAGAATATGATGGTTTAATGAACATTTGTTCACCTTTTCTCTCAATATTTGGGTTTATGCACAAATACCTCAATGAAGGCTTGGTAATGGGTGTAATATGTAAAATGTCCACCTAAGTGCTAAAAAGAATAAATAAATTTGTCCTAGAACTTTCTTGCGCTTTTCAGAATATGAGAAAGAAAGGAAATCTCGAAATATACATAAAGGAGATGATAAATGTAATAATTGGAAATAATATGGGATATAATGGATAAAAGGAGATAATGAGAAATATATTGTCTCAAAAATCATAAGTGGAAACCCAATGAAGATAATTTGGATATCAATTCATTTTCTTGACCTAAAAGAAACTTAAGGGCCAAGTATCAACTAATTTGGAAGATAAAAGCATATATTAAAGTCTTTATTAAAAGAAAATAGGAGATAAGCCAATAAGGTGAAATAAAATATCTAATGTTCTCAAATCGGAAAACTAACTCCACATTCATAATCTAATCATGGAAATAAGCTTTTGGAAAAATTTGCATATAATTTGGCCAATGTTTAATATTTTATTTTATTCAGGAGAGAGAAAATGACTCAAAGATCAAAAATATTAAATATATGTTGAAAAAAAAAATTAATATCAAAATCGTGTTCTTCACATTTAATATTTCTTATAGGCCAAGTTTTATATTTTTAGGAAGTTTCTTGATGCCTTTAATAAATCAAAAGGATAAAATAAATGATAATATTTAATTGTATTAAATAAAGTAATATAACTCTTCATAAAAATAAAGTAATGTCAAGTTAGTATCTAACATACTTAATATGAGTTATGGGTGAAGTTTTGTAATTTTTGGAGAATCCTAAAGTCATTAATGAAGGAGGAAAGAGAAAATGACATTTGAATTATTTAACCTATTAAAAGTCTTCAAAAGGCAAAACTAATTCCATATTTGGATTCTATGCATCAAAATCAGTCACAATATAAATTTTGGCTAATTTTGGATAACGTTTGTTCCTTCAAATGAGGAGAGAGAAAAACATTAAATCACTTTAGTCGAATTTGAATAGGAATCAAAATTTAACTATGATTTTGCGTTGATCGTCTACCGTTGGATCTTGATCTGAGGATCTGCATTTTGTCTTCTTCCTCGGATCGATTAGGAAATAGGTGGTTTTTTTTCCAATAATTCAAATTCAATTATCTTGAGATATACTCGATGAAATTTGATGATTTTTGGCTCTACGAATTCCTCTCGAGATTCCACACAACTTTATACCAAGATTTTTGTATTTTGAAGAAAATCCGAGAAACCCCTTAAGCAAGCCGGTGGCCTCTCTCACCTCACCTAGCTAAACCCTATCCTAGGCCTCCTTGCCTATAAATACCTATACCCAAAACACCCCCATCATATTTACAACTCGACACACTAGCTAATTTGAATTTTTGTCCGTGTTTGACCCTGCTACGAGCTACTGAGGACGTCCAGCTTGCGACACTAATAGCTCCCTGTACTCTCCACCTTCGGCACAATTAAAGGTACCATCAAATCTCTCATGTTCTAAGCTTTCCATCGCATACTTGCACTTCGAATTTGGTTGAGTATAGCGCAAACACCCAATCTTTCCCCAAGAAAGTTGTTGCTTGCTCGCAGCCATGGCGTGGGCTGGGTTGGGGGAGACAACCCATGGCTTTTTACTATTTTACCCCCGCTCTCTTCCTCTCTTCGGTACGAAGTGTCTACGTGGTAATTTCTTATTAGTTCATTTTCAAAAATTCATATCTTCTAAACCGTGAGTCCAAAAATAAATATAAAATATGTTTTGAACTTAGAAAAATGATATCTTTCTAATAAAAACATTTCCAAACGTTTATTTCGAGTTTTGTCGAAGGTAATTTTCTAGAATATGAATTAATTAAGTAAAAATCACCAAAAATGCATATAAAAGTTCATATCTTCAAAATACATAATATTATATGTTATTTTGATCAGAAAACCCTAAATAAGACAATGGTGATGTTTTCAAAGTCCAATTCAAAGGTTTGCACAAAAAGTTAGTAACTTTTGGGTTTTAATCCTTTAATGAATATACATATATTTAATACATAAATATGATGATCATATTAGGGAAAGTGGATCTGATCTCGTATAAAAGTTATGAAAAGTGGTTCTCGGATTCTAAATATAAGGTATGTGCTTAATAAACTTCAGTTGGGAATATTTGTGCCTTGACCTACTTTTCAATAACGAGGCTTTATTGAATCCTATTTCTTATACTCTTGATTCTTTTGCTATTCTTGCCTCATAATCAGTTTTGGAATATTGTTCTTGGGTCTTGGTACCCCTTTTCCATGTTCTATTTAAATGATGCTATTACTTGCCATTGTTTCTAGCATGTTGATTTTATTAGACTAACTATCTATAGTAGTGGTACTTATGTACAACCACTGATAGTTGGGGAATGTGTTATTTCTCCCCTGGGGAACGTCTTATTCTCCCCCGCACATGAAATATGTGCAAGTGACTGGAAATGTGTTGCTCTCCCCTCACCCTTTGGTTGAAGGTCTGGTAGGTGCCTCAAACCTACTTAGTTAAGGTAGTCAATATTAATCATGCATGCAATTCTTTTAATATACTTTGTTTATGGCAAGCATCTATTGAAAGCTTCTTTTATATATGGCATCATTCTCTTGATTTTCTTCATCTTATGATGAAAATTAGCCTAATTTTACTTACTTTTCTTACCTCACTATATTAGAATAGTTTGTGACACATACTTTTATTTTCCTTCCCTCTTGTTGGGTGCTTTCCCAGCTACCCAGATGTGGAGCAAGGTGATGGATAAGGCATGGAGATCTTAAAGTTGACATGGACTAGCTGATGGATATGTTGCTTGGAGACAAAAGCGGAGTAGTCTAGACTTCCCTCTATCTAGATCCTAGTTGTGTATGATGATGTAACCCTAAAAGGGAGATTTTTGATGTATCTTGTACAATCTTTTATGAAATTGAATATAGTCATAATTTTTTTTATTCCGCTGCTTTCCAATGTGTTTTGTTTACCATATTTTAGTAAGGAGGTGATCTTTCCTCTTTACAGCCATTAAATTCATAGATATTTATATGCACTAAATCCAATATTTTTGAATTCCTATTCACAGAATGAAAAGATTTCCTAGGTAATTTAGCTTGCATACATGATGCACGGGTTTTGAGTCACTTTTACAGGCTTATTTTATATCTGTTTTGTGCACATATCTGTCATTTTCTTGATTATATTTGCATAATTCACTTTTGTTGGCATGTACACTTTGTTTGCATCAAATTATACTTATTTTATCATATTTATATGATTCTATGCATTCCCCGTACTTATGCACATTTTTCTGCACTTTTCAGGCACTTTATGTACATTACAGTGTCGGTGCCACCGACCCATCTGGTCGGTGCCACTGACCCATCTGGTTGGTGCCACCGAGATTGCATCAGTAGTCAGCCTGAAGAGAAGGGAAAACTTGGTGCCACCGACCATCCTGTCGGTGGTTCCGACTCTACCAGATTCTACAATCAATTAGATCGCCCAGATCCAACGGTCCACGTTATGTGGTACCGTAAGTTGGCCCTATGACTTAGAGCAAGGACGGCTAGACCTAGGGGATCATCTCATTATGCGCCACACAAAAGCTAGAGAGGAGAGAGAGAGGAGCGTACAGAGCCAAAGGTCGTCAATCAGGAGATTTGAGCACCTCCAACGGGTGTTTTTGCTGCCAGAAGACTGCAGAACGTGCGTTTCTTGAGGAGGATTATCCAGAACACCTTCTCTCTAGGGGTTACATGAATATCTTTCATATTTCCCATGTTTTTCTCCTTTCTGTCCATGTATTTGCAATTGAAAACCATGCGGGACTAAATCCCTCCTTTCCTTAGGACCCGAGAGTAGCCCGGGAAATCGTTGTATTGACTTTTTGCATGAATTCATATAGATTTCTCTTTATTCCTGGATATATAGTTGTATTTTGAATGATCTACCCATGCTTGATCATCGTCGATAGAGTAATAGACTGATAATTGCTTTGGAAGGAGGATTAAAGGTTAGGAAATAACAATCTATACACTTTCCTATGCATTCTTTGGAAAAGGTAGTGTACGGTTAGTGGAAAGAAACCCAGAGTCTTCGATAATGCACCTAGACTAAGATATAAATTGCTACAAATATAAAATTGGCTTAGATCTAGGTAGTGGATTGCACTGTGGAAGCGGACAATTCTGACTACAAGATTTCTATCCAGGGTAGGAGTAAAATTTATATTAATTTGGTAGAAATAAGATATAACGAGACCCCATGGTGAAATCGGTAATCCTAAAGAATCCACATCATCTGAATCAATCATCAGTAATTTTCATTTAATTTTCTTTTATTTTGTTTCAACTCAAACTCAACCTTTTAATCGATTTAGCTAATCGCATCGTAGTTAGTAGTAGTCACTGAGACTACATCTCCCTGAGTTCGACTCGGGCCTCACATAGGTCTATATTACTCGACACGTACACTTGCGTTTATACGCACAGTTTTAGCGTGTCAAGTTTTTGGCACCATTGTCGGGGAGACGGTAAATTTTCAACACTACAAGTGCTATGGGTGGCCACTCTAGGCCACCTTTTATTTCTTTTAACTTTATTTTAATCATTGACATTGCATATATATAGAACAAAATTTCTCTATTGAGTACCATGATTAACTTATTCCACATTTTCAGGTACTAGTGCATGGTGCAAACACAGACTACAGACTATGGAGAATCGACACCAGAGGTCCCAATCACTATTGAGGATCCACAAGGGTCTATCGGAACCTTAACACCATCTCCAGTTCAAACAACTTCATCAGAAGATATATTGTTAACAACCAAGCAACAAGTAATGGGGGACAGTAATCCAGGGGCTGAGAGGACAATATGGGAGATGATTATGGCATATTCCTCAGCTCCACAGACAGGACCTATCAAGAAATAGAATGTGAATGTAGCACAATACAAGATTGATTCAGGGCTGCTTGCACTCATCAAGTCATAGGATTTTTATAGGCACACTCATGAAGACCCGGGGGCACACATCAGCAACTTTGTTGAGTGTTGTGACATGGTGAAAGTGGATAGGTTTCCACAGACAACTATTTATCTGAAGTTGTTTCCATCATCACTGGAAGACAAGGCAAAAGAATGGTTGCACAACCTGTCGAAGGAATCGATCAAGACATGGGATCAAATGATCGAGATGTTCTTTGAAAGGTATTTTCCTCCGAAAAATACAAACGAGCTGGTGAAGAACATTCACAATTTCAAACAACAGGAGGCTGAGTCATATTTTGAGGCTTGGGAGCATTTTCAAAACATGCTCAGGAAAGTCCCACATCATGGGATAGATCTGGAGAACCAAGTAAAGATATTCTACTTTGGGTTCCACAAAAATGAACGTGTCACTCTGGATAGTGCAGGCACATGTTTCTTTCTTAATAACAAGCCAACAAAGTGTCAGGAGATATTGAAGAACATGGTGAAGAACCAGGCATGGGGTAATGACAAAGAATGCCTGAATCACATCAAGAGCATGGCAGAGTCAAAGGCAATCAATGCATTGAATGAAAAACTTGATTTGATTGCTAAGAAGATATATCAGAAGGAGGAAGAAGAAGAAGAAGAGGCAGAAAAGGCAAAGTATATGAGGCAGCATGGGTATAAAAAAATGAAGAAGATAGTACCAATGAGAGGTTGAGGAAGCTGCTCAAGCAAAATGAGTTGTTCATGGGACAGACGCAACAGGTTCTTAGAACCATGGGGTGTAGATACAGAGCATGCAATACCAAATTTCTCAAATAGTGGAGGAGATGGCTTCCATGAAGAAGCTCATTCAGCAAGAACCTACTGGGAATGCAAGTCCGGCTCAACAACATCATCATCAAGTTAAATATATTTCAGTCAATAAGGAGCCAAAGCCCCCTATTGTGGAGATAACTGAGTGGAACATCATGCAGCTAGACATGGAGTATGTACCCAAAGTTTCATTCCCTCGTAGTCTGTATGGATTTCCAGGAGGATGCAGGACACTAGTTAAAGCACTCCAAGGTTCCACCACTTCTGTGCCCACATCTTAAATTTTAGAAGAGACTCCTATGCCAGAGGAGCAGGTGAAGGCTCTACTCCATAGTGGAGAAGCCACAGTCAATGAGGAGACACCCACAAGCAAGGAGAAGCAGACACAAGTCGTGCCATCCATAGAAGATGTGCCAAATTCTATTTCAGAAGGTGGTGTTGAAGCAAGCTTAGGGGAGGAGACACCAAAGTTCCATATGTTCCACTGCACAAGCGCATAGAGAAGCCATGTGTGCCATTCCCCGTTAGTCTGAAGCCGAGGAAAGAGCAAAGGCACTTTAGGAAATTTCTTGAGATCTTCCAAAAGCTCCACATCAACATCTCACTAGTGGAGGCTATAGAGCAAATCCCTGCATATGGAAGATTCATGAAAGACATCATCAACAAGAAACATAGGATCAAAGATATATATGTTTGGTGTGTTGATGAAGCAGTGAGTTCTATTAATCAAGGAAAGCTGCCAAGAAAGAGGAAGGATCCAGGATGTTTCTACATCCCATGTTCTATAGGTGGACAATAATTTCCACAAGCACAGTGTGACTCAGGGGCAAGCATTAACCTCATGCCTCTTGCTACTTTTTAGAAGTTGGGATTGAAGAAGCCAATAGAAACCTCCATGACAATTGAGTTGGTAGATGGATCAATTTTGAAGCCACAGCGTATATGCGAGGATGTGATAGTCAAAGTAGACTAGTTCATCTTTCTTGTAGATTTTGTGGTCATGGATATGCCTGAGATGAAAGGATTTGAGATGCTATTGGGAAGTCCATTCCAAGCTACGACTGATGTGATCACTACCATTGGGTGACGTTACTTGACATTTGGGATTGGTGATGGTAGAGTTGAGTTTAAGCTTCCATATGAATCATCACAGCCACCCCTTGACAACCAGGTTGAACGTATTCCTCATGTCAAGCCTAGGACAATAAACAAGGGCACTTGTTGGGAGGCAACCCAACTTTTAGATTGTTTCTTTATGTTCTTTTAATTCTATGCATTTCGTTTTGCTTAATTTTTCATAATTTTTTGAAAAATGGTACCTTGATTCGTGTTTGAAAGTGCGCAAAACATACAAGGTCGGTACCACCTACATCTGTGTTGGTGGTACCAAGATTTGATTAGAGTTGGATTGGCTACGGAAAGGTAGAGTCGGTACCACCAAAATTCAAGTTGGTGTCACCGATGTCCCTGAAGATTTTCAGAAAGTTACAGGTGTGCATATCTTCTAAATCATCAATACCATCGACTTCCTAGTCAGTGCCATCAAATTTTTTTATTGTTCTAGGTTTGGTGGGTTCGTCATAAGCAACGGCATCTTGGCAGAGTCGGTACCACCAAAATTAGAGTCGGTGCCACCGACTCCTGGCAGACATCCACCTGAAAGAGGTCGTGAACAACACCAAAATAGTTTCTTTTATCACTATTTTTTGTAGAGAAAAGAAGGCTAAATAATTTCATGTCTTAGCACCACTAAGACACAAAAATGGGCCACCAAGAAGAGGGAGATTAGCAAGTAAAACTTGGTCAAATGAGCCTCCAACCATCAACCTCCACCACCCTTCAGAGAAAATGGTATCGATGTTCCACCTCTTAAGTTGGAATTTTGTCTATGAGGCCATAGTCATATTCACGCTTGGGGGGGGTGTTGGAACAACATTTTATCTTAGCTTTTATTTATCTCTTTTATGATGTTTTATTTTTGAAAAAATTTGTTGTTCTTATTTCTAGGTTTATTGCAATTTTTAGGATCCACAGTCTATCTAGTGTAATTTGTGGAGAAGTAAATGCATGGTTTAATTTGAGTATATCAATCTCCGGGGTTGTGTGCACATGAAAAATGAGTAAATTTAAAAATGTGTGAGCTTATCTTGTGAGTAATTGAGTTGCATAACTGAGGAAGTGCTTGTGTAAGTCAACTTCAAGATATGGGGATATGAATGACCATCTTGATTGTCCAAGGAAAGTGATTGGCAAGGTTGTTGAGCCCAAACCGACCAAACACTAACGTGACCTTAAACAAAAATTTAAGAGAGAAACCCCTTGATTACCCTGTACACATGTCATTAGAGAGGGACATATGATTTTCTCTGAAGGTTCTATCTCTTAGTCGTGTGATCTCATCCACCGCATACATTCGCTTTACACTCCACAATAAGAAGGTTGAGTAAATGTTATCATTCTTTCTTTTAATTACATTTACATTGCATAGTAGACCTTGCATAACAATTGCTTATTTTTGCTTCCATTGGTGAAAAATGAAAAAAGGGAAAAACATACGTGCACAACAAAAATTCTGGTGCATGTCATTTAGTTGCATAACATCTTTTTTCAATAGTTACAACTACATTACATGAAGCATCTAGTATCATCATGTACTAAGTTTATTCTTATAAAACATAAGAAGGTAGTGGTTTTGCCCATACCCTTGAAAGAAAGAAGAAAAATAGTGTCATGATTAAAAAAGTGTAGTCTAAGTATAAGCCTGTAATAGTTATATCATGTTAAAAGGGGGGCTTAAAAAAAGTATATAGAAGAAAAAAAAAGTTATTATAGTTTCAGAAAGTGAGGGAGAAAGGGAATAATCCTACCTATATCATTAGGAAGAATTAGTACAAGATGTAGTTTTGTAGATGTTTTGTCTTATATTGAGATGAAATAATAGTTGCATGCATCATTCCACCTTAATGAGTAGGCATTAGGAGCATTTTAGAAATTTTCATCATCATAGGTTCATCATAATTTTTGATTGCATGAATGATTTTATGTGCTCATGATTCTTCCACATCCACCCGTCCTGACAACCCGTTTCTCTTATCGGTAGGCCACTCATGATTTTGTCATCATTCATTAATTCTCAGGAGAACTGCTTCCATCTAGATGGTAGGTAGAGAAAAAGAAGAGCAACGTAGATAGGAGATCACGTGAGGCACCAAGTATGAATCAAATGAGTTTATTATATTAACTGCTTTAATTGATAATGTTTCATTGATTGGGGGACAAACATTTTTATAGAGGTTTCTGGTCGCCTGGATGACAGTTAGTGTTTAGTGGTCAGTGAGGGTCGGTATGAGGACCGAAGGTGGGGACTTTTTAGATGTACTTTATGCACTGATGTCCTTCAGTTGACTTATCTCAATAATATCCAAAGGTTTTGTCCCTCGAGGACGAGCAAGGGTTGAGCTTAGGGGAGTTTGATGCATGGGTTTTGAGTCACTTTTACAGGCTTACTAGTAAATGCACATGCTTTTCACGTGATAGAAATTTAAATTATTTGAAAAAATAAAAAAATAAATATAGAATCTAGTGCATATGTATTATATGATTGTCATTTTATCTATTATTGGAAAGCATAGCATTATGTGATTTTATGTTTTCTATGGATGTTTACATGGATTAATCTTACTAAAGTAATTAATATCTCAAAAACCTTACTCATATCATTTAAAAATTCAAATTCATCTCTGACATGTATCCTATTATCATATCCATTGCTTTGATTATTTCTTGATTTTTTCAATATGTATTTATTCAACAAGAATTTCTTTTTGAACTTTAGTTTGTATAATAGGTACATTACCTTTTGTATGATAACATTCGAACAAATTTATTTGGATCACATGTATACTTCCTTGCATTAAATTTTTTTTGATATCCATTCTTAGGTATGTATGAATAGTTTCCTCTTCAGGCCTGCCGAATTTTTTGATTTTTCATAATATTATTTATGACATTGAGTAGAACATAATAAAACTTTGGTCGGTGAGGAACATAATAATTTTAACAATCAAGAACATTTAGTTATTTGATCTTAAGAAAGTCTATTTATCAATTTATGTAGTAATTGGTTTTCCCCAAATTTACACTACAGTAGAGCACTTCCATCATACCAATCACAATAAGTTGATTTTTATTGTTTATTTTGTGAGTAATTATGTTTATGTTTTTTTTCCTACTTTAGTGATAGATATGAGAAGGATTTCAGCATCGTGATAGTTGTATTCTCACATATATTTATGAGAAACAATGTGGTTCATGGCTTTTGATGTTAGTTCTATATTATTTGATACATTAGCGATCAACTGAATCATGATCTATGAAACTTTATTGTGATAGACATTGATTCAAATGGTAATATTATATAAAATCATCGTGAATATGAAAATAATAAGGAATCCTTATGAATTAGGTACTCTATAGATTATAATAAATTAGAGATGACATTATGTGACAAACATATGCAAATGTGCCCATCATCATTTTGAAATATATAGTTTATCTATTAAATTGGATATGTTTTCACAATTGGATTCCCTAAGATCTTATCATTATAACAGAGTTCTTGTTATTGTAAAGTGTTCTTAAATATTTATAATAATAATAATAATAATAGTAGTAGTAGTAATAAATATATAAGACTTAATCTTGACATGCACATAAGAAAATTGAACATAGTTATTCTCTTTCTTTAATGATCATAATTCATTATCGATGAAAAAGAGAGACTTGTTCTAATTTGTCAAGACATCGATGTGTTTAGCATATAGAAGGTAGTGAGGAATTACAAATTCATGCCTTTATTGTGCCAAAGTAAAAGAACATTGTACCATCACATTATTGATTTTGTCAAGTTAAAAATTCAATGTGCATAAATAGAGTAAGAAAAAGGCATTCACTACATATAAATTTTAACCTATAGTATTATCAAACAAATTAATTCCAATCTTACTTATACGTCTTTCCTCAGGTCAGGCAATATAGAACCTTCATACTTGAAAATTGATTAGTACATATAAATAGATACATGTTGATGAAATGAATAACATATCAAAATAATGTAGGAATAAAAAGTAGTTGTACTTTTCATCCACATGATTGCAGCAGTGCCAACCTATTTATTATTTCTTCCTTCAATTGAAAAAATAATTGTTGTGGCTGCTATTTCATTTGATCATGCTTCCATTTTGGAAGGGAAGTTGCTAAATTTAGTATTCATGTGTATCATTTAATAAAAATTTAGTTTGTTCTCATGTATATAGGGATTACATACTTTGGTGTTTATTTTACTAAAGTAAAATATAATTTGTGTCTGAGTATGAATAGTATTGGAACATTGGATAGATATATGACCACCCTAATGTCAACATATATGGTGCACCCCCTCATGTACCTAATAACTAAGATGATTACAAAGTCTTTATAACAAAAAAAGTTAATATGTTAGATTCTAATTAATACTTCCAACATGCTACAATATTTTTCTAATTATACCCACATGTATCTTATTGACAATTCTTTTCTATATGGTCATTGTTGAGTAAGTAATGCAATTCTCATTATTTACCAATAACCTTCTTTTTCCATCCAAGTTCGTGATGCCATAATTAGAACTCATATGATGAATGCATTCTACGAGATGCAACAATAACATTCTATATGGTTCTAGTAGTTGTAATACAGTTCGAGATTTTATATAAATGTATTGAGAATTTGGAAACAAATTCATGTGATTGGTCACTTGATTATACATATTGTAATATATACTTCAACATAGTTATTATGCCTGGAGATAATTTTAAATTCAATTGATTGTTGTGATGGTACCATAATTACACTATTTAATTTCTTAAGCTGCAAAGGAATGTTTCAAGATTCAAAAACATTGGTATGATTTACAACGAAGATATCATTGGCACCAAGACATACACCAACTCTTTCATTTAATGTGTTAATTAACAAATGACCTTTGCATATGTGTTCTTTGATATATTAACAAACATCAAAAATGTAAATTTCTAAAACCATAGTCAAATATATCAAAGCAGTTAAATGAGTCCATGTTAAAATAAATTTATTGATGCATTACATAATAATCATGTCAATGAATCATAACTTCTGCCAACTTTTGGAATGACCATATATGTTTAGATATTCCACATTTGATATAACTCAGGTAGTTAATAATATATATCAAAACAAATTCCTACAACATTTGCCGACTACTATAATCAAAATTAATCTTGTAGGACATATCTCACTATTTTTTGTATATGAATAATAGAACAATCATACTATGACATAGGAGATTATCAATAATACATATCTCCCTCACAAATGTATCCTCTAACGTTTCACCATATATCTTGATAATAAAACTAATTTCCTCATTAATATCTATACTATAACTAAAGCATTCACATACTTTTTCGAGTTTATGCACATCAAGTATTAATCATCGTATGTAATCATCATTTCTCATTTTCCCAACTTTGGAAAAAAAATTAAAGTCTAAATGAAATGAGTGAATATAACAAAAAAGTTGTCCACTCTCATCAAATGTGATCCCATTTTCAGTTCATAAAAAATTATTTTAATGAAATAACTCAATTTCAACAAAAAAAATTAGTTTTGGCCTACTTTGATGCATATATTTGTCATTTGAGTTTCAAGTTTTCATAAGTAGATAAGTTTATCAACTCAAACATTACGTACCAATTCCCAACCAACTGGAAAAACTCATATTGATATATGAACCATATGTCAATCTACGCACAATATTAAGATGTATACAAGATTAAGATGTACCCATCAAATGTAAACCACATGTTCAAAAAATGTCAATTTCACAAGAGAAAGATGTATGCAAAATATCAATCTACCCATAGTTAAATGATTTAGGTAACAGAAATTAAACATGAGAGGCTCATATGAGGATAGTATAGACATGATCTAGAAGATTATGTGTGATATGTAATGGTGAATGTTTGGCAAAAAGTGCATTGGTACTATTTTAAGATAAAGGAAATACGATTGTTGGTGTATATATAAAAAATAAATTCAAATGGAATGCATTAAATAAATGCCTTGATCTAGAATTTTAAGGTTTAGAAATCAACATTATAAGCTAAATTGAGGACTAAATGAGAGTCTCAAAAATTCATAGTTTTCATTGATTGAATAAATAATAATATATCAACATATACCCTATACTAAATAATCACACATCAAATATGAGCCTATAAACTCCATATCTAGGGTTCTATATAGGAAACAACAATATTTACATGAGAGCATGAACATTACATGCTTGTCATTACTGAATTGTAAAAGTATACAAGGATCAAAAAATATTTAATAGTCTAGATAAATCATAACATTGGGCAAAGTACATATATACTTTATAAAATTTATAGCAACTTTACTTTGTAATCATAATTATAGCTACAAATATCATACACACCATATTCATAGTATATCAAGTGAAAAGCTAAATATATCATTATCATGCCAAATGTAACATAATTGGACTTCTTGTATCTTAGATAATAGATAATGCACCACGAAGACCATTTTAGGGAAACATTTCTACAACATAGAAGACACCTAATTCTACATGGTAGAATTAATCATAGTTTTCATCAAAGATAATAAGGACCAAGCTTGTGACCAACATGTGGCATTTTATTATACATATAGTTAGAATACATAATATACGAATTTATTATCTTCTATAAAATGAATGTTCTTTGAAAAAAAAATTACAAAAGTAAGATATTTTACAATGTTGACAAACTTTTAAGATAGACAACATGAAAAAGCAAATATTTCTACTCTAATATGAGCTTGTTAAAAATGGATGAACTATTCACTATTTTCCCTTCACAAAAATGATATGGTCTTAGTACCCACTGGTGAGGTTTCAGCCTATTCATTTTTCCCACCAAAAAAGCAAAAAATAAGATAATATATCACCACAATGAAAATATGAGGAATGGTCAATCACTAGTATGGATATCACCTTTAGCGTCAGTTAAATGTGACCTTAGAAGTCAGTTCCCAAGTGACACCCAAGTGGGTGACACTAAATGTAAGTGCCTTAAGCGTCAGTTTCACAACCGACACCACAAAGTCGTCCCGCGATAGCAAACCCAAAAACCACGCCAGCAAGGGGATAATACGTGTTGGATAAAAATCCATAACTGACACCAGGTTAGACCATAGGTGTCTGTTAGTAACAAAAAACCAACACCGTTAAAGGATAAATACATTAGTTAAATATTTTTCACCGACGAATTAAGGTTTTGTTGTCAGTTTCTATTGTTAACTGACGTCTATGTTTTGATTTTTTTTTTCTTATCAGCTTACATGTCTGTTGTCCGGCTGGTCAGCAGGATGCAGAACCTATAGTTCAGTTTTGAACTGTAGGTTTATAACATTCATTGATTTCAGCCAACAACATGCCACAAACCTACAAAATTAACAAGGATGGACAACATTTTTAATATATGGAATGATTCACACACATGTATAAGCACATTTCATTAGATTTCATCACACACATGTAGAAACATGTAGTTTTCATTCCTCCAATTCATATTCACACACATGTAGCAACCTGCAGTTCCATTCCTTTCATCTCTTTTCACATTCAGACACGTACATGTAGAATTAAATATTCATGTATTGATCTTCAGATAAGACAATTCAAAAAAATTCATTCAGACATGTATATATAAGTGTGCAGCTTTAAAGTTCAATATGTCATCAGAGAAATAATTATGATAACAAATTTTAGAAATATCATTCGTTATCATTATCATTATCATTGTCATCATCGCCATCAATATTCCAATGATAATATAAAATTCCCACTACTTGTAAGGCTTTTGTCCATTGTTCTCATACATCATTTAATTCTTCCATCGTATAGGGAATATGTACATCTAATAACTTTTCACCTGTAGTGAAGTCATTAGTTTTAAACACCTATAAAGAGTGACGTATATATAAAATTAATAATATATAATAAGATTGATATATTTTATATTATCTAGTGAGACTATATATAATACATGTTGTATGGTATCGATTTCTATTACAACATGTTTGATAATTAGGTCCATATATCGCATCATGTAGTATGCACATGCCCAACCCTTGTCTTGTGTAGCACACTATAAATTGAAACATACAAAATTTTAACAAATACAAACAAGCATAGTTCACATAAATAATATATATATTAGAGTTAGGAAATTACTTTCACATTCTCCCAAAGTAACAATTTCTTTGTCTTGGCCATGTTTCCTCCAGCATTTTTGAATGCTTTTAAATCCATACATGTTAATGTAACAAATTAAATTAAATTATTAAATAATAATGTAATAATAGATGTTAACAGATATAAAATATGAAAGATTTCTCACGTGAATAATGGCTTTTTCATTGCGTGTCCATATAATGAGTCTAATTCCTTCCCTAAAGGATCTAGATAATAAACAATCCATGTCTTGGGGACAATAACCAGTAACTCCCAATGCCTACCACTAGAAGTAAGAAAGTTAAAAATTAATAACTTAAAATCTACAATAAAAATGTATTTTCTTAAGTCCAAATTATAAGCAAAGTAAACTTACTCAACATTGAATGGAGCTATTATCACCGTCTTTTTTTTAACAAAACATTTAAAAGCAGCATAGCAGTATGAGGTAACTGATGAAGGGTCTTTATCTACAAGACTGATCAAAGATGGAACTATAAATCCCACATGGGAAAATGAAAAATCTTTACAGACGGTGTGTAAGTGGTTGTAAAATATGAATTGTGTATGCATTAATATATAAGAAACCAGATCACCGTTTATAACAAGGTATATGGATATATAAATAAGAACTCACCATATCCATAGCTCTATCATAGATGTATTCAGCCAATCATAATGAAACAACTCCAAAATATCTTGTGTAAATATTTGGTTATCGTATGATTCGCTTGCAACATCCACCATAATAGAAACATTTATAGGAAAATTTGGCTCATGTTCGCCTATCCATACTGCCATGCCCTTACAATTAGGATCTAACAAGTTGTATAGGTCCCTTGGAAGCCAACTAGGTACTTCAGGAAGAGGTGGAGGTGGAGGCAGAGCTGTAGTGGGTTTCTTCCTTTTGACCTGTATATATAATTTCAGATCAATTCACCAGCTCGTATATACACGCTAACAAATTAACGTAATGTAAATTTACCATACAATATCAGTATAGACGACATCTTCTTCGGGCCATAATATCACTCCACCTTCTACTTCACCAAGCTTTTCAGAATCTGGGTGGACATATGGCAATGAATGATGCCTCCACGGGTGGAGTACAAGTCTCGCATTCACACGAACCACACCAACTGGAACTGGAGTGCCATGAAACATGCCCCATGGATGGGGTGGGTAAGCATCGGCCTCTGCAATGATAAATTCTTTGCTTTATAGACGGCATGGCTTCAACCCCTACAAATTTATGTAAAGTATGTTATATACATATATACATAAACATATCATCTTGAAAAGACTAGTTACTATATCATAAAAATACTTACAGTGGATGTGCTAGGTGGTGGGTCTACAGGATTACTCCCAACCACCTCTATAGTAGGAGAAGAGTGGCACGCCACAGGTACTATCTGAGTGCCAGTCTGAGATGCCTGCCACTTGCTCATTGCTTCATGGAGTCTCTTATTAAGTGCTTCCTCGACTCTCCTATCAATTAACTCAACTACCTATACATGGATAAAAGAAATTCTAGCTTTTGATTATTGAATTCCCTTTTGCAATAACATTATAAAAAAAAAGATTAGGTTACCTGAGCTTTTGAAAATCCCGCTTTTGGGACATGTTTGCACTGTGATTGCCCAAAGAATGCTTTTATGCCGACACCAGCGCCTGGACCCCTAACACGTCTGGGATGCTTTGGATTACCAAGAGAAACTATCAATTCATCCCTTGAGCCCTCAAGGATGAACTTGCCTTGCTTCCTCTTCTCGTGAAGCTCCCGCTAATTGCCAATAGAAATTGGTGAGTAAACATAATAATCAATATTGATTGCTCTGAGAGTTGAATTTTACCATTTTTGCAGTTGCCTCAGCAGTTGCGGGTTTGGTTATATCTCCTTTCTTATTTTTCCTCCCATCTATCCACACAGCATGGTGAGGCAGAGGTGCGGGAGTAGCAGTAGAGGATTCCCCAGTCTCATGAGTAGTAGCAGACTCAACAGCAACAGTAGCCTGTAGTCTTTGTCGAATGTCTGTATAGCCTTTTGGACCCATCATTTGGTCATGCACATTATGTGCACGCCTTGCTTTTTGAGCATCATTGATAGCCTTGTTAGTAAGCACATTGATTTGGTTAGTAACACTAAAGGTCAATCTTGAATAGGTGAATATATAAGAATGTATATTAATTAAATTGGGAGTGGCGCTTAATACCTTGAATTCATCAGTTTTTCTTTTGACAACAAACTCCTCCCATTCATTGGCGTCCAGGTAGTTCCATTGCTCAGTGGTTGACTTCTTCCTCTTCTCAGCATCTCGTATGTAATCTCGGGTGAGATTTGTCCTATAGTTCCTTAGGACCCTCCCACAACACTACATCATGAATTTACCATGCAGGCTTTCATCCAGTTCAAATATACTCTGCAAAATAGAATTGCTTTTAACTAGTATCCTAAAAATTAGTAATCTGCAAAATAGAATTGCAAATAATAATAACTCATGCATAGTTCCTTCCATACCAAGTCTTTCTTTCCCTTAGGAACTTTACACCAAGATTCTACATTAGGACTACAATGGCTATGAGTAAGAACCCCAAGATATGAAATAAATGAGTTGCAGTTCACTCCAACTGGATGTCCTGAATGATCAAAATCCACAACCAGTTTTGGTCCATTGCCCCATTGTTGTAGTAACTTGTTCATCATAGTGATGCCCCTCACTTTTTCAATTTTTTTTGCTGCTCATCAAGTGCCCCAAGTTCTTCAGTGGGTACATCATCAATCTAAAATGTGACAAAAAAACACACTTACAGGATATAACTATAAATGGACATATAGATAGAAATATAGATATATTTTAAAAACTTACAATCGTAGGCACAACATTCATATCCTCACTCTCACGGTAATCATCATCACGGTCATCATACTCATGCTCAGCCATATGAAAGTGTCATTAAAAATCAAACATTTAACATTTAACATAACTAGAAGATAATAAAACATTGTAAAGTTCACATTCAGAAAAATAAAACATATAAAAAAAAATAAAAACATGCCTCTAATACTACAATCTTTTATCAATTAGTGTTCCTTCAGTGTGATCTCCGTGCACATACAAGTCATTGTTATCTTCAATATTTGGTGTTGGCAACCCAACTGAGAATGGACTGGAGTCATCATACTTATCATAGTACTCTTCTTCATCTATAGGATCTTCAATGAACTATCTTTTACCATGAAGAACAACTGACCATTTATCATTTACATGATCATCGACATAAAATACTTATTTCATCTATGATGACAATATGAATGGTTCACCCTTCTCGCCGATATTTTCAAGGTTCACTAATGTGAAACCCTATTCATCCACTCTAACTCCTTTGGTGTTATCAACTCAATTACATTTAAAGAGTGAAATTCTGAAATTTACGTAGTCAAACTCCCATATGTCTTCAATGACACCGTAATATGACATTTTAGCTTCACGTGGACTCTTATCCTTTGCACTTGCAAAACACAATGAAGACGCTTGAAGGGTGACCCTACTGTTTTGGACGACGATCTTATCATCTTGACGCTTTGTGTAATATGAGAACCCATTTATTTCAAACCCTTCATAAGACATAACATTCAATTTTGGTTTAAAGGTGAGGCATTTGATAGTTTCAGCAAGATTATTTGGTGTTTGGGATAGTTGATGTAAGACTTTATCTTCAAACCACTTAATAAATGTCTTGTTATGCTCTCTAGCAAGCCACATTGAATTGGCTTGGGGGTATTCTTTCTTGATGAAATTGGTATGTTCCTCGATATAAACACTCACTTCATCGATGTTTTGTAAAATATACAAGTGACCTTGTTCCAACTACTTGCGGCTGATTACTTTCATCTGTGATCCCAAAATTCCTTTGCCAGAATACTCCTCAATATTCTTGTCATTAGCAGGAGCGTCATTACCACTCAGAAAGTCATTGCAAAAATCCATAACCTCTCTCTCCACATAACCCTCAATAATATTCCCTTTAGGTTGATAACGGTTTCGAACATCACCTTTAAAAATGCTCATGTATCGTTCAAAGGGATACATCCAATGCAAGAAAACTGGCCCCAACATTTTCACTTCCCTAGTCAAGTGGACAACAAGATGTACCATGATATCAAAGAATGAAGGAGGAAAATACATCTCAATCTGACATAGGGTAACAACCACTTCTCTTTGAAATTTATCGAGATTATCAGGGTCAATAACTTTGCTATACAGACTGTTGAAAAAGAAACAAAGTCTGGTGATTGCGAACCTTATATGCTTTGGCAACATTGATCGAATTGCCACAGGCAATATTTGTTGCATTAGAGTGTGACAATCATGACATTTAAGACCTATCAACTTCATATCTTTCATTGATACCGATCTACAGATCTTGGATGACTAACCCTATGGCACCTTAACATTTACCAAGCAATCACAGAAATCTTTCTTCTCCTTTCTAGACAACGTGTAACAAGCAGGAGGTAAGTATTTTCTCCGATCGCTACTAACTACTTCTGTTAATTTTGTCCTTATTCCCATTTCACGTAGGTCCATTCTAGATTTTATCCCATCTTTAGTCTTACCTGATATATTCAACAGAGTACCAATGATGCTATCACATACATTTCTCTCAACGTGCATGACATCGATATAATGCCTGACTGCCAAAGAACTCCAATAAGGAAGATCCCAAAATATTGACTTCTTCTTGAATAAAGATTTGTCACTCCATGTGGCCATGGTACATTGTGATCTCTTACCAAATTCATTGACAAAGTCTTTTACTCTTTCATAAACAACCTCCCCTGGTATAGGTTTAGGTGCACTCTGTTCCTCATTTTGTCCATTGAACACTTTGCGCAACCTACGGTACTGATGGAATTTTGGAAGAAACCTTCTATGACCAAGATATACAGTCTTTCCACCATGTTTTAGTTGTATTGAATCAGTTTATCTTCACAAATAGGACACGCTTTAGATCCTTTGACACTGTATCCAAAAAAATCCCCATATGCTGGAAAGTCATTAACAGTGCAAAACAACATAGCGTGCAAATGAAATGTCTCTCTTCATGAAGCATCATAGGTCATCACACCTTCACCCCTGAGTTTCTTTAAGTCATCAATCAGAGGTTCAAGATAAACATAGATATCATTTCCAGGTTGTTTAGGCCCCGATATCAACAATGACAGCATAACATACTTATTTTGCATACACAACCGGGGAGGAAGATTGTATATAACAAGCATAACTGGCCAAGTGCTATGTTGGCTGCTTAATGTCTCGTATAGATTCATCCCATTTGTATAAAGCCCAAGTCTTAGATTCCTGACTTCTTCACCAAATTTAGGGTATAATAAATCAATCTTCTTCCATTGTGGGGAATCAGACGCATGTCGTAGGATCCCATCACTATTTTTCTTAACATCTGCATGCCACCTCAAATTCTTTGCATCTATTGGATTGGCAAACAAGCGTTGAAACTGCGATATTATAGGTAGATACCACATCACCTTGGTAGGAGAACTAGTTTTGGACTCCCTTGAAGTCATCATTTTATGCCTTGACGCACCACATTTTGGACAATCTTTCAAATCCACATAGTCCTTTTGAAATAATACACAATCATTCGGGCATGCGTGTATCTTCTTGGCCTCCATTCCCATTGGGCACAATAATTTCTTTAACTGGTATGTTGAGATTGGCAGCTCGTTTCCTTCTCTTGTTAGCTTTTGTCACTCCATCTGTTGTTAGCTTTTAGCTTATACAATCTCAACATAGCGCTAAGCTTCGTAAACTTAGTACAACATGTGTATAACAGTATCTCAACATCATGCACAATGTTTCTAAACATGGGAGGTGGATTAGTTTGCTCTACCCCACAACTATCCAGCATCACATCAACAATGTCTACTAGAACAGGTTCATTCACATCTACGTCATCGGAGGCAATTTCTTCTTCCACACAAGCACTGCTATCGACATCCACTGACTTCAGGTTTGAAATCTCTCCATGCCAGTGTCATTCTGTATAGCCTTGTACAATCCCGTTGCACATGACATGACTTTTGATTTCGTTACCTGTGCTAACTTTCAAGTTGTTACCGTAATGCCTACATGGACAGTAGAACCTATCTCCAGGTTGTTTCCTATGTTCCTCAACAAATCTAATAAACTGATCAACACTAGAAATAAACTTTGGGGTGGACTGATTTGGAATGGACATCCATGATCCATCCCTTCTATGATCAAAGATAAAACAAGTATATATTAGGGTTGACGGTGTTATATATGATAAATTTGTACCACCTATCCCATTCTTGATCACCTAATCTCACTAATAAGTGTATAATGTGTATTCCATTTTCCAGAAATTTTTACAGCATTTCTCCGCAGTTCTCCAAGTACACTGATGTACATGGGCAAATGCCCACTGACACATGTACTTAGAGAACAAACGGGGAAGTGCTGATGAAACATCATGAAAACCAAATACCTTTCCTTGAGCTCCATGCTTCCTTTTATTCCATTCTTGCCATATGAAATGAGCACATCGAGTGATCATCCATAGCACAAGATAGGGTGTATCATTACCTCTTCTATTAACATTAGTGAGACAGTCATACAGGTTGTAGGACATTCAGACATATAGCTTGAGTTGGGCACGCCCCCAAATATACCAGTAGGAGCAGCTACGAAATAAATGATGGTATTTTTAGTATGAGAATGACACAAGCAGCACATGTTATCAACTCCAGTGTTCCAAGCCATAATGTGTTCCATTGTTGGCAGGAAATTGTTCATTGCTTTATAAGTGATCAAGCCCATCTGGGTAGATGCATTTTGAACTAGAGGTTCTTGAAGGTTGGATCAATATCATTCTTCTGTCTGCATGTTTCCCACACGGTGGTGTCATCAGTGTAGGTGAATTGAGGCCATAGCTTGACCATCCTCCTTCAAGTCGTAGAGTAGCCCCATGAATGAGTGGGAGTAACATCAAGATTGTTGCAGTATCTACCTCACATCCAAATGCTCCAAGTAGAGTCACTATGGAGCATCTTCTTGATACGCCTGAGTGTATGGAAGTCAGTGAGCTCATTCAAGTTCTTAAGGCTAAGACCATCTTCTTCTTTCAGAAAGGCCATCTTACTCCAACAGGCTGGATGAACTGGGTTACACCATACGAAATCATTCATTAAAATTTCCATTCTTCGTAGAGCAGCTAGAGAGATTTCACCTTATCGTAGCCAGTAATTGAAGACCCATGGCACAATGGTTTATAAATATTATTCTGCCTGCCATTGATATCTTTGAACCTGGCCATCTTCCAATCATGTCCTTGAGTTTATCCAAGCATTCATGAAAATGTTTGCGTCTAAGATTACCCCCTGCCATAGGGAATCTAAGATACTTTGTTGGCCACTCCCCTTTTTTAATACCCAAAGCACGAATCAATCTCACTTTGTCCCTGCAAGACTTAGATAGATAAATATGTGATTTGTGTGGATTGTATTGCATACCAGAAACCCTACCAAAATCCAGAAGAAGAGACTTAATATTTTGTAAGCTTTGAGTGTGACCTTCAATGAAGATGAGAACATCATCAACAAAGAGAAGATGACGCGTGACTTTTGTACATCTAATAGCAAAGGATTTGATCAATTTAAGTTGAAGAGCTTTATCAATTCTTTGACTTAATCCCTCCATGGCAATAGCAAATAATAATGGTGACAGTGGGTCATCTTAGCAAAGCCCATTGGAATTTTTGAAGAGACCAATAGAACTACCATTCGAAAGAAGAGAGAAAGAAGGAGTTTCAACGCATTACTTTATCAAAGAGATCCATCTTTCACTAAAACCCAAACCTTGTAGAGATTTCTAGAGATAAGGCCATCTAATTGAGTCAAAGGCTTTGGTAATATCAAGCTTGATAGATGCAGAAGGAGAACTATTCTTGTGGTTGAAATTCAGCGTGAACTCGATAGCAAGCATGAAGCAGTCTTCAATGCTTCTAACACTAACAAAGGCTCCATGGTTTATGGAAATTATTTTCGAGAGTATTGAGGAGAGCCTCTTAGTGATGAATTTGGCAATGATTTTGTACAACATGTAACAACAAAAAAATGGTCTAAAAGTTAGCTGGCGTTGTAACAAGATCTTTCTTAGGAATGAGAGCAATAAACACATGATTTACTTGTCAGACCATATTGCCTCCTTGGAAAAACCATTGGATAGCTTTAGTAATATTAGAGCTAATTAGGTTCCAGTTCTCTCTATAGAAGTACCCATTGAATCCATCAGGACCAGCACTTTTGTTTGGTCCAATATCCTAGACAGCATCCTTGATCTCGAGAAGATCAAGTATTTTGCAGAGAGATTCATTATCTTTGTCAGTGACATGATCAATCCATTCACAATCAGGAATAAGAAGAGTGCAGGCATGTTGATTGCATAGGCTCTCAAAGAAATGAATGATATCATTAGCAATGTTGTTCTCCTCAATTAAGCAAGTACATGTAGCATCATAAAGTTCAATAATAGTGTTAATAGAATTTCTCCTTTTGACCATGGAATGGTAAAGCTTGGTGATCCAATCTAGATGGCTACATTGCCAGAAGTATTGTTCTTCAGCTTTAGAAAGAAGATCTAATCTTTCAAAGGTGGTCTTCTCAACCAAAATGAGGTCGGGATCGAGGGGGTTTCTTCTGAGAGCCTTGGATATATCATACATCTCCATATGTTCTCTAGAAATGAGGTTCTTCAAGTTGAGAAATTTCTTCGACCATTTATTCAGTTCTCCTTTGACGAAATTGAGTTTCTATGTAACAAAACAATGGATTACCTTGAACTTGTTGTGTCCGTGCTTGGTTAATAAGATGCTTGCATCCAGGCCATTCCATCTAGAAGTTTAACAAATGGAATGGTCTTTTCTTCTTAGCCAATTCTCTGAGATTAACATTGATGGCATAATGATCAGATAAGGTGCATGTTTTGAGTTTCACTTTAGTGCCAAGAAACCTTGTTAACCATTCATCATTCACTAATGCACGATCCAATTTACAAGAAATGCTCTTAGAAGCACCTTACTTATTATGACATGTGTAAATTTCACTTCCTACTGATGGGAGTTCAGTGAGATTACAATTATCAGTAGATGTGTTGAAAGTACTAAGAATGTGAGTAGGTACTTCTCTTCCTCTGGCTTTCTCTACACACTTTCAAATATTATTGAAATCGTCATTCACTAACCAGGGATCAGTGATGTTAGTGCTAATGGTTTCAAGAGCTTCCCACAATGCAAGACGTCCCTGAGCAAGATTCATGGCATAGACTGTATTAAGAATAAGAAGAAGACCTCCTTTATTATAGCACGAAACGGTGATTTGTTGATCATCCATGTGTTGGACATTGATATCCCAGGACTTGGGATTCCATCAATACAGATTTGACCAGTAAGATCAACATCATGATTGGTAAACTAGCTCCATCCTTTAGGTAGTAGCTTCCCAGAAGAGTTTTTTAGGTAATTTTTTATTTTGGTCTCAACTAGAACAGCAATGGAGGCATGTGATTCAATAATGATTCTCCTAACCTCCCTTTTCTAATGTGGTTTCCCTGAACAATGTACGTTGGTCATGATAATGGTCATTAATGACCTCTGCTAGAAGAACGGGTTCTACGTGACCCGTCGACTCTAGCACCTTTATCAATCTTCTTCTTTGAGCATGGTGTATTGCATAGTTTACCTTCCTCCTTCTCCTTGTTACCATCAATATCATACCTGGGGGGATCCGGATCAGGGACATTAGAAGCACTAGAACCATTGTCAATGGTGGCTGCCTCAGCTACCATGATAGTGGTTTCTGCTATTGTATCTTCCTCCACAAGATTCTAGAATCTATTACTTACCAGTATCACAGGAGTCTTTCTTGTGTTCTCCTCTCGAGTCTTGTTCTTCTTGTTGCCAACAATCCTCCATTCTTGTGCGTCATTTTTGGGTTTGGGTTGAGTGACTTTCAGTTTCAGAGGAAAATCTTCATCGTCCTGACCAAAAACTTTGCACTCAGGGCATATTTTGGGAAGGTTCTCATAAGTGATAGCAATACCCATTGGCTCACGACAAGGTAAGTTAACCCAGATTTCTTCAAGAGGAATTTCATCAGCTTCAACCTCTACGAGGGTACGAGCCTCGCCCAGGGATTCCTGACCTATGGATCTATAGTCAATTCTCATAAGTTTACCTACTCCACTGGCCACGATATCTACTGCACGGGGGGACCCACTTTTTCTCATGCTAGGTATGTTGATCCATACTGGAATAGTGCTAAACCGATCCTTGAGCAAGTCATCACCAATTTTGTAGTCTTTAATGACCACGAGTTGTCCAACGAACTAGTGAGGACCACTCTCAATGATGTTATTCTTGTCTTCAGCAACATTGAAACGTAAGAGTAAGAACTGGTCTAGTTTTGAATACTAGTCAAAGCCTCCTTTGGGTTTCCAAATTATTTTGATCCAGGCGAGAAGATAATGGTAGTATGGATGTTTTCCCATCACATAGAGTATGGAAATGTGGTCCCAAGATCTTTCCATCACCTCATAAGTTTTGTCATCGATGGTGTAATGTCACTTACCTTCAATCTTCTTCGGGGGTGAGAAGTCATGTTCCTTGAAAGTTTTAGAACCTCCAAGGACCCGGGTCCATGCTTTCCTAGCCATCGTGGTAGTAGTATTCTCTATCATGGTGGGTGAGGTAGTAGCAATCTCTGTCATGGTAGAGTGGTGATGAGGAGGGGGAGGGGGAGGGGGAAGGCCCCCACTCCGTGAACCTTGCAGTCACCCTCTAGATACCCAAAGCGACCAAGGCAAACCCTAGGCGGCCGCATTTTTTCCTATGCAATTTGGAATCAAATTCTAATAAAGTGATATATTGAATATTTACCTTTTTCTCTCTCCTTATTTGAGGGTGCAAACGAGACCCAAATTAATTGAAATTTGTTTTGCCTTTTGGGAACTTTTAATGTGTTAAGAAAATCAAATCTTCATTTCTCTTTCTTCCATCATTAATGGTTATAAGATTCTCTAAATTTGATGAAACTTCACCCACAAGTCACACTAAGTGCCTCGGATACAAAGTTTCCATCAATTTGACATGTTGGAATTGTTTGTATATTCATTTAATATTTTGAAGGTTCTACACACTTTCACTTTCCTAATTTAACATGTATATTAAAGATTATCCAAATTACATGAAAATTCACCCAAAGGCTATTTTTATGTTTAGATCACGAATCCAAGATTAGTTTCCACTTTTAGAGTCATTTAATATTTTATTTAATATTTTGAGGAAAACTCACATTTTCTTTTCAAAATAAAAGATATAATTATTATCATTCCAAAATTATAAAACTTGGCCTACAAGCCAAACCAAACCCAAGAAAAATGAATCTCAACTTATCTTTAACCAATTAGTCTTCCTTTTAGGAATTTTAGCCGATTATCCATTATTACCAAAATTTCTCATATTAATTAATCCAATATCACATTAACATGTTTAAAGAAATATTATTCATTCCTTTTTCTTTTCCTTGCTCCATAAGGCTAAGTAATGATCTAGAACGAATTTATTTTATCATTATCTCACATAAATGGTCATTTTGCATTATTAGACTCTAACTAACACACTAGTTGAGATATTTGTGCAAAAATCCATTCATTGAAATGAATGTGGGTAAATATAGTTCAAACCATCAAGTATTCCTCAATTTCAATATTGAGGACAAAGAGGATAGAAAAGATAGGAAAATTTAGGGAAAAGGAAAGGAAGGACATGAAGGAAATAAAATCTTGAAAATGGGTTAAATTGTAATTGAATCTAAGATTCGGTATGTTACACACTTCTTGTAAGTGAACTTATAACCTGAGATGCCAATGTTGGTTGAGCCTGCCTGCATAAGGGTGTTATTGAATCTTGCGGCTTCAGGCAGGTTAAATCTATTGTTTCCAATCTTTCCGTCCAGGTTCAACATATAGTTGAAATCTCCCATGGTGATCCAAGGCTTGTTAATCGAGTGGCTGAGTTGGATGAGATGTTCCCAGGGGATAGGCCTACCTCCAGGACTCAAAGAAGCATAAAATAAGGTGTATTACATGTTACCATATATTTACACAGTAGTGTACATAATACTTATGGAATTGGAGAATATGTTTGTAGCATTTAGTATCATTCTAGAAGACCCAAATGCCATCGGAGAAACCCCTCACCTCAAATCTATGCGAGCTCAAGAAACTAGTGTCTTTTATTGCGATTTGTGCTTGTTCGCCAGAGATACGTGGTTTAGAAATAGACACAATTTTAACTCTAGGTTTGAGTATTAGGTTCTTGAGGGATTTCCTAGCTTTCTTCTATAGTCAGTAGCATTGTGTCCCAGTTTACCACAATTCAGGGACATGTTGGGTAGTGATTCATATTCAATCTTGTACTCCATCCCGTTAATCAGGATAGTAGGATGTATAGGATTTTTTGTGTCCATCCCTACTTCAAGTTTAGCAAATTTGCTTCTAGTGTAATTCATTGAGTGGTCATCCACCTATAAAGAAGTTATATCACCACCTCTTTACTAATAGAAATGGTAAACAAAATCCAATGAATAAAAATAGAAGTTGAAATTTTGACTATATTCAATTTAATAAGGAGTACATCAAAATTTCCCAATAAGGGTGTAAATGCTTTATACAAATAAAGGATCTAAGTAAAGGGAAACTCAACTACATCAATATGTCTCCAATTAAAATAACTTAACAAATAGTCCATGATGGAAGGATGAACTCCTCCTAGGCTTAGGTTGGTTCACCAAACCACTATTATTTCCACAAATTGAACATCAAAGCCAAAAAGGATAGAAATGAAAGGAAAAGCTTAGAAAGAGGGTCAAAAAGATAATATGTCCAAGTTTTGATATGTTACAACACTCCTCCCCTTAAAGAGGATTTTGTCCCCGAAATCTCAAACAAAGAGGGAAGGGTGAGTGTGAGACATCTCAACACTAACTTCAGGTTGTTCCTCCAACCATAAAACTTCCACCAAAACTTTCACTAATAGCTCCTCATAGGTCAGGTTCTCAAGGATCACCTA
Organism: Alisma plantago-aquatica; assembly: GCA_963693085.1. Taxonomy (NCBI): domain Eukaryota; kingdom Viridiplantae; phylum Streptophyta; class Magnoliopsida; order Alismatales; family Alismataceae; genus Alisma; species Alisma plantago-aquatica. The sequence goes on from OY856412.1 coordinate 257,263,568, forward strand.
GCATTCCACTATTAAGATTTCTTTATGAGATTTAACATTATTAATATCTTTGACTCATTATTATTATATTTATTAGGATATCACATTATCGTTATTATTATGTTAATTGTATCTCATTATATTCACTCAGTTGTCAAAAGAGATACATTTCATTATTATGCATGAAACCATGTATATTTCTTATTTATCTTATTTCTTATCCCCAAAAGCCATAAAATCTCTAAATTAATATGATCCACTAATTATCTCTTAGAAATTGTCATTTTGAATTATTAGACTCTAACTAACACACTAGTTGAGATATTTGTGTAGAAACCCATTCATTGAAATTAATGTGGGTAAATATAGTTCAAACCATTATGTTCCTCAATTTCAATATTGAGTAAAAAGATAATAGAAAAGATAGGAAAATTTAGGGAAAAGGACAAGAAGGACATGATGGAAATAAAATCTTGAAAATGGGTTAAATTGTAATTGAATCCAAGATTCAGTATGTTACAACACTCCACCCCCTAAAGAGGATTTCTTCCCCAAAATCTCAACAAGAGGTAAGGGTGAGTATGTAACATCCCAACCTTAAGCAACTAGGTGGTTACTTATAATCTATGGTACTTCACATGCTCTACTCATAAGTCATGTTTTCATGGTTCACTAAGCTTTCCACTATTCATATTACCTTTTATCAATTATAACATAATTAACATTTTGGCTTATTAGCATTATTTTTATTGTGAAATTACATCATCCTTATTGTGCTATTAATCGTGTCATGTCCAAACATTATACAGAAGTCATATGTATTTCTTATTTACTAAATAAGAATTTTAAGCATAATTAGGGTTTGCTAAATCATATCCATATTTATGAATATATTAGATAACAATCCTTAATAACTTGAATTTAGTCTCCATTATCCTCATGTTGCCATCATATCGAAAAATCCAAGATTATTTTGTAAGAAATAGATAAGATTGTCTAATAATTTATTAAGTTTAAATAATGTCACATTAATTTCTTACACCTATATTACACCTTGTCATATCACCTTTCATGATCACAATATTAATGTCATACTTAACCATTTTCTCCTTTTTACACTTCATATTATAAATTATATATTTAACATCACATTAGGCATTTGGAATTATGGTAGACTTAATAATCATGCTTATGTAAATCCAATTACTCTTTATCATATTTGAGTTATTGCATGTATTTGAGTGAATAAGGTGGAACACATTGTATATTAATGAATTGATTCATACACTAAGTTATGATTAGGTGATTATATCCCATTTAGGTGTATCAAAGTGTATTATTGATGATGACACCTAATGTCACTAATGTATCATGAAGGCATTAAGGATATGTATATATGTTAAGGTTAGATGATTGCATATTAGGGTTTAGATCAACATGACCATTATATGTTACTTATGCATTATTAGAATGCATTAGTTCTATTTATCTTACTCACCATATCATTATGGTGACATGGTCAATATTATGTGTGTTCACAATTAGTGACTTACTCATATTATGTGCCTTAAGTATTTGTTAGGGTTCAAGCATATGAACTATTCCTTAGATGACTTATTATATATTCATTTGTATATCAACAAATAGGTAATTATAATTTGTTTGGCCAATCTAATCACATAATATCACTAAAATATTGTCTATGGAGTTAGGGTTTCTACTTCCAAAGTGGCTAGATTTTGCTATGTATAGGATTCCATCCTCCCTAAAAAGGGATTTCATCCTCAAAATTAGCAAATGCAAAATCTATCAAGGTAATACTACTACCACTACTCCGCCCCTTAAAAGGGTTGACCTAACAAGACAAACTAAACTAGAGGTAAAAGAGTGAGTCTAATAAATTCATGTATAAGATCCAATCACTTAATTGTTTTATTATTCACTATTACTAAACTTCAAAGTCTATCATTGGGTAGACTACCCCTAAAAATGGAAATCTGAAACTCATATAAGGAACTTATGGGTCATAGGGTGATTTTGTTTGGTTACCCAAATTATCATATATTAGATTCCTAGGGATACTCAATATTGAAGTTATTTGCCTAAAGGTATGCTATATTGGACAGTAATATCAGCTCAGGCCAGGCCGGTGTCATATGGATCCAAGAGTCCTCATAAACCAAGCTAGTGGCACGGAGGGAAATGTTTCCAGCCCCCAAACCGTGACCCTTTCTAGGCACCCTTGCTTTCAACTTATGTCCCAGTAGCTACCTAATATGCTAATCACCTAAAAGTTGACTAATGATATTTCTAATGTGAAACTCTTATAATCCTAATTCAACCTTTTATCACATGTCAATTCCAATGTGAACTAAATGGAAACCATATGAGGTAAGGGTTTCTAACTAGGAAACAAAATGAAATAGTCAAGACTTTGACTAGCATTGGCTCTGATACCATGTAGTAAAGAAGTGAAATCACCACCTCTTTACTAATAATAATGGTAGACAAAATCTAATGAATAGCAGAGGAAGTTGAAATTTTGACTATATTCAATTTAATAAGGAGTACATCAAAATTTCCAGATAAGGGTGTACATCCTATATACAAATAAAGGATCTAAGTTGAGGGAAACACAACTACATCAATATGTCTCCAATTAAAATAACTTAACAAATAGTCCATGATGGAAGGATGAACTCCTCCTAGGCTTAGGTTGGTTCACCAAACCACTATTATTTCCACAAATTGAACATCAAAGCCAAAAAGGATAGAAATGAAAGGAAAAGCTTAGAAAGAGGGTCAAAAAGATAATATGTCTGAGTTTCAGTATGTTACACCACGCTAGTCACATGACGCACCGCCTGCTCAATCTGGTGGAACCTTTCCTTGTTGTAGTAGTGGATTTGTAGACGTATGACTCTGATCCATGTGACTATATGGTCAAGTAGCCCTGTGGATGGTTTGAAGTACCCATCCCAATGCCACACCATGAAACAACTACCAAAGAGAGCCCATGGACCATTAGTCAGAGCATTCTCCTGGTCTCTTCTATTGAATAATTGGACCATGTAGTTTTGTCCGGCTAGTTCACAAAGCTCAAAATTTGTGTCCGGCTTCCAAAGAAGTGTCAAACATTTTGCCATTGTTAAGAAGCCAATGTGCATGCCTATCAGTTCAACAATCACTATGTGTTTGAAGGGTTTGCTCATAATTTCTTTAGCCTCTAGTACAAAATAGATCTTAGGGTAGCCTTTATCATTGGTGAGTTCAATATCATCAAGGTTTATAACCTCCTCTAGTTCATTGTTGATGAAGAAAGGATCTGCCTCCCCACCACCGCCTCCAACGGTGATAACCTATTTGAAAGATTTCAATTTTGATATTAGTGTATTTTCTGCCAAAAAAGGATTCTTGTCATCCATGAAAACTGCCTCCTTTGCATGAGAGATTTGATCTATATCCATCAAAACTATGGTGTCACCCATGCCACTATAGGGCTCTCCTCGCGTACCCTTGTATGTCAGATTTAGGCCAATTTTCTCGAGTCAGACCTCATGAACAAATCATGTTGGATGTGTAGTGGTTGGTTCGTGTTGGGTCCCCCCCCCCATTCTACCATTGTCATCTTCTAGGGTTTTGCAACAATCACCTAGATCATCACCAGGCACCTAACTCCCGGTACTTGCACACATTTTGCTTGTACCACATATATAGTATAGAAAGATATTGATCCACATTTTGGATTATCAACATTTTAGATCAAGTTGCTTATTATTTTAAGATATGGACTTCAAGAAGCTTGCACAAATATAAAATATGGATAAATAATACTTGACAATTAGATATATAGTTCTTTTTTGTGCTCTGGGCTTAGTTTCCCTTTGATTATATCATGTAACTCCCTTACGGATATTTTATCTTCATATTTTTATTAAACTCTTTTCCATTCAATGAAATTTGAAGTATTATTGGTTATTTGCTAAACTTGGATTATGGAAAGATGATATTGTCTCTTTACCTCTCAATCCATCTTTATTGGAATAAAAAGGGGAGGGGGTTTCTACAGTAGGTATCATAACCCAGGTTTACCTTTTAACCTATAATCACTAGTAATGTTTAAGAAACCTTTAGAATTGAAGGAAATTATTAAGGCAATATCCTAGGGCATTGGTGTCTAGAAAGGATCATGACTGGGGGATGGAAAAGCTTTCCTTTTCACCTCTACTCAGCGTATAAGGACTCTCGGTCCTTTGTGAATCATGTCTGTCCAAAGCTCAAGGATTTTTCCCAAAATAAAATACCTATACAACTTTCTCATCTGATGTTTGCCCCCTTCTTTACATCATGCTTCCCTCATGAAATGTTAGGGGCCTAGTAGAAATTCTCTCTCTCATAAATTAGGGTTGTGAAAGTAGGGATATGGCCTTATCTACCAAATAACAACTAATGCATGTAATCAAGATAAGGCAGACAAAACTTATCCTTCCCTAAATAGAATACTAAATCAAAGTATTTTTGTGATATATCATGGCCCTCATCAAGACTGTCGTAAAGGTTGCTGACACTCCCTAGGATGACTAGCAGAGGAATACACCCCGTAAGAAGGAAGATTTCCTAGAAAAGAGGAGAAGAGTCATGGAGGGTGAATCCTCTCAAAACAAGAAGAAGCTAGTAGAGGCTCTCTCTGAGGGACGATTCGCCCCTAAGGATGTTCCAATCCCTTTAGAAACCCAAACCCTGAAGACGAACCTAACCCAGAGGATGGACAGATGATGAATAATTCACCAAAAACTAAATATGGTATCGAATTTACTGGTGGCCCTAGATCTAGCCCCACAGTCAAGCATCTCATGGTCAAGACTCCAAAGATTCTTTGGATGGAGTAGCAGAAGCTGTTGACCAATGCCATGAGTGCCTTATCCCTTATAGATATCTCTAAATACTATAATGGTTCATATCATCATGTCTACCCTTGTCTCTGAGCCACCATCCTTGACATCCTCAAGCTAAACATAGAGAAGTTTTGTGGGGAGACAAGACCAAAGTCAGATACAAGGCAAATTCTTGGCTCCTGGTTGTGTAGAATGGCTTTTGCATCTTCGAGGTGCAACCCGTCTGAAAGGATTTTTATCCCACCCACCTACTCAAGGGAGTTGTAAAGTTATGGTGGGAAAATTTCCTTGCCAACCTAGACCTACTTGTTGACCCTATGGACTGGGATGATTTCTGCACCATTTGCACTACAAGTTTCATCCCCAACTCCTCTTAGAAGGATAAAGATAAGTGTATCATGCTTATCTATCAAGGCGGCATGCATGCGCTAGACTGTGCCTGGATATTCAGGCTCCTAGAGCACTTCGACTACATGCTGATGGAGAAGCAACGAGTGGAGCACTTCATCTAGTGTCTGCACCCCTAGATGCAACCTCATGTGATGGCAAGTAAACCACAAAACTTCATCAAGTCTCTTGACCTCACCCTGAATATGGTGAAAATCATTATACCCTCCAAGAACCCATTGATGGGGTATCTAGGGTTCACTAAATGTATCTCTATTTTGAAGAGTGTTAGAAGGAATATGCAAGGCTGCAACCATGACAAAGGCAGAGAAAATTGAGGTGTGAAGCCCTATAATGAAGTTTGCAACTGTGAAGGTTCGCCGTGGGGCCAAAACTGTGGGAGGAGGCATGCTGAAAAATGTCACTTCAAGAAGACAATGTGTTATCACTTTAAATAAGAGGGACATTTCCAATCCAACTCTCTGCTTCATGTCCCACATAGGTTTGGCCTACTGGCTGCCCAACCGGCAGTTGTACACCAACCAGTAGAAGCCCCAACTGTTGATGATCGTCAACAAGCCCGAGTTATTGTCATCGACAATGAAGAAGATTGGTACAATGCAAATCTACTCATACAAGGTAACCGCTGTTGGAAATTTCATTTTTCTATCTGTTACGATAGATATAAACATTTAATTTTGGATATCATCAATAAATGTAGGAATGATTGATATTATGCATCATTCAGTCAAGGCACTATTTCACTCTGGTTCTACCAGTACTTTTATTTCTCAAAATATACAACTACGCTTTGCTTGGATTTCAAGGACTTAGGATATGTTTTAGAAGTCACACCCCTAATGGTCACATATTTTCATCCCTTTTGAAAAGAATAGTCATCCCTATTAAATATCTAAATAATGAGCTCCCTACCAAATTTATCCTTCTTGATATGAATGATTTTGATGTCATTATAGAAATGGACTGTCTCTATAATTATAATGTAAAAATAGATTGTAGGGAAAAGAAGACAAGAATAGAAAGACCAGGTCATCCATCTTTCTTTATCTGAGGAAGGAAAGAATCCACCACCAATTTCTGTGTTGGGCATAAAGGTAGAATGAATGGTAGCTAGAGGTTATCTAGCGTTTCTAGCCATAGTAATCGAGCCAAAACCTAAGGCACGCCCATTAGAGGAAATAAAGGTAGTCAGTGACTATGTCGATGTGTTCATAAAAGATTTTCTAGGCATACCTCATGCCTTCAGAAGGAGAAGATCTAGCTCATGTGACAAACTGGATTTCTAGAGGTGATATAGAATGGTTCCTGCCAAGTTGCTTGACTTTAAGAATCAACTGCATGAACTCCTAGATAAGGGATTCATTTGATGTAGCACATCCACTTGGGGAGCCTTGGTCCTTTTTGTGAAAAAGAAGGGTGGCTCGCTCCACATGTAAATTGATTATTAAATGATAAACCATGCTACAATTAAGAATAACTACCCTCTACCATAGATAGACATCTTGTTTGACCATCTCAAAACTACACGGATCATTTTGAAGATTGAACTACAATCAGGGTACCACCAACAATGAATTAGGAAGGAATACATCCCTAAAACTACTTTCCAAGCATGTTATGGACACTACGAGTTCTTAGTCATTCCTTTTCGGTTATGCAATGCCCCAAGTGTGTCTACGGACCTCATGAATATTATGTACCAATCATTCCTCGACAGCTTTGTCATAGTGTTCATATAAGAGACCCTAGTCTTCTCAAACAACATAGAGCAACACCATCAGCACCAAACTAGGGTCCTTGATATCCTGAGAGAGAAGAAGTTCTATGGGAAGTTCTTGAAATGAGATGTTTGGATAGATTGAGTCATTTTTCTTGGACATATAACTATTTCAATGGACCTAGCCGAAGTGGTGGCCGTTTGTGAGTGGCCATCATTGAAGTCACCAACCAAAGTTTGTAGCTTCCTTGGCCTAGCTGGATATTTTTGCCACTTCATCAAGATTTTCTAGAAAATCACTTTGTCCCTCTCCAAGCTCACTCACAATAACAAGAAGTGTGGCATACAACTCACAAAACATAATTAACTAATGCGGAAGCGTTCACTAAGTAGCGGATTACCAAATATCACTAAAAATTAAAACCTTTTTATCAAGAGATCCATTAAAGGAAAACCTTCTCACATAGAACCAAAGTAACAAATTTACATTCTGGTTCACAGGTACATGTCATGTATCATCTCTTTCTGTGAATTACAAGCATCAGCTACCCTGTTAAGCTAAGTACAGGCAGTATGAAAATCTCGAGGCACTGAGCTAAAATCTTGAAAGCACTAACTACTACTCTGAGGACCTGAGAGTACAGAGACGACACATAGGACTTTATATACATCTATACAAGGCATAAAAGCCAGTGTCTCCACCTGAGACTTCACTGTTGTCTCTGCTACTGCTGTTGCTATCCTTCACCTACTGAAGGATTCATGTCTCCTCGTATGCGTCCACCTAAAAAATGTGATTCCCATGGGGGTGAGACAATTATAAATTGCCCCAACGAGAGATATAACTCTCCGCCAGAAACATTATTATTGCAGATGAAGAAGATAAATATGAACTAAGGAGTGAAAATTATTTGACAACAGTTAATTCATTGTCTAACAGATTAAAACATTATTCTTATCAAAAGCATTGCAGCTATAACTTGATAGAGCAACATGTTACTTATCCATTAAGGAATATGAAGAACATGTATAACATTTATTCACTATGGAATTATATCCACAGCATATACTCTCTTCAGGCTTAGATCACATAGCTAATGCCTGGCATTGTCTTGTGGAGTCATGGCCTGTAGTCATACTCTTTTCACAAAGTATTGGGATCTTAATCCCTCAGCTCATCAAGTACATTTTCATTTCTTAACAAGTTCATCATCATGATTATAGAATATGGGTATTTGAACCGTTAAGACATCATAGAATACTTGTTACCACCTATTTGGTAACTTAATACCTTCAGGTCATCTGACCAAGGACATTGTGAATCTTGCTATACAAAGCATTCCACATAGTTCACAAAGCTCATATCACCTCTTATTACCCCTTAATAGGAAACAAGGCATATTATGGCTTATGAAGCCCATAACCTATTTCAATAGTTAAAACAACATATAGAACAAAGGGCTCATTAATTTTTCAGATTACTTCCCACTGAGAAATAAAGCATATGAAGACTTATAAGGCCTATAAAACATTTTTAATATGCAGAGCATCATAGCCCATACCTGGCTATGCTCATTATCTTAACATACCTGCATGATTAATACTCATGATAACAATCATATATCAGTACCATGCAATACAAGGGTTTTCTTATTACATTCATAACCCATCAATCTGTATTTGAACTTCACATAGAATTTCTTTGAGTTAAGACTTCACATAGCATCACCCTGTATTAGGGTTTCACATAGCATTACCCAGTATTAGGGTTTCACATAGCATTACCATGTAGTAGGGTTTTCCATATATAACCATATAGGTTCTCAAGATCATATTATTAATGATCAAGTCCTATTTCATTGCTTCACATAGCTAGGAGACAATATGGATAACATAAGTATTCAAACATACTTATTTATTCTCATCATTCATCATTAAATGAATTATCAACACACAGTATGAGTTTCTCTCTCATCTTTACCAAAATATGATTACATCATAGTTTATAGGTTTGGATTAACGTTTTCATAAGGCATGTTATCTTACATTCAACAAGGTGCATTACATCTCAATGTAACAATTGACATGACACATCTCATGTGTCACTCATCCAATTATATTGGACTTAAAACACATCAAGGTATATCAGTATTGGGGTGTTGGATGTGATATCTATCATATCTTTATGTATCACTTCCCTTAACACCTTCATCTTACTTGAGTTCATCCACTTAGCTTATATTAGGATATTTTCCATCCTAATATTTTATGTACCAGTTCATCACATTCATCATGTAATGTATTAGTCATAATCCACCTGTTTAGAATATACAACCATTGCCAATGATATGGACTCATCCTTGAATTAGGAACTATTAATATAAGGGTATCCATTATCAACCCCTCTAAGTGTTACATTTGTCAATACATTAATCACTATTCTGTTATTGGGAATAGGATTCTCCATATTCATAATTTGAGGATTCACATAGCATTTTCCATACATTATATGGATTTCACATAGTATTTCTCTTTATTAGAGATTCACATAATCATCCTTCTATACCAGGGTTTCACCTAGTATTATGTGAAATTAAGATTTCACAATACATCACCTAGTGATAGGGCTTCACATACTTTTCCCTAAATTAGGGTCAAGGTACATCAATCTTTTCAATGAGGATTTCATGATCTCATTATTATGGATCAAACCCTGATTACATATTTATTCATAATGAGAGAATTAGGGCTTATTAAGTAAGCCATCATCTCTCCCATTCTCTCTCCCTCTCATCCTCTCTAGGGTGCTGAATACTCCAAGATTAATCTAGGTCAACACTTCAATTAAGTACACATAGTTAGGGTTAACCTTCATAATCATCATTGGTCTACATCATGAATAATCAAGTGACTAATTGACCTTTAATCATATTAGGTGTCCAAATGATTTGACCAAATTGAACATCAAAAGGTCTTGGTCACTTAGACCTCAAACGGTCTTGGTCACTTAGGCCTCAAACGGTCTTGACCAATTAAGTTCAAACGGTTTGAAACCATTTAGCAAAGTTGGTTCTTGAAACCGTTTGACAAAGCATATTGAAACCGAATGAACCTAGGTCTCCCAACGGTTTGAGACCATTTGGTCTCAAATGGTCTTGAGACTGTTTGGTCCAAACCCTCTCAAAACTGAATGGACCATAAAAGGTCTTCAACACTCAAACAATTCAAGGTTCCAATCCATGGACCAACTATCAATTGGACCACTAATTTATTCTTCAATTGAACCACTGAATCACACTTTAATTGGACTTTCAACTAGTGTATTAAACCCAATTGAACTAGGGTTGATCATCAAGAAACCATCACTTAGGGTTTTGAAATTGAGAATCCATCAATGGTTAACATTGTGGAACCAATTCAATTGAAATCAGTGAACCATCATCTTTACATGATAACACCTGACCTCAAATGGTCTTGAGGTCGTTTGGATGATCTCCAAATGGTCTTGAGACTGTTTGCCCATCTCATCATCAGAATCCATAACATCTCATTAGGGTTTGGATCATTGGATTGATTATCAAATCAACAATTGATTGCATTTCAATTTGATATCTTTGGGTCTTTAATTACTCAACCATACTGAATTCCTAGACCTCCAAACGGTCTTGGTTGACCTCCAAATGGTCTTGAGACCGTTTGGAAGATTCCCAAACAGTTTTGAAACTGTTTGGGTCAATCAACCCAAAACATCAACTTAATCAAATGCAAAATCAGCACTTAGCCGATTAGGATTTCTATTTGAAATATTGTCCATAAATTGAATTAATCAATTAGAGCCATTGTATCCTCATCCAACATACACTAGAGTTCTGACCTCAAATGGTCAACCCTCCTAAACGGTCAACTCCCTTAAACGGTTTGGGTCTCAAATCACCAAACGGTTTGGTGAAACCGTTTGGACCAACAAGTTGAAACTGTTTACACTTGATATTTGGGGAGGTGTGTGCTTATGATGATGTCATCATCATCAAGCTCTAAACTCATGAAACCTGCTGTGATTTTCATGGTGATTGCATCAATCAACCAAATCAATTATCATGAATGAAGAAAGGATCATTATTTGATAAGGAATTGAATGCAATAACAAAATTAAGGGTTCAAGTTATATAACCCGCCTCCAATTGAGCTCCAAAGCTTCAAGCTCACATCAAATATGGTGTATGCAACTCCTTTCACTATTACAAGGCTCATTCTCAAGCTTTGAGTGCAAAGGAATGGTTAGAATTGAAGAGGGGATCGAGATATGAAGAATCCATGCATTGATTTTTAATTTTCACCATGGATTCAAGGTGAAAGGAGGTCAATAAGCTTACCAACAGGTTGGGGGTCGTCCTCCTGATCCTACAAAGCTCCTTGGTCGTTTTCCAAGCAAATAGAAGAGGTGGGATCGGAAAAGCCTTTCATTTGGCTTGTAAAGAGTCTTTTTATAAAAATTCAATGAGAGAGAATATGCTTAATAAAAATTCATTTAATCCCAAAAATAGAGCCACCTCTTCCCCCTAAACTTCCTTGGATCCGAGGCTATCTTGTTTGCCTCCTATTCCTCTCAATTATCCATCATCTAAAGAAAAGCAAATTAAGCACCTTAAATCATTTTATAATAATATCCATATGTGAGTGGATATTTCTTTTTCTTATAATAAGGTGAGTGGGTTCTTCACCTCCTTAAGATATTTCCATTGCCTTTTCAAGGCACAAGGACGTCAACACTTTTTGATTTTCAACCAACATAATTTTGGTTGAAGGCACTTCAATTAATATATTTATTTTTGCATTAAATTGAAGTAAAGTTCCAATTATGCTTAAATCTTGATTATTTTAATATCAAGATTCTCTCTCCTTGAAATAGGTACAAATGAGGTTCCCCTATCATTTTCTTGCCTCAAAATTATGCCAAGAAATATTAGGGACCTTATTGAAGTGGTAATTTGCATATTGAACCCTAGGTTTTGGGTAAATTGCACATTACACCAAAACTAGGTTTTAATGTATAAACATTGTTTTATCAGCTCTTTCTTGGTACTCAGGCTACCACAAGCCATACCTCTGCATCATATTCATTCTCATGATGCCTCAACACATGAGGAACATCTTATCATGTAACATTTGCAATTTAACCCCTCAACTTGGGTAATTTGCACTTTAGTCCAAATCAAGTAAAACATTATTTCAACATTATTCAAAAAGGACTAAAATTGAAATATAAGTTCCTCTTGAGCCTTAATTACTTTTCTTAAGATAAGATTAAGCATATAATTATCTTTCTTAATCAAAACACCTAGGGTTAAAGCATAACCCAGGTCAGGGATGTTACAAGTTATAAACCCCTAACAAGGATTTCGTCCCCAAAATCTTAGGAAAAAGGAGGGACAGATTTATTCATTTATCATACCCTCAAGTCTCCACATAATATCTTAATATCATGGAGATACCATGGATCTATAATCCACACAAAGTTCCTTTCACTAATTCAACCTTATCAATGTTTATGTTTATGTAGAACATAAACCCCTAACATATGATGTCCATATTATTTGAAAGTAAAAAGCATAAAAGAACATACTCCTGTCATCACCAAAGAGTGTTTATTAAAGGGAAAACATATATATTTATCAGAGATAATCCACTCAGCAATCCTTTATTTGTTTGGGAAAATTCACTTAGCAAACTCTATGTAATTGGGAATGTTCACTTAGCAATTCCTATTTAGTTGGGAATGCTCACTTAGCTATTCCTTTTAATTGGGAATGCTCACGTAGCTATTCCTTTTTAATTGGGAATGTTCACTTAGCTCTTCCTTATTAGTTGGGAATGTTCACTTAGCTCTTCATTATTTGTTGGGAATGTTCACTTAGTTCTTCCTTATTAGTTGGGAATGTTCACTTAGCTCTTCCTTATTAGTTGGGAATGTTCACTTAGCTTTTCCTTATTAGTTGGGATTGTTCACTTAGCTTTTCCTATTTAATTAGGAATGCTCACTTAGCTATTACTTTTGAATTGGGAATGCTCACTTAGCTCTTCCTATTTAATTAGGAATGCTCACTTAGCTTGTCCTATTTAATTGGGAATGCTCACTTAGCTCTTCCTATTTGATTAGGAATGCTCACTTAGCTTTTCCTATTAAATTGGGAATGCTCACTTAGATCTTCCTATTTGATTTCATTATACTCTCTAGATTGTTTTAGAGTGACTACTTGATCAGAGTAATCAAAAAGATAACAATCTAAGAGTTTCATACTTTCCTTATCTCCAATAATCATATACCTAGCCAGGGTATACAAGTATTGAGATTAGGTAGTATGCACTTTATTTACTATCATGTTCCTCACTCTTCATATCATTATACACACAGAATTTTTCATTTCTGAATTTTCTTCAGACATTACTTCAATATCTCATCTTTTATCACACAGATAAGAGAGATTATAAGGAGCACTGAGTAAAATGTAAGTTCTCTTCTTCCTTGTGTCCTTATAGGACTAGTCAAAGGAAAACTCAAAACAACAACTTTCTTATTTTTTTAACACATAGAATCATGAAATAGAATATCAAAGTGAAACTATTTCATCTGACCTGTCTGGGACGTCTTTCCACGTCCTCTATTGTTATAAGAAAACTGCCTCCTTTGTGAGCCTTGTTGACTCTGCCCCTGAGGTTGAGTCATCATCAAATTCCCATCTGGACAATCCTTTGCTAGATGTCTCGGTTGTCTACATTGGTAACAGATCCTGGGTGCAAAATAGGGTATGTGAGGTCTAGTCACCGATTTTGATGCTATGTCGGAGGTTCTACTTGGAGCATTACTATGATCCCTACCCCTACTTGACGTCCATTGCATCTGGGTATGGAATCTCGATGATGCTGCCGATGCAGAAAATCTCGGCTTCTTAAAACTTTTAGATCTTTGTCCTTGAGACTGAGTGCATACCTTCTTGCCACTAGTCTATCGTTTCTTGATTTTAGACCTCTCTATCCTCCTTACCGACTCCACAAAGGTGGCAACCTCTCCTTTTTCTCTAAAGCAGACACAGGAGTGGTCAATTCAGCGTCCAATCCCTTCTCAAAACTCTGAATTCTTTCCTCATCATTAACTGCCATTTACGGACAAAATCGCAATATCTCCATGAACTTAGCTTCATACTCGCTAACGTTCATCTATCCTTGTTTGATCCTCTCAAATTGAGAAATCTTCTCATCTAGATACGTTTTAGGGAAGTATCTACTAACGAACTCTCGTCGGAATACCTCCCATCCAATTTCTTCACCTGGTCTCTTATCTTCTTCTATCATCCACCAGTGACCAACACTCCCTTTTAGGAGGTACATAGCATGTCTTACCTTTTCAGCTTCAGGGATATCAAGGACCCTGAAAGCCTTTTCTAGCTCTGTCAGCCACAAATCAGCATCTGTTGGATCCGATGTACCAGCATAATCTATGGCTCCAACCCGGCGAAGTCTCTCAAAAGTCTTGTCGGCTCCATAACCCTCATGATGGGTTGGTGCCCTATGTGCAGGTGGTGGCATCCTGTCTGCCATGTGTGTCATGGTTGTCAGGAATTTATCAAATAGAGCATGGAGAGCTGGGTTTTCTATCATAGTTGGGTCAATCTGGGGTTGTTCAGGTACAAGCCCTTCCCTATTATGGTCTCTTGCACCTCCTCCTAGTGCAATAGTGCTGCTCTCAGCAGCATGTTCTTCATGTGGTCCAGACATCTTCCAGTTCTTCTTCTCCTATGTGCGCAGAAGATACTATTAGATAAACCGGAAGACACTTAGAACAGACTCAACAACCTTAGTCATATGTCTCTGTAGACTCAGTGAACCTAGAGCTCTGATACCACTAAATTGTGGCATACAACTCACAAAACATAATTAACTAATGAGGAAGCGTTCACTAAGCAGCGGATTACAGAAAATCACTAAAAATTAAAACCTTTTTATCAAGAGATCCATCAAAGGAAAACCTTCTCACATAGAACAAAGTAACAAATTTACAATTTGGTTTAAAGGTACATGTCATGTATCATCTCTTTCTGTGAATTACAAGCAGCAACTGCCCTGTTAAGCTAAGCACAGGTAGTATGAAAATCTCGAGGCACTGAGCCAAAATCTCGAAAGCACTAACTACTACTCCGAGGACCTGAGAGTATAGATACGACACATAGGACTCTATATACATCTATACAAGGCATAACAGCCAGTGTCTCCACCTGAGACTTCACTGTTGTCCCTGCTGCTGCTGTTGTTGTCCTTCACCTATTGAAGGATTCCTGTCTCCTCGTCCGCATCCACCAAAAAAATGTGATTCCCAGGGGAGTGAGACAATTATAAATTGCCCCAGCGAGAGATATAACTCTCCACCAGAAACATTATTATTGTAGCTTAAGAAGATAAATCTGAACTAAGGAATGATAATTGTTTGACAGTAGTTAATTCATTATCTAATACATTAAAACATTATTCTTATCAAAAGCATTGCAGCTATAACTTGATAGAGCAACATGTTACTTATCCATTAAGGAATATGAAAAACATGTATAACATGTATTCACTATGGAATTATATCCACAACATATACTCTCTTTAGGCTTAGATCACATAGCTAATGCATGGCATTGTCTTATGGAGTCATGTCATGTAGCCATACTCTTTTCACAAAGTATTGGGATCTTAATCCCTCAGCTCATCAAGTACATTTTCATTTCTTAACAAGTTCATCATCATGATTATAGAATATGGGTATTTGAACCCTTAACACATCATAGAATACTTGTTACCACCTATTAGGTAACTTAATACCTTCAGGTAATCTGACCAAGGACATTGTGAATCTTGCTACACAAAGCATTCCACATAGTTCACAAAGATCATATCACCTCTTGTTACCCCTTAATAGGAAACAAGGCATATTATGGCTTATGAAGCCCATAACCTATTTCAATAGTTAAAACATCATATAGCACACATGGCTCATTAATTTTTCAGATTACTTCCCACTGAGCAATAAAGCATATGAAGACTTATAAGGCCTATAAAACATTTTTAATATACAGAGCATCATAGCCCATACCTGGATATGCTCATTATCTTAACATACCTGCATGATTAGTACTTATGATAACAATCATATATCAGTACCATGCAATACAAGGGTTTTCTTATTACATTCATAACCCATCAATCTGTATTTGAGCTTCACATAGAATTTCTCTGAGTTAAGATTTCACATAGCATCACCCTGTATTAGGGTTTCACATAGCATTACCATGTATTAGGGTTTCACATAGCATTACCCTGTATTAGGGTTTCACATAGAATTACCCTATATTAGGGTTTTCCATATATAACCATATAGGTTCTCAAGATCATATTATTAACGATCAAGTCCTATTTCATTGCTTCACGCAGCTAGGAGCCAATATGGATAACATAAGTATTCAAACATACTTATTTATTCTCATCATTCATCATTAAATGAATTATCAACAAACAATATGAGTTTCTCTCTCATCTTTACCAGAATATGATTACATCATAGTTTATAGGTTTGGATTAACCTTTTCATAAGGCATGTTAGCTTACATTCAACAAGGTGCATTACATCTCAATGTAACAATTGACATGACACATCTCATGTGTCACTCATCCAATTATATTGGACTTAAAACACATCAAGGTATATAAGTATTGGGGTGTTAGATGTGATATCTATCATATCTTGATGTATCACTTCCCTTAACACCTTCATCTTACTTGAATTCATCCACTTAGATTATATTAGGATATTCCCCATCCTAATATTTTATGTACCAATTCATCACATTCATCATGTAATGTATTAGTCATAATCCACCTGTTTAGAATATACAACCATTGCCAATGATATGGATTCATCCTTGAATTAGGAACTATTAATATAAGGGTATCCATTATCAACCCATCTAAGTGTTACATTTGTCAATACATTAATCACTATTCCATTATTGGGAATAGGATTCTCCATATTCATAATTTGAGGATTCACATAGCATTTTCCATACATTATATGGATTTCACATAGTATTGCTCTTCATTAGAGATTCACATAATCATCCTTCTATACCAGGGTTTCACCTAGTATTATGTGAAATTAAGATTTCACCATACATCACCCAGTGATAGGGCTTCACATACTTTGGCCTAAATTAGGTTCAAGGTACATCAATCTTTTCAATGAGGATTTCATGATCTCATTATAATGGATCAAACCTTGATTACATATTTATTCATAATGAGATAATTAGGGCTTATTAAGTAAGCTATCATCTATCCCATTATCTCTCCCTCTCATCGTCTCTAGGGTGTTGAATACTCCAAGATTAATATAGGTCAACTCTTCAATTAAGTACACATAGTTAGGGTTAACCTTCATAATCATCATTGGTCTACATCATGAATAATCAAGTGACTAATTGACCTTTAATCATATTAGGTGTCCAAATGGTTTGACAAAATTGAACCTCAAAAGGTCTTGGTCACTTAGACCTCAAACGGTCTTGGTCACTTAGGCCTCAAACGGTCTTGACCAATTAAGTTCAAACAGTTTGAAACCGTTTAGCAAAGTTGGTTCTTGAAACCGTTTGACAAAGCATATTGAAACCGAATGAACCTATGTCTCCAAATGGTTTGAGACCGTTTGGTCCCAAACGGTCTTGAGATCGTTTGGACTCAAACGGTCTTAAGACCGTTTGGTCCAAACCCTCTCAAAACCGAATGGACCATAAAAGGTCTTCAACACTCAAATAATTCAAGGTTCCAATCCATGGACCAACTATAAATTAGACCACTAATTTATTATTCAATTGAACCACTGAATCACTCTTCAATTGGACTTTCAATTAGGGTTTTGAACCCAATTGAACTAGGGTTGATAATCAAGAAACCATCACATAGGGTTTTGAAATCGAGAATCCATCAATGGTTAACATTGTGGAACCAATTCAATTGAAATCAGTGAACCATCATCATTACATGATAAGACCTGGCCTCAAATGGTCTTGAATGACCCCCAAACGATCTTGAGGTCGTTTGGATGATCTCCAAACGGTCTTGAGACCATTTTCCCATCTCATCATCAAAATCCATAACATCCCATTAGGGTTTGGATCATTGGATTGATTATCAAATCAACAATTGATTGCATTTCAATTTGATATCTTTGGGTCTTTAATTACTCAACCATACTCAATCCCTAGACCTCCAAACAGTCTTGGTTGACCTCCAAATGGTCTTGAGACCGTTTGGGATATTCCCAAATGGTTTTGAAACCGTTTGGGTCAATCAACCCAAAACATCAACTTAATCAAATGCAAAATCAGCACTTAGCCGATTAGGGTTTCTATTTGAAATATTGTCCATAAATTGAATTCATCAATTAGAGCCATTGGATCCTCATCCAACATACACTAGGGTTATGACCTAAAATGGTCAACTCCCTTAAACAGTTTGGGTCTCAAATCACCAAACGGTTTTGAAACCGTTTGGTCTCCAAACGGTTTGGTGAAACCGTTTGGTCTCCAAACGGTTTGGTGAAATCGTTTGGACCAACAAGTTGAAACTATTTGCACTTGATATTTGGGGAGGTGTGTGCTTATGATGATGTCATCATCATCAATCTCTAAACTCACAAAACCTTCTGTGATTTTCATGGTGATTGCATCAATCAACCAAATCAATTATCATGAATGAAGAAAGGATCATTATTTGATAAGGAATTGAATGCAATAACAAAATTAAGGGTTCAAGTTATATAACCCGCCTCCAATTGAGCTCCAAAGCTTCAATATCACATCAAATATGCTGGATGCAACTCCTTTCACTATTCCAAGGCTCGTTCTCAAGCTTTGAGTGAAAAAGAATGGTTAGAATTGAAGAGGGGATCGAGATATGAAGAATTCATGCATTGATTTTCGATTTTCACCATGGATTCATGGTGAAAGGAGGTCAAGAAGCTTACCAACAGGTTGGGGGTCGTCCTCCTGATCCTCCAAAGATCCTTGGTCATTTTCCAAGCAAAGAGAAGAGGTGGGATCGGAAAATCCTTTTATTTGTCTTGTAAAGAGTCTTTTTATAAAAATTCAATGAGAGAGAATATGCTTAATAAAAATTCATTTAATCCCAAAAATAGAGCCACCTCTTCCCCCTAAACTTCCTTGGATCCGAGGCTATCTTGTTTGCCTCCTATTCCTCTCAATTATCCATCATCTAAAGAAAAGCAAATTAAGCACCTTAAATCATTTTATAATAATATCCATATGTGAGTGGATATTTCTTTTTCTTATAATAAGGTGAGTGGGTTCTTCACCTCCTTAAGATATTTCCATTGCCTTTTCAAGGCACAAGGACGTCCACACTTGTTGATTTTCAACCAACATAATTTTGGTTGAAGGCACTTCAATTAATATATTTATTTTTGCATTAAATTGAAGTAAAGTTTCAATTATGCTTAAATCTTGATTATTTTAATATCAAGATTTTCTCTCCTTCAAAGAGGTGCATATGAGGCGCCCCTCTCATTTTCTTGCCTCAACATGATGCCAAGAAATAGTAGGAACCTTATTGAAGTGGTAATTTGCATATTGAACCCTTGGTTTTGGATAAATTGCACATTACACCAAAACTAGGTTTTAATGTATAAACATTGCTTTATGAGCTCTTTCTTGGTACTCAGGCTACCACAAGCCATACATCTGCATCATATTCATTATCATGATGCCTCAACACATGAGTAACATCGTATCATGTAACATTTTCAATTTAACCCCTCAACTTGGGTAATTTGCACTTTAGTCCAAATCAAGTAAAACATTATTTCAACATTATTCAAAAAGGACTAAAATTGAAATATAAGTTCCTCTTGAGCCTTAATTACTTTTCTCAAGATAATATTAAGCATATAATTATATTTCTTAATCAAAACACCTAGGGTTAAAGCATAACCCAGGTCAGGAATGTTACAAGAAGCTTGTATGGTCCGACCTGTGTGAAGTACAATTCTAAGAGTTGAAGGAAAATATTACCTCATCTCTTGGGTTGACCCTACCCTCAGGTAATGACAAATTTGTCATCTCCATTGACGCATCAAATATGGGCTTAGTATGCGCCTTGGAGAAAGACCAGCACATTGTCTCCTTTTCCTCGAGGCAAATCAAGCCAAATGAGTTGAATTATCCAAATCATGACTTAGATCTCACGACAAACACCTATGCCCTAAAGATATGGTGACACTATCTATATGAAACCACCTTCAACATCTTCATCAACCATATGAGCCTGAGTACTTGTTAACTCAGAAGGATCTCAACCTGCGACAGTGGCGTTAGATGGAGTATCTGAAAGATTTTGACTTCACCATAGTTGATTACCTAGGTAAGGCTAATGTGATGGCCATGCTCTCAGTTGAAGATGACTCAGTTGTATAGTTTATTTGGCTACCAAGTGGAGGAGACATGAAGATTTTTCTAGATGGATCATGTAACCTTTAGTAGATCGGTTGTGGTTGGTCAACATCCAGATTGTCCCCGACCTATTACTAAGCTTGTACAAGTCCAATTAGCCAACCCAAACCTAGACAAGATGAAGGCCTTGTTGGCAAAGCCTCATACCCACCTTTATGATGGCATAGATGGAGGAATTCAGTACAAACAATGTATCTCGATTTCCAAAGATTCACAACTAAAAGCTTTCATTCTACAAGAGTCCCATGGAACAAAATACACCATGCACCCTAACTCAACTAAAATGTTCAAAGACCTACACTGGTTCTTTTTGTGGCCAGGAATGAAGTGGGACACAGTCTCATTTGTGGCTAGTTGTCTCATGTGCCAAATGGTGAAGGTTGAACACCATGGTGGCCTGGAATGAAGTGGGACATAGCCTTGTTTGTGGCTAGTGGTCTCACGTGCCAAATGGTGAAGGTTGAACACCAATGACAAGGTGGGTTACTGCAATCCATCAAAGTCCCTAAGGGGAAGTGGGACCAAATAACCATGGATCTTTTGTTGGTCTCTCAAGACCCTAAAGGAATACGAAGCTATATGGTTTGTGGTGGACCTCCTGAAAAAGTCGGCACATATTCTTGCCCCAAAGATTACCACTAAAGTTTCAGACTTAATTGAGCTATACATCCAGGATATAGTCTATATGCATGGTGTTTCGTGTTCAATTATCTCCGACCATGACCATAATTTCACATCTAAGTTGTGGAAACAAGTTCAATAAGAACTTGGAACAAGGATGAAGTTTAGAATAGCATACCACCCTCAAACCAATGGTCGGTTAAAACATACGATCCAGGCTTTGGAAGATTTGTTAAGGGCATGTGTCCAAGATTGGGGTGGATTGTGGGAGCATTATCTACCCTTAACTGAGTTCTCCTTTAACAACAATTACCAATCCAACATCATTTTGCCTTCGTATGAAGCTCTCTATGGGAGGTAATGTCAATTTCCACTTTGTTGGGATAATGTAAGAGAGAGGACCTTGCTTAGGTCTGAGAATTGCAGTTATATGTTGATAAATTCACTTTGATCAAGCAAAGGATAAAGATAGCCTAGGATTGACAAAAGTATTATGTGGTTGCAAAGTGGATAGATGTTCATTTCTTAGTAGGAGATCATATTTTTTGATGATCCAACCTCTTTGAGCTATAGCTAAAAATAGAGGAAAGTTGAGTCCTCAGCATGTAGGTCAATTAAAATTTTAAGATCCATAATATGTGACATGTAAATACATCTAGGAAAAAAATCAAAAT
The DNA here is from genome assembly GCA_963693085.1 of Alisma plantago-aquatica. Lineage (NCBI taxonomy): Eukaryota > Viridiplantae > Streptophyta > Magnoliopsida > Alismatales > Alismataceae > Alisma > Alisma plantago-aquatica. The sequence goes on from OY856412.1 coordinate 257,285,418, forward strand.
AGCACACCTAAAGTTTTTATCCATTGCCCACACAGGTGACTAAGATTGGATTGGTGAGGTCATTTACCGTCTTTCCTTACCACCTTAGTAAAACATGATGAATAATGTTTTCCATGTGTCCAGACTGAAGCTCTATGTAAAGGATCATGCCCACGTGTTGGACATTGAATCAATAGAGCTCCAAGGAAGGTTGTCCTACCCTGACTAAACTATGAGGATCTTGGATTTGAAGGTGAAGGAATTTAGAAATCGAAAGATTTGATATTATTAAAGTTCTTTAGGAACACCACAGTGAAGTTAAAGACACATGGGAGTTGAAAACAGACATGGAGGAAAGACCTTCACCTCTTTGTTAGATAAGCTAAATTTTGAGGGGAAATATATATAATGAGGGAAGGGTATTACAACCTGAATTTTTGTGTATTTAATGTACTTGTACAAAAATAATACATTTAAATAATAATATTAGAAAACCATGAGGTTCTATGGCTTGTTTGAATATTTTGGTTTATGAATGAAAATTCTCCAATTAAGAGGAATCATGTGTGTTTGGTTGTTTTAAATAATATATCAGTGATTGAATAATAGTGATATGAATGAAATTTCAATAATCTATAAGGTTCCAGTAATATCAAGCAATTGGATAAATAGCACATGATAATTGTTGTGGTTTATTTGAATGTTAGGTTGAGGGTAACCAACGAGCTTAGTTGGGCCCCAACTTCAGCCCAATGCGGGAAAATATCTAGATAGGGATAATTTCCAAGTATGAATAGATGATGAATTAACATGTGGCATAGATAATTAAATTTAGAAATTACTAGGGAGGTAAGTAAAATGTAATTATTGTACTTTTTCATCAACTTTTGCTCAAGTTGATACAACGTCAATATAGTGGTTCCCTCAAAATTTGGGAGCAATTGGAGGTCTTTAGAAGCCTCTAGGATTTCCTAAGGAATTGGAGTAAGTGAGTAATCTTATAGATAATCAGATGTTAATAGTATTTAAATAAATACCACCTAGCCAAAATTCTACATAATGTGGGACATAGAGCATGACAAGGGATTTGGGTATCTAGCAGAGCCATCAAATCTAGACCGAACAATAGGTAGTCATCAAATACCTCCCTATCCAAGTCTAGCATGGCCTGGAATCTAGTCTTTGACCATAACTCCCTCGTCTCTCCATAATTTCCTCTCAAACAAATCCCATTAGAATCATGAGAGGGTATTGAAGCTAACGAGCCAAGCCACAACCGTTATTTTCGTGTGAAATGAGAATACATGAATCATGGGAAAACTAGTGAGTTAGTGTTGGATAGGTTCGTCCTATGCACTCTACCACATCCTATTAAATAGGGTACCGTTGGCACCCTCAAACCCTAGTGCACTCAAAGACATTCTCGATTGGTCATCAATCACTTTCATCATGCTTGAATAGTTCCCCGTCATCTCTAGTGAACTCCTACCACCGTTCCAATGCTCTAAAGCACCTAGGATTGTGACATCTAAAGCATTCAGAGCTTCATTGATACCTCATCTCCAGCCATTGTAGAGCTTCAGTAGTGGTAAAAACTCTTCGGTAGATTCTCATGAACCTTCCCAAGGCCCCAGCTCGTTGTAGTTCAAGGTAATTACCTATCTTCTTCTTTAGTTTCTTAACTATCTTAGACCCTTAGATCTTACCTTAGGCCACCTGCATCATTGTGTTTTGGATGGTTAGCACTAGAAGTACTTGGAGAAGTTCATTAGACCCTCAGCCATGATTGATGTGCGCCCAATAAGAGAGTCTACCATGGGTTGACCCCATGATCGAGTGCCTATTTGAGTAGTTATAGAATGGAACAATCTCAGGTAGGATTGGTTCAATTTGCTCCCATCCGCATGACATAAGTGACACATCATAATGGGAAGATATGTCTTGTCTAAAGATTTAAATTTTGATAGTCACGCACATGTAAATAATTACCCAGTTGATGTGGAAGTCCTTGATTGGTTGACAAAAAATTGATCTGTAAAAAATCTATACTATAGATGGTAACTCGGATGATAGAGAATATTTATATGAAAATAGTTAGGAAAATATGTATAGTTCAGTATAGGTTTCAAGGAAGTATTGAATTATCAAAGTATATTGTATTACATATTTTGATGGTATTTAATGCAAACAAACCCTAAATTTGTGAAATTTATGATCATATCTTGCTTGGTTAATCTTAATGTGTAAAGTCTGGTCTAATTTGATGAAAAGGTGTAATCAGATCTAATCTAAGATTTAGGGTTCATATGACATCAAATTAGGGTTTTGTAATGCATAAAGTCTTAATATGTAGGGGTTGGAGAACCTAACCCTAATGTAGCCCTAATTTGACCCCAAACCCTAACCTAGGACCCATTCAGACCTAAGTATGATTTTAGAACATATAAGTAATACTTAGATGTTAAACATTAATTAAATTTTTACAATTTGTTGGTTGATAAACAACACATGTTTTCTTGGATCTAAGTCATCTATGAATAAAAATATGTCCTTACTTATGAATAATCGCTCTTATCGACTTTTGATGTTTTATAATGTTTCACAATTATTGCAATTGATTTGTTGGATGTTTATTTATTTCATGCAAACTATAATGTCCCAATGAGTATCATCTATACTAAGAAAAACTCTTTTGGAACCTAGTAATGCAATCTCTAAAGAGGTAGTTGAAGAAGGTAATACTCTTATAAAACTAAGGATAAGTCACTAAGTGATTGACATTGTAGATGTGCATGTGACAAGTCTAATGATGGATAGTCACCGTGAATCCAATTTTGGACAACCCTAGAATTCAATGATGGAGCAAGGGATTAGTGCACACACTGAGATAGGGAAAATATGGGTTAGGAAGTTATACAAAAATTCAAGTTTGATTATTTAATGATAGTTGTTGACTTTCTTGATTGCATCGTCACACCTATTTGCACATATTTTGATTGCACCACATACACAATATAAAAATATATTGATATATGTTTTGGATTGTCACCATATAGGTTAAGTTGCATATTATCTAAATATATGGACATCCAGAAGCTAGCGTGAAAAGAAAAGATGTCCAAAGAGTATTGGTGGATTAGATGGTAAGTTCTTTCCATGTTCTAGGTTTAGTTTCCCTTTGATTGTATTATGTAACTCCCTTGAGGATATTTTATCTTCATATTTTCATCAAACTCTTTTCCATTCAATGAAATTTTGAATTATTATTGTTTATTTGCTAAATGTGGATCATTATGATATTATCCCTTGCCCTCTCGATCCACCTTTATTGAGGATAATAGGGGAAGGGGTCATTACAATCACCATCTTACAAGATTAATTGAACCCAATGAATATGATCACATTTCTCCCTAATATGTATCATGTTGTAGAGATTCCAATGGTGCATCCAAAGGTGCAAAGATTGCCTCAATCGGACCATCATATCCCAAGTTATGACCTTTTAAAATTTTTGAGTTCACTTAGTTTCATCAATTTATTTGGATTTTGAGGATTAATGTGTCCATTTTGGGTGAGGCCCAGTAAATTTTAGAACTCACTTTGACACATAAGTGTTCCATTGTGTTTGTTTCCTATCAGTACCCTTGGACCTTCACCAATAGATCAAACCCTTAATCTAACGGCTAGGAGGTCATCTCCTAGCTTGGCCGGTATTGTAGTAGTTTCTATAGCAAGTTCCCTTTACAGTGGCCAATAGGCGTCGGTCCCAATAAATTTGAGCAATTGGAAGCCCTTTCAGATCTTCCACGAGCATTTCTCTCTTTTTCATATCTTTTCCCCGCTCTCATATCCTAGGGATCCTTCCCTTTCCTCCTTCTTCTAACCTCCAGTCATAGTGCCACCTTCATGGTTGTCCATGGGATCCTCCTTCATGCAGTCCCTTTTTCCGCTCTGTTGGAAGCCCTGGTCTTGCCCAACTAGACGAAGCATGGGTAGCACATTTGTTAGTCTTAGTGTGTTTTCGTTCTTCCCCTCCACCCTAATCTGATGAGGCTTTCCATAGTAGCAGTGCATGCTTGCATTGGCTAGGAGTCAAACAGCTATGACTGATTGTAGTTGTTGAATCTTGTTAGTATAATTGATTAGTTGGGCTTAGGCCCAGTGTATTTTTCTTTGTTTCTATTTAGCCCATGTACTCCCTAGATCCTATATATAGGAGTCACAATTCTCTTGTATCACTTACTGAATATATGATTAACCTTTTCTTGGTATGAACCCAAGCCCTAGTGCTTCCTACTCCTCCTTTCTTTCCCCTCCCTCCCTCTTTCCTCTCTCTCTTCCTGGCGGCTGCCATTACAACAAATACTTCAGATTAAAATTGTGGCATAATTCCAGCGTTGTATTGGTTTATGTGATGGACTAGAAACGTATTTGCTCGCGTGCAGGAATTGATCCGGGCAAGAACGCATCTTTGACGGAGGATTGGAGGAGCACGATCTGTTGCCCACCAGAGATTGTTAATTGTTTCTTTTTTTTCTTCATGTGATTGCGTCACATGGAATAGCAAACAACACTAGATGCTGCGGTGAATAGCTAAATCAGTTCATGTATCAATTATTATCTTGCGGTGAGAAGTTGGTTTCATCCACAAAAGACTTTATACATTGTCATTTTTTTTTATTCGACTCCTGTGTTTGTGTGCTGCAACAATACAAAAAAATATAAACAAAAGATCTCGTGCTGATATATAAACAAAAGATCTCGTGCTGATATATAAAGCACTGAAACAAATAAGAGGCAAATTATTATATTTTTCGTCCTCTCCATGTGGTTCCCTAATCCATATGGTTGAGTGTTTTTCTTAAAAAATGGGAATTTTATGTTCATATATCCTACCGTGCCATTAATCCAGTGATTTATGTTTTCCTATCGAGATCCATTCTGGTAGTGTCATTCCTCTTTCTACCGAGTTTCATTTTGGTAGTATTTCAATTTTGTTATTTGTACCATGCTACATTCTGGTACATTTACTCTTTATTCTGTGTTTTGTACCGTGCTACATTCGGGTACCTTTACTCCTTGTTTGTACCGTGCTCCTTATTCCAGTACTATTATTATCATATCTTATGTGACGTGGGTGACGCTGGCAAGTCAGTGTCTACCATTATATATAATGATATGTCTCATATCACTATTGTTAAACTCAATGATGATAATATTTTATTATGGATGAATGTTGTTCAGACATTTCTAGAATAATGTGATAAACTCAAGTTTATCACGGAGGATGCCCATGTTGTGCCCAATACTGCCTGGACTACAGGAAACAACCAGGTTCTCTCCTGGCTCTGGAGTTGCATGGAGCCTGAAGTTGCAGTCAAGTACATGTGACACAAATGTGCTAAGACAATGTGGGACGAAATGAAGTAGTTCTTTACCCAGGGGGACAACTGCTTGTGCATCTACAACGCCATGGACAAGATATTCTCTGAGAAACAAGGGGATCACCCCTTGTCAAAGTATTATGACGCAATGAAGGCGTTGTCAAACCAGCTAAACTTCTTCTCTCCAACGACCACTGTTGTAGTTACCAAAGAGAGGGAAACTCTCCTCACTGGGCGCTTCCTCAATGGACTTCATCCTCATTTTGTTGTTGTTCGACAGCTTCTCCTAGTTGGTGCAACTCTTCCATCTATGGACTAGGCATATGCGCACTTGGCCCAGTCTGAGATGTTTGCTCCTCGCATCTCTCCCACAGGTACATCTGAATTTCCACCGGCAAAGACTGTGGCAGCCAGAGGTCGTGGTCGTAGACGAGGCCAAGGCCCAAAGTACACCTATTGTGGCAAGTTGGGTCACACTAAAAATGTTTGCCACTCAAAGCATGGCTATCCATCCAACTATGGGAGAAGACGTAGTAGGGGATCTGCCCATGTTGGTTATGCACCTATCCATGTTGGTCAAGCATCTGCTCTGCTACCTAGTCGTATATAGATTCCACCACAAGAATCTTCTTCTCATATCTCATTGCATCATGATGATTATGAACACCTTCTCCAAGAAGCACAATATTATGATGATTCTCCCCTCAATAATAGCATGACAACCTATGTACCCTCTGAGTGGCACATTAGTGACCTACCTATTGTTCTTCTTCAGCTAATCCAGCCATTTCTCCTTAAGGTTTTGGGGCATCTCTACTTGCCACAAGTTCTAATTGGATTGTGGATTCCAAGGTGACACAACACATGACAGGTATTCCCAACCTTCTTACTACATCTGACTATGTTATTCCGCATCCCTTAGTTACTATGGTAGATGGATCAGTTAAACGAGTCACACGTTGTGGCACTACTCCTCTTTCTTCTACAATTAAACTATATGTCGTCCATTTTGTGCCGAACTTCCCATATAATCTCATGTCAGTTGCTAAAATTATTGATTCTCTTCAATGCTTCGTGACCTTTGGTCCTTCTGGTTTTGTTCTACAGGATAGGAGGAACTTGAAGATGATTGGGCAGGGAGTGTGTACTGGTGATCTCTACTACTTCTCCACCACACCACCCAGTCTGATGCATTTCTTGCTTCCACTCCACTACAAATGCATCTCTGACTTGGACATCTACCCTTGGAAAAGCTTAAACTCTTAAATAAATATATTTCTTCCTGTTCATCTATTTTATGTAATTCTTGCCAGTTAGGGAAACACCATCATGTGTCCTTCCCATCTCGTACAACTAAACAATCATCCAAAATGTTTGAATTAGTACATAGCGATGCTTGTGGTCCTTTTTGGACTACCAGTTATAATGGATTCAAATACTTTCTTATATTTGTGGATGATTTTTCTAGAATGACCTAGGTATACCTCCTTCAAACTCATGATGAAGTTTTTTCACTGATTCGCGTGTTTCATACAATGATTTTTGTGCAATTTTCCACATCGATTAAAACATTTTGTACTGACAACGCTCTTGAATATACACAAAAAGTTGTTTCCTCTTTTTTCCAAGACGTTGGTATGATTCATCAATGATCTTGTGCTTATTTTCCACAACAAAATGGCACTGTTGAGCGTAAAAATCATCATCTTCTTGACATTACATGCTCTTTTCTCATTCATGCTAATGTACTGAAATAGTTCTGGTCAGACATAGTTCTCACTATGTGTTTTCTCATCAATCGCCAACCTTCTTTAGTTCTTAAACTACAAACTCTCTTTTCTATTGTCTTTCCACAATATACACCATTTTCTTTACCTCCTCGAGTTTTTGACTGTGTCACCTTCGTACATACTTTCAATCCCAAGGCCGACAAACTATCACCCCGATCTATTTAAATGGTGTTTCTTTGATATCCCTTCTCTCAAAAAGGGTACAAGTGTCTTGACCCTACCTCAGGTTGAGTTTAGATCTCTACGGATGTCACTTTTCATGAAGATGAGCTCTTCTTCTCATCATCCTCTTCATTCTTAATTCATTCTGACACAATGGTCTCTCTTCCTAATCCCTTCATCCACTCTCAACAAAACCTTGAAACCGGTGCATGGAAGATACATCCCATGTAGCTCCTTCCTCTTCATCATCAGTTCCTAATCAATCTGAACTACCAGTAGCACTAAGAAAAGGTACACGCTCCTGCACTATCAAACATCCTATTTTTAACACATGTTGTCTAGCCCATCTCTCTTCTATTGTCTCAAAGTTTGCCACAGCCCTGGACACAACATATATCCCAAAAAATCCAGTTGATGCCTTACAACATCTTGGTTGGAAATCAGCCATGACAGAGAAGATGAAGGCTCTTCATGCCAATCATACATGGGATCTTGTCACACCACCTCCCAATAAGAACATTGATGGGTGTCGATGGGTGTTTTCTGTCAAGCACCACTCTGATGTTTCTATCAAGCGGCTCAAGGCAAGGTTAGTTGCCAAAGAAAATACCCAAACCTTTGGTGTGGATTACTTTGAGACATTTTCTCCAGTCACAAGGATCACCTCAATTTGTATTCTAATCTCTTTGGCCGCTCATTTTGATTGGCACCTTTTTTAGCTTGATATAAAGAATGTCTTTATTCATGGCAACCTCCTCTAAGAACTTTACATGCAACAACCTCCTGGGTTTGTTGCTGAGGGGGAATATTCTCATAAAGTTTGTCACCTTCAACATTCGTTATATGGCCTGAAGCAATCTCCGTGGGTTTGGTTCAATAAATTGAGCACTATTCTTGAGAAACTTGGCTTCCAAAGATCGGTTATAGATCATTCTCTTTTATTTTCAAAATCATCCAAAGGCCATATCCTACTTGTTGTTTATGTTGATGATATAGTGATCACTGGAAATGACAAAGTGGGTATTTCTCAAGTAAAACAGTCCATACAAGCACACATCCACACAAAGGACTCAGGCACTCTATGATATTTGATTAGCATAGAAGTCGTCTGCTCAACTACAAGAATCATTCTATCTCAGAGACGTTATGTCTTGGACTTACTTCAGGAGTCTAGCATGATAGAATCCAAACATGTGTCCACTCTAATGGACTATCACACTAAGCTCCCACATAAGGGAAAACTCTTTGATGACCCTGAAAAGTATCATCGTTTTGTTGGGAAACTAATAAACTTGACAATAACCCAACTTGACATTACCTATGTTGTCAAGATAGTCAGTCAGCATATAAGTGCACCTCTTGAGGCTCACTGGATTTGTGTTCAATGCATCCTTCGATATCTGAAAAAAAAAACTCTGAGAAGAGGATTGTTCTACAAACGTCCTAGTACTAAGACAATTTCTATTTCTCAATATGTTGATGCAGATTGGGCAGGTGATTCTCAGGATCGTTGATCCACTTCTAGTTTTGCATCATGATTTGCACTCACCATGTTATATGGTGGAGTAAAAAACAAGTTTTTGTGGCTCACTCCAGCACAGAGGCCGAATATCAGGCTATGGCCCACACATGTTGTGACCTACATTGGGTCCAGTCCATTTTGACTGAGTTTGGGATCTTATTTCAAACTCCAGCCACTCTATATTGTGATAATCAGGCGGCTATACACATAGCTAATAATTCGATCTTTCATGAATGCACAAAAAATGTTGAAGTCAATTGTCACTTTGTGTGAGACCTAGTTAAAGCTAAAAAGATTATTACCCCTCATATTCAGACAGTAGATCAAATTGTAGATATTTTCACCAAACCACTTACTCCTGCTTTATTCAAGTACATGGGCACAAGCTGGGACTTCACAATGTTTACTCTCCAGCTTGAGGGGGCGTGTTAGTATAGTTGATTAGTTGGGCTCAGGCCCATTGTATTTTTCCTTGTATCTATTTAGCCCATGTACTCCCTAGCTCCTATATATAGGAGACCCAATTCTCTTGTATCACTTACTGAATATATGATTAACCTTTTTCAAATCTCAAGCGGCATGGATCGACAGCCCAGATTCCATCATCCCCTCCAGTCTGGCCACACCATGTCATTGTGAATAGGGGTCGAACACGTTCTATCCTTCATTGAATAACAAGTGTATCGATTCAATCATCACATGCAAACCACAACGACCTTCCAATCTACCATTGTGGTTGTTGCATAAATTTAATAGGTGACACTTGTGCCTCTGCCTAAAGTTTGTATGCATGTTCTAAAAACCATAACTTCTAACTTTCTAATCCAAAATTATACAAAGTTATAAATCCAATTGGCCATATCAAAAAGATCTACGACCTAGGCATGGTTTCATGGCCTGAATATGCTCCTGATTCTCATGTTATTCCAAAATTCTTTCTTTTGATCCTATTGATAAATACATAATTATCCATTTTATTTACATCTTTTAGATATCTTTTTAGGATTATTTTGTTGATTATTTTCTTAGTTAGAATTAGTTTTCTTAGTTTAGATTTTCCCTCTTTAATTGGAGTTTTAGATTGTATTTGCTTGGATTTTGTAGCAAAATTGCCCAATCACTCTTAAATATTAAATACTCTTGGAATATATTTGCACAACTTCCACTGGTCCTGATATATATACCCCGCACCTAAAAGTTCATAACCTTTGCATCCCAGGGTAGAATTTAACGCACATGTATGCATTGAAAAGGAAATTAAATGTTCTACATTAAAAATATATTTTGGATTACTTTCCAATCGGTAGACTGACCTTACAAGTCGATCGACTCAACATTTTAGAATCAACATCAATGCGAGTGACGTGGTCAAAATGTTAAAAGAAGATAACTCAGTAAATCCTTCCATTTATGGGAAAGCAATTAATATTATAAATGTTTACTCCTTTAACTGGGAATGTTGCCAATTTCAAATGCTATTATATGTGGAAAGAATTCAAATAAATACTCAATCAAATGTCAAAATAATAAAATCATCAACCCATTCAAGGTTTAAGCAATATGACTTTGGGATGAAGCAAGTGATTAAATATAGTTGATCGACTAACACCAAATAGGAGGCAATCAATTCCCCATTCTGACAAAATTTGTTGGTAAGAAAGTGGTTTGCATGATCCGAGATGTCACTTTTGAGAATCACCACAAGTGTTCTACATAATTTTCCTCTTTCACCATATACCGACATTATAGCCATCGATCAGCAATGTTCCCTACCTACGTTGAAACCCTTATTAAACTGACATTAAAAGCCACCTATGTACCAATGATCATTCTTTTAATCTTCCACTTTTAGACAATGTAGGGAGAATAATATCCCTTAATAATGTTTGGATCTAACATCAATATACATAGAACATATGGTGAAATGAACTATCAATGAGTTCTTGTATGATATATAATCCTAATATACAAAATAAGATGTAGGCTAATGAGATATTTCTTCTTGATAGACGTCACACTCCTTTCCTACATATAGGAAAGGAGGAAAGTACAAGGGAAGCAGAACCTAGCCCTAATGGGACTAGACAAATAGGCTCGTATAACATAACAAACTAAATAACAATAACTCGAACACTTGCCATCAACCTAGAGCGGGGGTGAAATGCATTCCATATTTGACTTACAAAACTCAATTAGATGATGGGACCAACAATAAATAAGAATCTCACTCCCATACAAGATTTTCCCTCCACCTTAAACATGACTTTCCAGAAAATGATTTGCTCAAAACACCATGACAATTCCATCTTCACGGGAAATGAATGTGTGATTGGAATCATTGCAATTAAAATATTCAAAGATCTAGAGTAGAGGTATCTTCAAACACAGATTATGATGATGTGATGATGACTATCAAATTGGATCCATCTATAGTGTGAATCTTGGTGGCTTGATGGGAATGAAATGCATCATAAAGGAATCTCAAGTAGATAACTAGAAGAAATATCTTGTCACTTGAGAAGGTGCAAAATGCAAATCAGAGAAGACATTAATAAAGTAGCTTGGTGAAGATAAATTTGAATGAATCGTCAACCTTGGAAAATGTAATATATGTATGCTTGATATTGGAAAGCTTCTTGAAAAGTAATCATCCATTTTATGAGATGCAGCAGGATTACCACAAACTGGAAGAAGTTAAATGCAGATAGCCAACCTACATGCATATCTTGCCACAAAAATGAAGAAGTACAGTGTCATTAGAAAAGAAATACACCAATGATGTACTAGAAGCATGATGCTTAGCTGAAATAAAGAACCATAGAGACATCACAAGATGGATGTGCTGAAGAATAAGAATATCCATGAAGATCTAAAAAGCCTGGACTTATACACATCATCTTTCTCATATTCTTTCTCATCATACTCCATCTTCAAACTTTCTTTATCTCCTCATACTCTTTCTCTCTCTTCTCTATTCCCCCCAACACGCCAATTACAAAGTGATTGAGTATTTAGTGTGGAAAAGAGGATATACACCTTGCATGTGGAAAGGTATGCACACATGAAGGGTGGTATGGGGAATAAAATTATTAAAAGGGTTGAAGAAAAAAATGGCACGGTGCCCTCCCCCCCTCAATAAATTGGAATTAGATTAATATAGCAACAAGTTATTTCAATCTTACATAGATAGGAGTCTAGATAGGGTAGTAATCCTATCGTTAAAATTCTTTCTTTTGATCCTATTGATAAATACATATTTATCCATTTTATTTACATCTTTTAGATATCTTTTTAGGATTGTTTTGTTGATTTTTTTCTTAGTTTTAGAATTAATTGTCTTAGTTTAGATTTTCCCTCTTTAATTGAAGTGTTAAATTATATGTGCTTGGATTTTGTAGCAAAATGCCCAATCACTCTAATGATTAAATACTCTTGATATATAATTGCACAATTTTCCTCCAGTGTTGATATATATACCCCAAGCCTAAAAGATCATAACCTTTGCATCCCATGGCGGAACTTAACACACACATATGCATTGGAAAGGAAATTAAATGTTCTACATTAAAAATATATTTTGGATGACTTTCTAATCAGTATACTGACCTTACAAGTCGATCGACTTGTCATTTTGGAAACAACAGCAATGAGAGTCACATGGTCAAAATATTAAAAGAAGACAACTCAATTAATCCCTCCATTTATGATAAAGCAATTAATATGATAAATGTTTATTGCTTTAACTAGGAAAGTTGGACAATTTCATATGCTATTATATGGTGTAAAAAATTCAAATAAATACTCTATCAAATGTCGAAATAATAAAATCATCATCGGGTCAAGGTTTGATCATTGTGACTTTGGGATGAAGAAAGTGATTCAATGTAGTTTACCCAACTAACACCAAAGAGGAGGCAACCTATCCTCCACCAATAGCCATTCCTATAGGGTTTTTCCCCCTCCTCTCCCCCTATAAAATGAGGACTCCAAAGCAAAGGGGTCTCTTCATCTATCATATTTTGTATCGCTACTCCTAGGATGCCTTGTTATCTAGTTTTTACTTCTTCCCTTACATTATGTCTAAGTAGTTTCCTTTTTGAGGCATGGGGACTAGACCCATAACATGTTATTATTTGATATAATCAACTCCTTGTTTCAATAAAAGAATGATTTCCTTCCATTTCTACTTTATTTATTGGATCAGTTGATATATCCTTATGGGGTGATATGATCGTGGATCCCCATAAGGAGGAAGTCATAGTCCCTTAATTGTGATTGTTATCTTTTTATCTTTTGATCTCATACTTACTTTTCTAATAGAATGATTATATTCATCTATGGCCACCAAGATCTCATGTTGTTGCATGAATGAACTCATGATCTTTTGACGTGATCACCTAATTTAGATCATGATCTATTCTACCCATTTGACTTGTGTGTTATAGCCTATGGTGATGCAATCACCTTATCTATGGGGCTCAAAAGTCTGATAGAAATCACATATTTCTAGATGAGATCTTAGACAATTACATATTGTATAGTTGGATGAGGATCTGTAAATATCGGGATCAATGGGTTTGTGGGAAGTCCAGCCCTTGTATGATTGTGATCTGAAAGGATAAAATCTACATGGTCCTTATTTGATTATTGAGATCTAGTAGTCAATTTGTTGAGTTAATGCATGGCTATTTATGGTGATCCCCTGGACCCATAGTTTCTTTTATCATTTGATCATGACTATTTTAATTCTATGCTTTTCAACTATTCTTAGTATTAATTAAACAACTTCAACACACCAGATTTTTCCTTCTTGTTTTAGCAATTATTATTGGATTGTAACCATTCTCTCTCCATCGTACCTTAGATTGATACTTACTATACTAAAGTTGACTTGTTAATTGCACCAAGTTGACAACCAAGTTAGAATGTTAAACTCTAGGACTTTTCATAGTGATTTGTATGCAAACGACACGCATCATTTTGGCATCACTATCAGGGATGACACATGTTGTTCTTGAATGCGGCCGCTTGTATACATAGAATTTTTCTAATTTTTATATATAATTTTAGTTTGGTTTTATCATTTTTATTTGTTCCATAATTTTAATCTTGTTTCATAATTTCTTAGGTTGTTTATAATTTTTAGACTTATTCTATAATTTTTTCCATATTTCTAGTTATTTTATTTTGTAATTTTAGTTGTTCCATAATTTTTAATTCTATTAAAATCTCTTTCTTTAGTTTACTTTCATAATTTTAATCTTATTTCATAATTTCTTTTCTTAGATTTTTTGTAATTTTTATTGCCTAGCGAGACCCATTCTGGTATTATATCTCCTCCTTCTGCCGATTTTCCATTTCAGAAGTACTACTTCCCTTAGTTTAATTTTTCCTTTTTTCGTAGCTTATCTTTGTAATTTTTAGTTCTTCTACAATTTCTAATTTTGTAAAAAAAGTTTTAAATTTATTCTACTTTAAATCTTTTCTTTCTATCTTTGATTCCTTTTTGTAATTTATTTCTTTCCAAAAAAAAGATCTTTTCAAATGGAGTGGTCAACACATTATGGTTCACAATGTTAATTTTGTGGTTATTACAAACATACATCACAAGATTGTCCAAATGTGTCCCCTCATTTTATGGTGGTACCTTGTAATATTGAATCTTCCCACCAAGGTGGATATAGTGAAAATTACAATCCACCAACTTTTGAAGATTTTTATGAGGAACAATGCCACTCATATCACGATGAGGGGTTCCATGACCAAAACTATTATGGAGAGTATGGTGAGGATAACCAAGAAAATTTTGGGGGCTATAAACTTATTGTGAAAACTAATATACACCTCTACAGCAAGAATGGATCAAAGCCCTGGAAAAAATAGTAGTAGAGCAACAGGAAATACTAGAAAATTGATCAGCCCCGTTAGCTACTTTTCTGAAGCCTCAATCATAGAAACCGCTAGAGAAATCAGAATACCCTATGATATTTTTTTCCCAATGATGACGATGATGATCCCATGTTTATGTCATTTGTGTCATATTCTACTAAGGAGTCGCATTCTTCGTGCGATGAGAACGTTGGTATTCTAACCCTTCAGCTAGAAGATTTATTACTTGAGTGTGAAAAGTCAAAGAAGGAGAGTCATCCTTATTTTGAAGCTCCAACAACTCTTCCTATCACTGATATAAATCCAGGTGCTATCAATGACCAATCCTCTTTGGTTGAATCTATCTTGGATAATAAGACACCACCCTCCAATGATGAAATCATTCCTCACACTCCAGCACAGCCAGTTTCTTTTTCACATACAGCTGATCTAGAAGGGGAGACACCACCCTTAGAATAAGTCCATGTACCCCCTTTCTTTGTTTATAAGGAATATGTCTTCATTTTTATCCTTCATGAACCCTTGGGGACTCCTTGCATCCATCAATCCCTTTGACCATAATGTTGATTGCATAATTTTTGACGAGATCAAAAACATTTATGATGTTCATTGTAATTTAATTGTTCCCTCATTTTGGCACCAACTCTCTTATATGCAGATCAATATGATTGGGGAAAACTTGAGCTTAGATCCTCCACCTGCTCTTGCACATATGGAACTGCATAGGTTGCTCGTTGGGAAACCGCCCATCTCCCTGAATCCACATCCGTCTCCAGCACTACCTTCACTACTAAACGAAGATATGTGGATATTATTGGAGTGACTGCTATGCGGAAGGAAATATAAATGCAACTTTGAGCTTCCACCTCCATCTGAGCATCAGGTGCTCTATGAAGCCCCAGTAATGAAGGTACTATCCCTCATACACATTCCATAACCTGAACATTCTTTGAGCTATCAGGCCCCCTAGGAATCTCTACACTTTTCTTCCCTCCATCTCATACTTAAGTTTTGTTTAGAACAAGCAAAATTTTAAGTTTGGGGTGGAGGTGGGTGTTATGTACTCATTTAACCCACCCTACATTAAATTTTTTACGTTTTCCATTATGTTAAGTAGTTTAGTTTTTTTAAATCAAAAATTTTCCTTTAGTTTTGGCCTTTATCTAGTTGGTCAGACCTTTACCTAGTTGAACATGATATGCATGCTTATCGATACCCCCCCACTGAATGATGAAACTTATTTTGTAACATAATTTATAAAATTGCCATTGATAGAAATTATATTGTCACCTAGGATCTTAATTAGCACCATTCCTTGGAAAAGATGGCAAGTTGTAGAGGACTGACATGATTCAAAAATAATGTTCCCTTATCTAGAGTTATTGATTGACTTGAAAAAAAATCTTGATTTTGTATAACTCAGAAATTAATTGATCCAATGTATGATACTCTTGATGTGTTTGAATTCATAAAAATGAGTTGCACAATGGACAATCTTTTTTCTACACTTATTCCATCACCTTCTTATCTCTCCATCCACAAAGAAAAATAAAATTAAAAAAATGATGTGCCAAACTATAAGTTTGGGGTGGCACACTCCCATTTTTCCTCCCTCTTTCACTACTTCTATACACCTCATAAATTTAATAGGAGTGTACCATCAAGAAAAGATACCAAAAAGAGCACACCAAGCTATAAGGTCAATGTAACTACAAATAAAGAAATAAAAGGCCTCAAGTCAAATAGAGAAGAGATTGTTTCTTCCACACCTCCTTCACTCCACTTTTATGCCCATGGAAATCTATATGACCCCATCAAATCTTTGAGTCATGTTCTTGTGAAATAACTCGTAAGAATATGTAGAAGTACCAAATACAAAGGAACTATGAAACCTATTTTATTTCAGGTCTTGAAATGGAACCAAATTATGAAATAATTTTAAAGTAGGGGATGTGAATATTATTTTTATGAATCGAGGGAGTTAAGGTTGCTTGGCCATAAAAATTTGTAAGGACTTAAGTGGTGTTATGCAAGTGAGTATGATAGGTCTAAATCATTATGTGGTAGTGCTTTTAATTCAAATTTGCTTGAGGACAAGCAATGCTAATGTTCGGGGTAGTTTATAAATACATATTTATCAATTATGTTTACATCTTTTAGATATATTTTCAGGGTTGTTTTGTTAATTATTTTCTTAGAATTAGAATTATTTGTATTAGTTTAGATTTTTCCCACTTTAATTTGATTTTTAAATTATATGTGTTTGGATTTTGTAGGAAAATAGCACAATCACTCCAATGATTAAATACTCTTGAAATATATTTTCACAATTTCTAGCAGTGCTGATATAAATACCCCACGCCAATAAGATCATAATTTTTGCATCTCATTACAAAATTTAACACACAAGTATGTGTTGGAAAAGAAAGTTAACGATCTACCTTAAAAATATATTATGGATAGATTTCCAGTCGATCGACTCATCATTTTGGGAATCAACAGCAATGAGAGTTACATGGTCAAAATATTAAAAGAAGACAACTAAAAAATTCCTCCATTTTTTTGGAAAGAATTAATATTGTAAATGTTTACTCCTTTGACTAGGAAATTTAGCCAATAGCTTTTATGTGGTGGAAAGAATTCAAATAAATACTCGGTCAAATTTTGAAATGATAAAATCATCAATGTGGTAAAGGTTTGAACAATGTGTCTTTGGGCTGAAGCAAGTGATTAAATACAGCTGACCGGCCAATACCAAAGAGGAGGCAATATAGCTGCCACCCACAACCATTACTGTAAGGTTTTTCCCCCTCCTTCCCCCCTATATAAGGATAGGGGACTCCAAAGAAAATGGGATATCTTCTTCTATCATATTTTGTATGACTACTTGTAGGATCCCTTGTTATCTAGTTTTTGCTTCTTTCCTTACATTATGCCTGAGTAGTTTCCAATCTGGGGCATAGGGACTAGCCTGATCGCCTATTATTATTCAATGTAATCAACCCTTGTTTCAATAAAAGAATGATTTCTTTCTGTTCTGCTTTGATTATTGAATTAATTGATATATCCTTGTGGGGGATATGATTGTGGATCCCCACAAGGATGAACCCATAATTCCTTAATTGTGATTGTTATCTTTTTATATTTTGATCTTGTACTTATTTTTTTATATATAATGATTACATTCATGTGTGGGCGTCGAGATCTCGGGCCCTTGCATGAACAAACTCATGGTCTTTTGATGTGATACGCTTGATTTTGATTATGATTTATTCTACCCATTTGACTTATTTGTTATAGCATATGGTGACATGATCAACTGATCCATGGGGCTTGAACGTTGGATAGGATCGCATATATATGATGAGATTGCGGACAGTTATGTTTTGGATGGTTGGACGAGGATCTATCAACATTGAGATCAATGGTTTGCAGGAAATACGGCCCTTGTATGATTGTGCTCCGAAAGGACACAATATACATGGTCATAATTTGATTATTGAGATCTAGGAGTTGATTTGTTGAGTAAAAGTATGGCTATTAGTGGTGATTCCCCAGACCACCAGTTCCTTGTATCATTTGATCTTGACTATTTTATTTCTATACTTTTGTTCTATTCTTAGCAGTAATCATACAAATTTGACTAACCAGATTTTTCCTTCTCGTTTTAGTGATTGGTTTTAGATTGTAATCATTTTCTCTCAGCCATCCCTTGGATCGATACCTTACTATACTAAAGTTGACTTGATGCTTACACCAAGTTGACAACCTGGTTAGAAGGTTGAATTCTAGGACCTTTCCTAGTGATTGGTGTGAAATGACATGCATCACCTATTAACATACTTAATGCACTATTGTGATAAATATTGTTTAATTGATGACATTACTTTATGATTGCAAATCTAATCAATAACTTTTTCCACCTTGTAGCCTAATAATTGTTTGTTATCATACTTTGTTTTATTTAGGGTTTCACGATGCTAATGTACCATAAATATATATTCTTGGGACCTTAGTTGATGAATCTTGACAAATATTAAAATCATGTCCCTAAATGAAATCTAATGCTTAACCAACCTTGAAATCAGTATAATATACCTCTATTTAACACAAGGATCAGCCCCTGACTCCCTTTTGTCTAAGATTGTCCTAAATAGCACTCATCGCATGTATGTACCCTCTATGTCTATACTTTCCTATAATTATTTTGAAATGATGACTGGACCCCTTTTGTACATCAAACCCTCCTAGATCTTTCATATAAATAAATTCATAAATTATTGTGACCTTAATTTCTAAGTGTAACCCCTTTGGTGATACAATGATGTATGTGACCCTATTTCACCCTTAAATGCTTAATGTGTCCTATATGGTTTGAATTATGTTCTTTGCTCTAGAATTGTTAGGAATCCTTTTCTTATGCTCTCCCTCCTCAAATAAGGCTTGATTCTAATATTCTTGAGCCCTCAATGTGGATTTCCCACTTAGGTCATATGATGGACTCTAATGATGTAAGTCATATATGTTGGGTATTGAATGAATGTTGATATTATGATACCAAGTTTGGAAAATGATGCCTAGACCCTAGGGGACATCAACCCAACTTTTGGTGAGCTCTATATAACCTAATTTGGCTGATCTAAATAATAATTTATACTTGGACCCCTTGACTTGATGAATCATTACCTTGTTTCTCTTTTGTAAGTCTTTTAACCCTAGAATGCAAGTGATAGAAATCTAGTACTAAGCATATAAATAGATTGAATCTTAGAATATCATGAAACTTTAACCACACCTTCTCAATGACCTCTATATTAGTAAAAGATCATCAACCATAAAATTATGAAACTTTAAATCTGACCTAGAAAAAACCCTAAAATGGATCTAGTTAGATTTAATGACGAGAATCTAATACATATATGTTATCGTGTTCTTAATCAGGTGTGTCTTGTAGCTAGATGGTCGAGGATAAGTTACACTAAGAACCTATGAACTCAGTTATGGGCTTTAAGTAATCATATGGTTGTGACTTTCTTGCTTGAACTTGATATGTATGCATGCTTGTTTGCTTGCTTTATTATTGTCTTGTAGCATTCTAGTATTGTACTTGATGTTTATAACTTGAACATATAGTATAGAACTTCTTTATCCAATTGCAGAAATAGGATTTTGCTCAATAACTTTGGTCATTGAGGTCCCTCATGTAGAAACATGGTTAGCTACTCTTGAGCACCCTCACGGACCCTTCTAATCGGAAGCTGGTCAAAGGTCTTATCTATACATAGTGTTGTTAGTATAATTGAATAAATTGACATAATCCATGGATTCTTTTGTTAACTAAGTAACTCATTTATTCTTATTGATTTACTTATACAATCTTTTTAATTATGCAAAACTTACATAAATGTATCTTTTAGTCATGTACTCAACACCTTCTGTGTTTATCCTCTTGCTGCACGTACTTTTGGGTTCAAAGATATCTTGGGAGTTGATGGCTTGTGAGAAGATGTTCAAGTGTACCTGTTGTACATCTAAGTTTAGTGCACATGATTAGACTTGTATAATGTACTTTCAGTATGTAATTTGAATCTTGTAAAAAAGAATATTGCTTAATAATACTTGTTAAATATTAAGATTATATTAGTACCATTTTCTTATTATCTTTGCATGTATGTTAAGATTTTACATTTTTTGAAATCATATTTTGAATATTATCATGCTAGGAATGGACGCACGGGTCCTTTAGCCAACGACTTCTAGTTATTTGCTGGTTGAATTTGGATAATAAATGGTTATGTGACAGCAACATTACAAGGCATACAAGTAAAAACCTTAAATCATAAGATACAACCAATATAGAACTTTCCAACCAGACTGAAAGTACATAGACTACTCTAAGAAACTACTTCAAAAAAAATCACCAACCTCCTCTCTACTGACATCCTCCAAATGATGGATTCTCACCACACAATCTTGGTTGCTTTGTTGGTCACCTAGAAGATCTAGAAAACTACGGAGTGAGACCCCAAGTCATAGCAATAGAATTTAATAGTTGATAATATATATTACTTACAAGAAGAAACGTATTAATATAATTAGACAAAAAAGTGAGTAGTTACAACAATACTAATGGTTATATTGAGGCTATACTATAATTAATACTTCTACATATTTAGATGTGGATACAAATTATAAATCTGATATAACATGTGTAGAAATTAAACGAATACCATTGATACATCTAATATGATTTGTCAACTAAACCTAAGCAAATATACTATATCGTTGGATTATACATATATTTTATTATTCTATGAATGGTATGAGGTGTATCACTCAAATTACTAGTTAGTGACTACATAACCTAGACTAGTCAATTATAAGATAAAAAGATTATTGAAATTTATTACATACTCTCTGTACTTCAGTTAGAGCGCGGTTAACACAAGATAGAATGCTAAAAGGACAAACTATCGTATTTCACAAAGATCGTTCCAGACATCACACGTTAAAATTTCACATTGTGGGTACGGAAGGGTGGATCTCATATTTCACACTATTCATAAGTCGAACATCTTTGAAAAAAATACGAGTTTGTTTATTAAATGTCAAGTTGGACTAATTTACTTAGGAGAAAAACCAATACGGCATACTTTTAAACTACGCCCTTTATGAATTACATCTGACACTACAACATTTTATATTAAGACTATTAGGTAAAAACTACAACTTAAATTGGTGGTTTCAACAAAATAATTTTAACATTTAGAAATATCATAAATATGTGAAAACTGTGAATTTGTATAAAAATGTTCATATCTTTGTTTTTCTATAGCTGCAAGAAACAAGCACACTCTCGTCTAAAGTGCGAAGCTCCACTTCAAATGGTACTTTTCACATTTTACGGTGTTGTAAATTTCAGATATACCTTATTGAATCTGCCATTGTAAATTTCATATATACCTTATTGAATCTGCCAACGTAGACGGTGGTTTCAGACAAATCGAATAACTCTTAGAGAAAAAAATCAATTTAACATACTTTCACAAAAATATTTATATATTTTCACAAAATATTTACTAACATAGCACATTTTGTAAAATATTTTCCAAAATAACACACTTTATCTAAAAATGTCACTTTGTGTTGAGCTTTATGCATCCAGGTCTGAAAAGCACCACAAGTATTGGCATGTTTAATTTAAAAATAAAAACAAATTAAAAAAAATAAAAGAAAGGCAAAAGCTCCCGTTGAAGTGGCGCTTTCACCATTGCATTAAATGTGGTGTCAAGTTAAAAGCACCGAACAAAGTTGCGCTTTTGACTTTTTTATTTTTTTTATTTTTTATTTAAAAATAAACACGTCAATATTTGTGGCTCTTTTCAATTCTAAATACAAAAGACACAATGTGTGTTATATTGAGAAATATTTTGCAAAGTGTGCTATGTAGGTAAATATTTTTGTAAAAATATGCTAAATTGGTTTTTTCCCTAATTCTTATTAGGGTGCTACACTAGCTATATTCTGGTTAAAAGAATATCGTATTGAGTTTTCTTTTTTCGTGAAAACTTGGCGGACCTGACTTCTTTCCTTGCTCTGCATGCCATACTAATTCCAGTAGTGTACATTCGTAATACATCAACAAGAAATTGTTGTGATCCAGAATAAGATTATTTCCACCTTACAGATGTGATTCAAAATACCTTATTAATTATGTATTGAGTATAAAGCATAAACCAGTCGCACCTCTCTCGTGGAGAAGGCAAGCGACTTATATAGATATGCACGCAAGAACATATAGCTTCTGCTGCTCAGAAGCAGCTCTTATTTACTTATTACTATATATCTTTGGATGTGGTTTCGTGTTTTACAGCACAGTCATGTATTATCTTCACCAGTAACGACGGCAGTAGCGCCAGCAGTAGCCATGGTGCAAACGGCAACAATACCAGGATCCCACACCGTGATATCCACCTTGGTGATTTGCTTCTACTCCATCTGTTCAACAAAGGAACATTTCCAAACACAGATTTATGTCATAATTGAGGGCATTTCTAGTATTTAAAGTTTCTTAAATGTAAAGATTAATAGCGATAATGATATAATATATTAACGAAGGTATTTCTCGATGTGTTTGTTTCAGCACAAACTCACCTGGTGTCACTTCTTGCGCTTCTTCAAAAAGCTCCCTTGACGCTAAAGCTTGGGAAGAAACAAGTGCAAGGGTGATTACAAGTATGCAGAAAACTACAAATATTTTGGATGCCATGTTTATTGGCTAACAGGCAGCAATCACGTTATGTTTTGGTTATCTATGGGGTGTGAGATAGGTATAAGAGATCCCCTCTATTTATAATGACTTGGAGCAGGTCCACTTCAAAAAAGATAGCGCTATTTGCTTTGTTTCTTCTTTATCATCTCGGGAGAACTCAAACAAATACAATCTATAGCATACCTGAATCTGACTCCGTCCATGATTTGAAACATTATGGACAACATGTGGTAACTTCATTGTGTAATGGCGCACAATAACATGATACAATCTACTTTCTAAGTTGCTAGGCTTAACAGCATTGTAATCCAAACCCACCGCATCTGACTTGGTAGATGACACATACTGTTTGCCATGTAACACATTTTTGTTGATTTCACACCCGAACAGATTGACAGCTGCCGCGTCAAGATATCATCCTGATACACTTTAGGTTTTGTTCTATCTCATTTAGCAGGTTACGACCAAAGCTAAACCCTTTAGTCGTCCAAAAGCTGTTGAATGTAAAATTTGGGAGAAAAAATATGCCAACTCATGAATCATGATGCATACATCATTTGTCTTTTATATATTTAATGTTCTTTGCCGTTAGGCTATGTACATCACCACAAGATTGCGTGTTTTTATGAGGATGTTAGGACTACATATTAGTAATCTACTATGCTTCTATGGAATCTATGCAGTACTTTTTATATGGTCAAAACCTAGGGCCTATTCTGAATTAAGCTGCATTTTAAGAAACAAAGAGGTCTTAGTCTCACATTGGTGAGTTTTAGACCTTCTTCTTTTTATAAAGATTCGTATGCACGTATTAATCTTGACAAAAGGAGAGATGTGCCTCTCGCCTGCATGATGGGGGTGCCTTAGCTATAACAGGCGTCTAGTTTGGTAGTAGTCAAATAGAAATATTTTAAACACTACGACATCTATTGTTAGATCATGAGGGGATAGCCGACGCCATCAAGGCTTTTATATCATCGTTCTAATATCCAATGCACAAAGCTCTGATGGATAGTGTTGGGCAAACCTCAATATTTTAGTTTGACGTCAAATATGTTTGTTCATTCTTATTGTACCTATGTAACATCCTAAAATTTCAAACCTTATAAAATTGACCTCAATTTGAAACCCTAACTTGCTTTATTTCGAAATTGATAATTAGAACATATAATAATGTGATGATGGTTCCCCAAATATGTTACATAAAGAAAATTCGATAATTTTATGCTAAACTGAAATTCAATATCATCAATTTAGCCCTAACTAATAAATAAGTGACATTTAGGGTTTAACATGAAATTTACCCAATAAACGTTCTTTTTATGGCCTAATAATTTATCATAAGTTGGTGTTGACAATGTAATGGTTTACCCAAATTTGTACCCTCAAAATTATTTTTTTAATAATCCTAAATGATTAATTAAATGTTTATCCTGAAAAGAGAAATATAATGATCTAGGTGGGTCAAATTAGGAAACTAACTATAATTTCGGATTCCTTGTGGAAAAATTAGATAGTATCTCAAGTTTCATCAATTTGAAGGACTCTAGCTCTCCCAATTTATTTAGGAAAGTTTCTATATAATTTGTTATGGTTTTTAATCAAATATTGAATGAATAGGCAATAAACTTGTGTCACGCGGGTCTTTGGTAGAGTCCGGGTCTGAGTTGGACTCTGGATGTAACATCCCTGACCTGGGTTATGAGTTAACCCTAGGTGTTTTGCCTAATTATGTAATTAAGATACTGGTGATTATCTTTTTGCATGTAATTAAGTTCCTGAGGAACTTACTTTTCCTTTTCTGTCCCTTTTAAACAATGTTGAATTGATTGTTTTGTAATACAGGGACCTATGTGCAATTTACCCAGTTAGAAGGGTTAACTTGCAATTTTCACATGTTGAGATGTTCCTATGATGTTGAGACATCATAAGAATGATTATGGTAAAGTTTGAGGGATTTCCCAAGCTTGAGCACCAAGGTGCAGCTGTGGAAGCAATCCCTGTGCTTGAAACCCTAAATTGGAGTAAAGTGCAATTTACCCAATTTGAGGGGTGCAACTTGTAAAATACACCATCTAAAATATCTTGTAAGACTCTTGTCATCATTTAGAGAAGAAATGATGAAGAAGTCACTTCAATTGAATAATCATATAATGAAAAACACCTTTGTGATTGAATAATCAAGGTGTAAGTACTATAGCCCTTTTATGTGTGTGCTTTAGTAATAAGTTGATCTTCTTGCCTTCATTTCTTGACCTTAGAAGAAGGTTTTCCATAGAAATAAGAGGTAGGGGCGAGCAAATAAGAAAGGGAGGACTTAGATGAGAAAATGAGGAAAACCTATGTACTTATGTTGAAATTCCACCCAAGTATATAAGCCCTTTTCCTCACTTAGCAAAGGAATGTTTCTTTCATTTCTTTCACTGTTCCCTTTGCTCAAACCGACTAAGGAGAGCTCTGGAGCTCAGGAGGACGACCAGGGGAGTGCAAGGTAGGTTTGGATCCTTCCTTTTTCTTAAATTCTTGGATGAAACTCGAATTCAAGGTCAAATTCATGGCTAGCTCACTTAGCTCTATCTTTCTAGCCATCTCTTCTCAACTTTTCTTGGAGGATTCACCTTGGCCAACCTGTGAAGCTTCTAGGAAGCCATTAAAGGCTTGGAGCTCGAAAGCTTGGAGCTCAAGGAGAAAGCTTTAGGCGGGTTTTATAACTCTAAACCTATGCTTTGTTATATACATCTTTTCTATGCTTTTAGTTGCTAGTTCTTTTTCTTCCCTATCTTCCCTTGCTTCCTTGCAAACAAATCCGTGAGGAACTGTTGCTGTTCTTGAGCTAGAAGATGAGGGCGTTATTTCCTATGCTTATCCACAGTTTTCCACTTTACCATACGACCTCAACCAATTGCCCATACGGTTTACAAAACCGTTTGGTGGGCAAATGGTTTCACGGTCGTATGAAGGCATACGGTCTCAAGACCATATGGCCGCGTTGACAAAGCGTGGACCGTATGGGAATCCTGTTCATAATTATTGAGGTTAATCACCCACAAAATTTGAGAGGTTAACTCCAAAGGAATCGTGAGATATAAGCAAAACAATTACCACATTCAATTGAATTTAGTTCTGATTTTCAATCTGCTTAATTTGCCCTTTTTGGGCAAACGGTCTCAACACCATATAAGATGGTTGACTAAGCGTTGACCGTATGAGATTACTGTTCATAATGATGTTAATTAATGACTCACCAAATTTTATGGACTAATTCCAAACGAGTTAAGAGTTGAAGGTTGATTACTAGGGCAAACCCTAATTGAAATCAGTGCTGAAATCACAATGAGCTAATTTGAGATTTTGGGTTGATTAGCCCAAACGGTCTCAAGACCATTTGGAGAATCATCCAAACGGTCTCAAGACCGTTTGGGGATCACCCAAGACCGTATGGAGGTCTGGGGTCAAGTATAGTTGACCAATTGAAGGTACAAAGATACCAAATCACATTGCAATTAAGTATTGATGTAATGATCAACTCAATAAATCAAACCTTGATGAATTTTCACTAGAGTCCAAAGGATGGATGGGCAAACGGTCTCAAGACCGTTTGGAACTCATCCAAACGGTCTCAATACCATTTGGTGACAACCCAAGACCGTATGGAGGTCTAGGGTTAAGGTAATTTGATCAATTGAGGGCCCAATTACAATGGGTTATTGAAATAATCAAATTGCTGACTTGTGACTTAATTAAGGTTCAACCCCTATCAAATCAATCTAGATTTTTATGACTTCTTGGGAAAACGGTCTCAAGACCGTTTGGGCCAAGTTTGAGCCCAATTGGAGGTCAATTGATGGGTTCAACTTCGATTTGATTCACATTATTGAGTGTTGATGGTTGAACGTTTATAGACCTTAATTGAACCAACTCCAACCCTAATTGGATATCAGCTGAGGGTCAATTGAGTGACCAATTGGTTAAGGCTAACCCTAATTGTCTCAATTGGTAAGTGGTTAGCAAGCTTGAGACCAATTTATGGCTTCAACATAGGAAACCCTAATCGAGTTTACCCTTTGAACCACCTTGGAGGTCCATACGATCTTGAGCTTTTGAGGGCATTCGACCTCAAGACCGTGTAAGGTCATTCGACCTCAAGACCGTATAAGGTCATTCAACCTCAAGACCGTATAAGGTCATTCGACCTCAAGACCGTATAAGGTCATTCGACCTCAAGACCGTATAAGGTCATTCGACCTTAAGACCGAATGAGACCATTCGACCTCAAGACCAAATGAGGGTAAAAGGTCTTGAGTGTTATACGGTCTTGAAGTCAACCAAACCTTAAACGGTCTACAAAACTTAAACGGTCTACAACCTTATACGATCTCAGGATCGTTTGAAGGTTGAAGGTGTGAAACCTATTGGAGACTTTTGAAGTTAAGTTTGCCTAATGCCTTGAAGGCTTAAATGGTTTTATAGTTGTTCAACCTAAACCCTAATGATACCAAAAGACATTAAGGGTCAAGTGATTAGTAAATTAAACCATGATGATGATCAATGTGTAATTTACCATAATACCCTTGAAAGGTTCAATTGAGTGAAACCTTTTTCTAATCAAACCCTAATCACTCAATAGTGGTGATTTGGTCTATGTTAATCAAAGAGGACTTAACCCAACCTGATCTAGATTGGTGTTATCACCATCTATTAGTATGAGGAGAGAGAAAGTATCTTAAGAAAGAGAAAGTACCCTTTTATGATGGAAATTCAAGTAAAGTACCTTCAATACACATGAATGTGCATGATTAGGGTATGATCCACCTATGTGAGATCATGAAACCCTAATTATGATAAATGATGAATCTTAAACTAATCTAAGAGCATCAATGATGATGTTTCTCATACATAATGATGTTATGAGTTCAATTCACCATAATGTGAATAGCAAACCCTAATTCAACGGTGATGACATGCAATATGAGTAGCAAACTCTAATTGATGAGAATCAGAGAACTTAGCTCTTATGACAAGAGTGGAAAGTATATTCTTGTTTTGAATTACCTTTATCAGTTGAATTAACCATGTAGGTTCTGATATGAAGGTGATCATATCCAGGTATGAATGATGATACTATATTCATTAAAAGCATGTTGTAAGCTTTATGAATAAGTAAAATATCTTGATGCATTTCCAGTGGCATCCTATGTTTTAATGGGCTGAAAGAGCCATGAAAACCATCAAGGTCATGCTTTAGAGATGACTTGTGATGAGTATAATGAGAAATGATGATTGATGAGAGTTAGGCTTGTTACATTTAGTATTCTTCTTTCATAGCTGTTATGCAACTGTTATTGTTTGAAGAACAATGTATGATATTAAAAGAATACTGAATGTACCTAACTAATCAAGTGTAATGTAGAAGCCTTGATCATAGATCCATCATTGTCAGAGATCAAATGATGGTGAAACAGGTTTTCCTACGGGAACTCCTGGATCACATACTGTTGAGTATGTGGGGTATATGGATGTGTAGAACCTTACATCCTAGTGTAGGAATTTGATGTAGATGTATAATCCGTCAATCCTTCACTATAAAACTCATACCGTATCAGTGGATGGTAAACATGAAACCTCCTGATGACGAGGAAAACATAGATATCCGTATCAGTGAAGATAAACATGAAATCTCCTTATGACGAAGAGAGTACAGAACGCCACTGTAACTCTAAAATAGCGAAGGACCAGATTACCCTGGTGAGCTATAATAGTAGAGACACAAGATGTCCTACAAGTGATCCTCTTACTGACTGAGGAAGGTGAAGGTCATGAGAATCCGGCTCTTTCGATGACCTAGTATGATACTAAGACACTTAACAGTGATTGGTTGGGGTATGAGTGGTAAACCTCATCTCCACAGAGCATAATAATAAGACTGTTTGAAAAACATAATCTACAAGCGTAGTATACCTGTTGAAGGTAACTATGAGCTAATTGATTGATGTTACACTGTATAGTGCATATGTTCTTCATGTTTGATAAATGTTGAACTCTTGTTTACAACTGCATCTGCTATTGAATACTTTGTAAGCTTTTACTGCTTAAGTTATTCTTTGATGTTATAATAAAGCTTCTGGCGGAGAGTTATAACTCTCGCTGGGACAATTATGTACAATTGTCTCACCTCGTAGACTTCAACTTTTTAGGTGGACGTCAAGGACAGAGGAACAGGTCTACAGGTGACCAGTACCAGCAGCAGCAGCACCAGGAGCAGCAGTAAATCTCAGGTGGAGATTTAGCCTGCCATGTGGTGTAGTTAGAGTCTGTCCTATGTACTCTCAGGCCTTGGAGTCTTTTGGTTATGAGTTCTTGAGATTTTGTATCCTGTTGTATATAATTACTCAAGAAGTAATTATCATGAGATGTAAACAATTTATCTCCTTTTATGAATGAAGCTTTATGGATTCAAGCTCTTATCTCGAAAAGTTTTAATTTCCCATGATTTTTGTCTTCTGTTGTTAATCGATTCGCTTCCGCTAAGTTTAAATCGTGTTTATATCGTGGTTTGGAGACCAGAGCCCACAATTAGTGGTATCAGAGCTCTAGGTCCGTTGAGTCTACAGAGGCATAGGACTTAGGATGTCGAGTCTATCCTTAGTATCTCTTCCTTATCTAATAGAATCTTCTGCTCCTCAGGAGAAGAAGATACATAAGGATGGCAGAGCCACATGATGAGTACGTGGCAGAGAGTAGTGCTAGTGCACCTCGAGGCGGTGCAAGGGTTCCAGAAATAGACCAGCCTGCACCTGAGCCACTCCAGTTTGACCCAGCTGATATGGGTAACCCAGCAGTTCAGACGATGTTTGGGCAGTTTATGACTTCCATGACACACATCACCGACAGGATGCCCATGCCTGCACCTAGGGCACCTGCCCAGCCCGAAGGACAAGGCATCGGTAAGACGTTCGAGCGACTTCGTCGTGTCGGAGTTACCGAGTACTTTGGGACTGCCGACCCCGCAGATGCTGACCTATGGTTAACAGAGTTGGAGAAGGCTTTCAGGATTCTTATTATCCCGGAGGCTGAGAAGGTTAGACATGTTGTCTATCTTCTCAAAGGCAGTGCTGGTCACTGGTGGAACATGGAAGAGCAGAAGAGACATGGAATAGAGTTCTCGTGGGAAGAGTTTCGTCGGGAATTTATCAATAGATATTTTCCAAAGACCTTCCTAGATGAGAAGATCTCTCAGTTTGAGAGATTGAGGTAGGGCATGATGAACATTAGCGAGTATGAAGCTAAGTTCATGGAATTGCTGTGATTCTGTCCGCACATGGTTGCCACAGATGAGGAAAGAATCAGGAGATTCGAGAAGGGTTTGAATGTTGATATGTCAACCCCTGTGTCTGCCTTAGAAAACTGAGAGAGATTCTCTACCTTCGTTGAGTCAGTCTGAAGGATAGAGAGATCTGTGGTTGAGAAGAGGCAAACCCAAAAAAGATATCCACAGTTCCAGGGTTCTTCATCTAGGGATTTCAAGAAACCTAGATTTTCTGCACCTAACCCTCCACCACCCAGATCGAGTTCTCAAACTCAATGGTCACCAAGCAGAGGTAGAGGACGGAGTCAACCGCTTCAAGGGACTCACAGTTCTGCATCGATGTCAGTTATTGGACCACCCCGACCACAACAACAAGAGAGGAGATGCTACAATTGTGGTAAGGTGGGACACTTGATGAAGGATTGCCGTTCTAGGCATGTCAGTGTGACACAGCCTCTGAGACAGAATCAACAAGGATCTCAGAGAATGCAATCTCAAGGAGCAGCTCGAGGACGTGGACAAGCGTCTCAAGCTGGATCATCAGCACCACCTCAACACCAGGCGACAGCGAGGTTCTATGCTATGAACCCACCAAATGCAGTGGTCAATCCACGGGTAGTGGCAGGTCAGATGGAACTTTTATATCCTGATATGTCTACATCCTGTGTTGTATCTGTTCTGATTGACCCAGGTGTTACGCACTCTTTCATCACTCATAGAGTGATTCGTAACTGCAACGTGACTGTTAGTCATAGGGCAGATAGTTTGTTGTTGGAGACTCCGTTGAGTGGGTCTTCCATTTTGTAGGAGGTATGCTCTCCCTGCATCCTCTTCTTTTCTAACCATCGCATTCAAGTGGATCTTATACCGCTTGATATGCAAGGATTTGATATAATCCTCGGAATGGATACCTTAGAGAGGTATAGAGTTGTCTTGGATTGTGAGTCCAAGTTGGCTGTGTTTGCTGATGAAAACAACACATGGATCTTTCAAGGTGAAAGAAAGATTCTACCCACCTGTCTTGTGTCAGCTATGGTTGCTGATAAGCTGTTGAGGCAAGGATGTTATGCATTCTTGGCCCATGTGGTAGATGTTACCAAGGAAAGTTCCAATCATGTCGAAGTTCCCATAGTCAGGAAATTCGAGGATGTGTTTCCTGAAGAACTTCCTGGTATACCACCACTTCGGGAGATTGATTTTGAAATCAATATGATCCCAGATACGAAACCCATAGCCCAGACTCTGTATAGGATGGCGCCTGCCGAGATGGAAGAACTCAAGAAACAGCTTCAAGAGTTACTTGAGAAGGGTTTTATCCGACCGAGCACTTCACCTTGGGGTGCTCCGGTCTTGTTTGTTAAAAAGAAAGATGGGTCAATGTGGTTGTGCATTGACTATAGACAACTAAATAAAGTAACAATAAAGAATAAGTACCCTCTGCCGAGGATTGATGATCTCTTTGACCAGTTGTGTGGTGCAACAGTCTTTTCAAAGATAGACTTGAGGTCTGGATATCATCAACTTCGTATTAAGGATAGTGACATATCCAAGTCTGCCATTAGGACAAGGTATGGTCACTATGAGTTCACGGTTATGTCGTTTGGACTAACCAATGCACCAGCTGCATTTATGGAACTCATGAATAGAGTTTTCCGACCTTTCCTTGATCAGTGTGTTGTCGTCTTCATAGATGACATTCTGATCTATAGTAAGAATGCTCAGCAGCATGAGCAGCATCTTCGCCAAGCTTTGACCTTGCTAAGAGAACACAAGATGTATGCTAAGTTTAGCAAGTGTGAGTTCTGGCTGCCGGAGGTATCTTTTCTAGGACATGTGATATCTGCCTTGGGAATTCGTGTTGACCCTACAAAGGTAGAATCTGTTCTACAGTGGGAACAACTGAAGACACCGACGGAGATTCGAAGTTTCTTGGGGTTAGCTGGCTATTATCGAAGGTTCATTAAGAACTTTAGTTCTATAGCCTTACCCTTGACCAAGTTAACCCGGAAAGATATTCCTTTTTCTTGGAGTGATAAGTGTCAACAGTCTTTCCAGTTGTTGAAGGAGAGGTTGACAAGTGCACCTGTGCTTGTGCTACCTGAACAAGGAAAAGGATATGTAGTCTTCTGTGATGCCTCCAAGAATGGACTTGGATGTGTGTTGATGCAGGATAAACAAGTGATTTCTTTGCTTCTCGACAGCTTAAGAAACATGAGGAGAATTATCCGACACACGATCTGGAGTTAGCTGATGTGGTTCATGCCCTGAAAATCTGGAGACATTATCTTTATGGAGAGACGTTTCAGATTTTCACTGACCATAAGAACCTTAAGTATATCTTCTCTCAACATGAGCTTAACATGAGACAATGCCGCTGGATGGAATTCATCAAGGACTACAATTGTACGATTGATTATCATCCGAGGAAGGCTAATGTGGTTGCTGATGCCTTAAGTAGGAAATCAACAACATCAACCATGGAAATAGCACAACTAAACTCTTTAGTATGCTCTAAGAGAGATATGCTTATCTCTTTAAGGCAAGATAATGTACAGTTGAAGGTGTCATTGTTAGCCGGGTTGATGGCTGAGATGCATATTAAACCTACCCTAAGAGAGCAGATTAAGGAAGCACAGCAAGATGATGCTGCAGTTCAGCAGATTAGGTCAGAGTATGGAAATGAGAAGCGAGATGGTTTCCATGACTCGGATGATCATGTAGCATGCTATCATGGGAGGATGATAGTGCCAGATGTGGATAACTTGAGGAAGTTAGTCCTGGAAGAAGCTCATTCTTCGATGTATGCTATGCATCCAGAGAGCACCAAGATGTATCGTAATTTAAAGGAACTGTATTGGTGGCCTGGAATGAAGAAGGATGTTGCAGAGTTTGTTTTGAGGTGTCCTGTGTGTCAGCAAGTTAAAGTTGAACACCAGAAGCATGCAGGAACAATGCAACCTTTACCCATACCACAGTGGAAGTGGGACCATGTGACCATGGACTTTGTTGTTGGCCTACCCAGGATAAACAAAGGACATGATTCCATTTGGGTAGTTGTAGATAGGTTGACAAAGACAGCGCATTTCTTACCTGTCAAAACAACCTATTCTGCTGAAAGGTTATCACAGTTGTATGTACAAGAGATAGTGTGTTTGCACGGAGTTCCTGTCACAATAGTTTCTGACAGAGGTCCTCAGTTTACAAGTCGTTTTTGGGAACAGTTACACAGAGCCTTAGGCACCAAGCTAAGGTTTAGTACGGCCTTTCATCCACAGACTGATGGACAGTCGGAAAGGACCATACAGACCTTAGAAGACCTGTTGAGAGCATGTGTTCTCTAGTTTACCGGAAGTTGGGATCTACACCTAAGCTTGATAGAGTTTGCCTATAACAATAGCTATCAACATAGTATTGATATGGCACCTTATGAAGCCTTGTATGGTAGACGTTGTAGATCACCTTTGTGCTTGTATGATACTGGTGAGCATCAGTTGTTAGGTCCTGATCTTGTGCAGCAGACCACAGAGAAGATTAAGGTAATACAACAACAGATTAAGACTGCACAGGATAGGCAGAAATCTTATGCTGACAAGCGTCGTAGACCCTTATAGTTCCAGGTTGGATACAGAGTGTATCTCAAGGTCTCGCCTTGGAAAGGAGTCCTTCATTTTGGAAGGAAAGGGAAGTTAGCTCCTAGATTTATGGGGCCTTATCCAATCATTGAACGGATTGGAAAAGTAGCCTATAAACTAGAGCTGCCACCAGAGTTACAGAGGTTACATCATGTGTTTCACATTTCTATGCTAAAGAAATGTCACCCTGATACTGAGTCAATTCTACAACCTATGGAGGTAGAATTGAATGATGATATATCTTATGAGGAAGGACCGATGTCAATCCTTGATAACATAATTAAAAAGTTAAAGAAGAAAGATATAAGCCTTGTGAAAGTCCTCTGGAACCACCGTGGTGTTGAAGAAGCCACTTGGGAACTAGAGGATGAGATGAGAAGGAAGTATCCTGCCCTTTTCTCTTAATATCTTTTATCGATTTCGGGGACGAAATCCTTGTAAGGGGTGGATAATTTGTAACATCCCTGACCTGGGTTATGAGTTAACCCTAGGTGTTTTGCCTAATTATGTAATTAAGATACTGGTGATTATCTTTTTGCATGTAATTAAGTTCCTGACGAACATACTTTTCCTTTTCTGTCTCTTTTAAACAATGTTGAATTGATTGTTTTGTAATACAGGGACCTATGTGCAATTTACCCAGTTAGAAGGGTTAACTTGCAATTTTCACATGTTGAGATGTTCCTATGATGTTGAGACATCATAAGAATGATTATGGTAAAGTTTGAGGGATTTCCCAAGCTTGAGCACCAAGGTGCAGATGTGGAAGCAATCCCTGTGCTTGAAACCCTAAATTGGAGTAAAGTGCAATTTACCCAATTTGAGGGGTGCAACTTGTAAAATATACCATCTAAAATATCTTGTAAGACTCTTGTCATCATTTATAGAATAAATTATGAAGAAGTCACTTCAATTGAATAATCATATAATGAAAAACACCTTTGTGATTGAATAATCAAGGTGTAAGTACTATAGCCCTTTTATGTGTGTGCTTTAGTAATAAGTTGATCTTCTTGCCTTCATTTCTTGACCTTAGAAGAAGGTTGTCCATAGAAATAAGAGGTAGGGGCGAGCAAATAAGAAAGGGAGGACTTAGATGAGAAAATGAAGAAAACCTATGTACTTATGTTGAAATTCCACCCAAGTATATAAGCCATTTTCCTCACTTAGCAAAGGAATGTTTCTTTCATTTCTTTCACTGTTCCCTTTGCTCAAACCGACTAAGGAGAGCTCTGGAGCTTAGGAGGACGACCAGGGGAGTGCAAGGTAGGTTTGGATCCTTCCTTTTTCTTAAATTCTTGGATGAAACTCGAATTCAAGGTCAAATTCATGGCTAGCTCACTTAGCTCTATCTTTCTAGCCATCTCTTCTCAACTTTTCTTGGAGGATTCACCTTGGCCGACCTGTGAAGCTTCTAGGACGCCATTAAAGGCTTGGAGCTCAAAAGCTTGGAGCTCAAGGAGCAAGCTTTAGGCGGGTTTTATAACTCTAAACCTATGCTTTGTTATATACATCTTTTCTATGCTTTTAGTTGCTAGTTCTTTTTCTTCCCTATCTTCCCTTGCTTCCTTGCAAGCAAATCCGTGAGGAACGGTTGCTGTTCTTGAGCTAGAAGATGAGGGCGTTATTTCCTATTCTTATCCACAGTTTTCCACTTTACCATACGACCTCAACCAATTGCCCATACGGTTTACAAAACCGTTTGGTGGGCAAACGGTTTCAAGGTCGTATGAAGGCATACGGTCTCAAGACCATATGGCCGCGTTGACCAAGCATGGACCGTATGGTAATCCTGTTCATAATTATGGAGGTAAATCACCAACAAAATTTGAGAGGTTAACTCCAAATGAATCGTGAGCTATAGGCAAAACAATTAGCAAATTCAATTGAATTTAGTTCTGATTTTCAATCTGCTGAATTTGCCCTTTTTGGGAAAACGGTCTCAAGACCGTATAAGATGGTTGACTAAGTGTTGACCGTATGATATTACTGTTCATAATGATGTTAATTAATGACTCACCAAATTTGATGGACTAATTCCAAACGAGTTAAGAGTTGAAGGTTGATTACTAGGGCAAACCCTAATTGAAATCATTGCTGAAATCACAATGAGCTAATTTGAGATTTTGGGTTGATTAGCCCAAACGGTCTCAAGACCATTTGGGGAATCATCCAAACGGTCTCAAGACCGTTTGGGGATCACCCAAGACCGTATGGAGGTCTGGGGTCAAGTATAGTTGACCAATTGAAGGTACAAAGATACCAATTCACATTGCAATTAAGTATTGATGTAATGATCAACTCAATAAATCAAACCTTGATGAATTTTCACTAAAGTCCAAAGGATGGATGGGCAAACGGTCTCAAGACCGTTTGGAACTCATCCAAACGGTCTCAAGACCGTTTGTTGACAACCCAAGACCGTATGGAGGTCTAGGGTTAAGGTAATTTGATCAATTGAGGGCCCAATTACAATGGGTTATTGAAATAATCAAATTGCTGATTTGTGACTTAATTAAGGTTCAACCCCTATCAAATCAATCTAGATTTTTATGACTTCTTGGGAAAACGGTCTCAAGACCATTTGGAGGATATCCAAACGATCCCAAGACAATTTGGGCCAAGTTTGAGCCCAATTGGAGGTCAATGGATGGGTTCAACTTCGATTTGATTCACATTATTGAGTGTTGATGGTTGAACATTTATAGACCTTAATTGAACCAACTCCAACCCTAATTGGATATCAGTTGAGGGTCAATTGAGTGACCAATTGGTTAACGCTAACCCTAATTGTCTCAATTGGTAAGTGGTTAGCAAGCTTGAGACCAATTGATGGCTTCAACATAGGAAACCCTAATCGAGTTTACCCTTTGAACCACCTTGGAGGTCCATACGATCTTGAGCTTTTGAGGGCATTTGACCTCAAGACCGTATAAGGTCATTCGACCTCAAGACCGTATAAGGTCATTCAACCTCAAGACCGTATAAGGTCATTCGACCTCAAGACCGTATAAGGTCATTCGACCTCAAGACCGTATAAGGTCAGTCGACCTCAAGACCGTATAAGGTCATTCGACCTCAAAACCGTATAAGGTCATTCGACCTCAAGACCGAATGAGGGTAAACGGTCTTGAGTGTTATATGGTCTTGAAGTCAACCAAACCTTAAATGGTCTACAAAACTTAAATGGTCTACAACCTTATACGATCTCAGGATCGTTTGAAGGTTGAAGGTGTGAAACCTATTGGAGACTTTTGAAGTTAAGTCTGCCTAATGCCTTGAAGGCTTAAATGGTTTAATAGTTGTTCAACCTAAACCCTAATGATACCAAAAGACATTAAGGGTCAAGTGATTAGTAAATTTAACCATGATGATGATCAATGTGTAATTTACCATAATACCCTTGAAAGGTTCAATTGAGTGAAACCTTGTTCTAATCAAACCCTAATCACTCAATAGTGGTGATTTGGTCTATGTTAATCAAAGAGGACTTAACCCAACCTGATCTAGATTGGTGTTATCACCATCTATTAGTATGAGGAGAGAGAAAGTATCTTAAGAAAGAGAAAGTACCCTTTTATGATGGAAATTCAAGTAAAGTACCTTCAATACACATGAATGTGCATGATTAGGGTATGATCCACCTATGTGAGATCATGAAACCCTAATTATGATAAATGATGAATATTAAACTAATCTAAGAGCATCAATGATGATGTTTCTCATACATAATGATGTTATGAGTTCAATTCACCATAATGTGAATAGTAAACCCTAATTCAAGGGTGTTGACATGCAATATGAGTAGCAAACTCTAATTGATGAGAATCAGAGAACTTAGCTCTTATGACAAGAGTGGAAAGTATATTCTTGTTTTGAATTACCTTTATCAGTTGAATTAACCATGCAGGTTCTGATATGAAGGTGATCATATCTAGGTATGAATGATGATACTATATTCATTAAAAGCATGTTGTAAGCTTTATGAATAAGTAAAATATCTTGATGCATTGTCAGTGGCATCCTATGTTTTAATGGGCTGAAAGAGCCATGAAAACCATCAAGGTCATGCTTTAGAGATGACTTGTGATGAGTATAATGAGAAATGATGATTGATGAGAGTTAGGCTTGTTACATTTAGTATTCTTCTTTCATAGCTGTTATGCTACTGTTATTGTTTGAAGAACAATGTATGATATTAAAAGAATACTGAATGTACCTAACTAATCAAGTGTAATGTAGAAGCCCTGATCATAGATCCATCATTGTCAGAGATCAAATGATGGTGAAACAGGTTTTCCTACGGAAACTCCTGGATCACATACTGTTGAGTATGTGGGGTATATGGATGTGTAGAACCTTACATCCTAGTGTAGGAATTTGATGTAGATGTATAATCCGTCAATCCTTCACTACAAAACTCATACTGTATCAGTGGATGGTAAACATGAAACCTCCTGATGACGAGGAAAACATAGATATCCATATCAGTGAAGATAAACATGAAATCTCCTGATGACGAAGAGAGTACAGAACACCACTGTAACTCTAAAATAGCGAAGGACCAGATTACCCTGGTGAGCTATAATAGTAGAGACACAAGATGTCCTACAAGTGATCCTCTTACTGACTGAGGAAGGTGAAGGTCATGAGAATCCGGCTCTTTCGATGACCTAGTATGATACTAAGGCACTTAACAGTGATTGGTTGGGGTATGAGTGGTAAACCTCATCTCCACAGGGCATAATAATAAGACTGTTTGAAAAACATAATCTACAAGCGTAGTATACATGTTGAAGGTAACTATGAGCTCATTGATTGATGTTACACTGTATAGTGCATATGTTCTTCATGTTTGATAAATGTTGAACTCTTGTTTACAACTGCATCTGCTATTGAATACATTGTAAGCTTTTACTGCTTAAGTTATTCTTTGAAGTTATAATAAAGCTTCTGGCGGAGAGTTATAACTCTCGCTGGGACAATTATGTACAATTGTCTCACCCCGTAGACTTCAACTTTTTAGGTGGACGTCGAGGATGGAGGAACAGGTCTACAGGTGACCAGTACCAGCAGAAGCAGCACCAGGAGCAGCAGTAAATCTCAGGTGGAGATTTAGCCTGCCATGTGGTGTAGTTAGAGTCAGTCCTATGTGTCCTCTGTACTCTCAGGTCTTGGAGTCTTTTGGTTATGAGTTCTTGAGATTTTGTATCCTGTTGTATATAATTACTCAAGAAGTAATTATCATGAGATGTAATCAGTTTATCTCCTTTTATGAATGAAGCTTTATGGATTCAAGCTCTTGTCTCGAAAAGTTTTAATTTCCCGTGATTTTTGTCTTCCGCTGTTAATCGATTCGCTTCCGCTAAGTTTAAATCGTGTTTATATCGTGGTTTGGAGACCAAAGCCCACACTGGACCTGGGGCACTCCTCTTCCGCCTGACTCCAGACGGTGGGAGTCTGCTGTGAGCGGAATCCTCCTCCCGACTCTCGCCCTCTGCTTTCTCTCTCTGCTCGATGCCATCGAATTACAAGATGGTTTTCACCATCGGCGAATCTTCTCGAATCGAAGGATCCCAACCAAGATGGGTCTTCGTGCCCTAGTTTCCCCGATCGACGAGGAGCCCTGCGCCTCCCCTGTTTCCTATCTCGGCCAGGACTCCAGCCCTCCTTAGGGCATCACCTATATATTGAACCTTGTGAAAACGATTGCAAACCTTCAAGGAATCAGTTTCCACCGCCTTTTTGCTCTCTTGCTCGCTCGGGACTACCCGCCCTACTCAATCTTGCTTCAGCTAACTTTGACGGCTTACAATGACGCCCTAGACGTTCCAGTGGAGTGTTGATGATTCAGTCTTGTTCTGAGGAATCCCGAGCAGCCTTCTGTGCTCTCGTTGCTCCCGATTTTCAGGTATTTCAGTTATCCCCTTTTCTGCTTTCCTTCCGATGTTTCTCAAATCCGTTAATTGTTTGGCGTTGCTAGCGATTCTTCTTCGCGGTTTTCTTATCTTCAACCTCTGTCGAGGTGCACCGAGTCAACCGAGTTTGCTTCCTTTAGCCCTTGAGTTGTATGGCTGGGTGTCCTCCACCCCAACGCCTCGGGTTGCCATGGCGCTAGATGGTTTTGGAGCTCCAGTCCATGGAATAGCCCATGTTGGGGCTTGTTGGCTTCGGCCGATGACGGGGAACTTTTCCCTGATCTTAGTGTCTCGCGGGGAGCTTGTTTGATCGGTCTGCAATCAGTGCTCCCACTGGGTTGTTCCTCTTGTTTGCAGATGAATCAACGGAAGAACAAACTCAGTTAAGTTTTCCCAGTTTTGCCCCTATCGGATTCCAACTTGTCAGGCTGTGCAGTGGGTATTTTGGGTTTTTGCTCGCTTTGACTTACTAGTTGACCCCGTGCTTGCAAGCAAAGGCCTGATCCGGGTGGCGGGTTGGTATTGGGCCACCTCAGCCTGTGATTAGGCGGTCTATTTATTAATAGGTGGATTTTTCGAACTTTCTGATTGGCCGATCTAGGAAAATTCGTATCTTTTTACTGATACGTCCAATGGGGTCAAATCATATATGGATTTTGCTTAGTTTTTCGAAATCTACAAGATGAAATAACTTTTAGAGCCCGTTTTGATGCCATTTTTCCCTATTTTGATCAAGAACCCTATAACCCTAGAAATTAGGTTGAATATTAATTATTAATAAATGATAATTGTTACAACAGGTTAATTAGGGTTTCTAAGCCTCAGGAACGAGAATAGGGTTTCATAAACCTAAGAAGAGCATCTAGGTCTTCTCTAAGCGAGATGTAAGTGGTCCATGCACTTTGAATATAAATATTTGATTGATTGTATATATGTATGCATAATGAATGTTGAATGTCTTATTTACTGTTTTAATTGCTAAAAGTCATTGAATTTATACTGAACTAAATGTCGTGTTTAATGTCAATAATATTGTATCATCTTCATGCACATTAAGAATAAGTTTAAAGTTAAGTTTTAAGAGAAAGTTAAGAGTTTTAAGAGAAAGATAATGATTAAAAGATAACTTATATAAGGTCCTCATCAAGAGGCTCCTCGGAGCAAAACTAAGAGGCACTCCGGTGCATAAGAGAAGAGGCACTCCGGTGCAACCCAAGAGGCACTCTGGTGCATAAGAGAAGATGCACTTCGGTGCAAAACCTGAGGATTCTTATATAGGTCAAGATAAAAGACATAATCTAAAAGAAATTATCTCTTTTTCAATGTCTAATGTTTAAATTTTATTTTTTAGTTTCCATGTTTTTTTTAAATTATAATATGTTCAATTCCACTTACCAATTGTTTGATGCATGGCTGGGGGCGTGATGCCCGTAGGGAAAGGAGCAACGTCAAGGACAAAGCTAGCTGAGGAACAGTTAAAGAAAGAGCTTTAGATCATCAAGGAGACTCTAGCTTGGTGGGGTGCCATCTACCATTCAGTAGATCCTCTAGTCTAGTTATCATTCCATGTTTTAGATTTTCTTATCTTACATGTGTTAGACTTGACATCAAGATGAGACAGTTTATGCTTTAGTCTTGCTTAGCCTACATGTAATAGGTTTTGATATCGAATGAGATAGTTATGTCTTTTCCCTTTCATGAATAATGTATGAATCTATGTTTTGAGTTAATGCATGGCGTTTCATTTATTTTGTTGCAATGTGTATCATGTTTTCTAATGTTCCTCCGAGCCAAGTGACCAATGTTATGGACAACATGAGGTTTGCTTCCGCTGTCCTATATGTGCTTGGAGGGGCGTTACAATATGGTATCAGAGCAATGAGTAGATGGCCACTAAGCTAAAGATTCACATTGTTCTAAGACCTAGGTATAGAATATTAAGATAAAGATATGGAAAACCAAAGTAGAGGTCTAGATGTGAGACAAAGGTTTAGATAATGATTAGGGTTATGTGCCTAGATGTTTTGGATTTTTATGTTAACTCTTGAACTGTATATAGCATACTCTCTCTTTTTCTCATGTGTTTGTGGTATGGGACACATGCTCATGGGGTTTTGTAGAGAGGATGTTATATGCATAATCATGCTTATCTTGTCCTTCCGATTGCATGTGGTATGGGACATGTGCACGGGGGAGGTACTAAGATGAGTGTGATAAGATAAGTCACCTTTGAATATATGACCGGCCGGCATGTATCCAAAGATGACTAATAAAAGAAGAGTTTGCATTAAAATTTTAAGACATATAGTCACCTAAACCTGGTCAAGACACATAGTAAGACCAAGCATGAGTAGGGGAAGTAGATATTTGACATAGATAAGCAAATAAGATCCCTGGTAAAATTTGAAACCGTAGAGGAGAGTTCAGAGATGTAAATGTTGATGTTAAATAGAATCATGTGTAAAATACCCACATGGAGGTCAAGATAGTGTTCTACCATGAGAATGAGACTTTAAGATGATTAGTGTAGACAGAATAAGTGAAACCCTAAGGTGGGTAGAATTCTGAAAATTTTGAGGACGAAATTTATTTAAGGTGGGTAGAATTGTAATATCCTAAAATTTCAAACCTTATAAAATTGACCTCAATTTGAAACCCTAACTTGCTTTATTTCGAAATTGATAATTAGAACATATAATAATGTGATGATGGTTCCCCAAATATGTTACATAAAGAAAATTCGATAATTTTATGCTAAACTGAAATCCAATATCATCAATTTAGCCCTAACTAATAAATAAGTGAAATTTAGGGTTTAACATGAAATTTACCCAATAAACGTTCTTTTTATGGCCTAATAATTTATCAAAAGTTGGTGTTGACAATGTAATGGTTTACCCAAATTTGTAGCCTCAAAATTATTTTTTTAATAATCCTAAATGATTAATTAAATGTTTATCCTTAAAAGAAAAATATAATGATCTAGGTGGGTCAAATTAGGAAACTAACTATAATTTCGGATTCCTTGTGGAAAAATTAGATAGTATCTCAAGTTTCATCAATTTGAAGGACCCTAGCTCTCCCAATTTATTTAGGAAAGTTTCTATATAATTTGTTATGGTTTTTAATCAAATATTGAATGAATAGGCAATAAACATGTGTCACGCGGGTCTTTGGTAGAGTCCGGGTCTGAGTTGGACTCTGGACCTGGGGCGCTCCTCTTCCACCCGACTCCAGACGGCAGGAGTCTGCTGTGAGCAGAATCCTCCTCCCGACTCTCGCCCTCTGCTTTCTCTCTCTGCTCGATGCCATCGGATAACAAGATGGTTTTCACCATCGGCGAATCTTCTCGAATCGAAGGATCCCAACCAAGATGGGTCTTCGTGCCCTAGTTTCCCTGATCGACGAGGAGCCCTGGGCCTCCCCTGTTTCCTATATCGGCCAAGACTCCATCCCTCCTTAGGGCATCACCTATATATTGAACCTTGCGAAAACGATTGCAAACCTTCAAGGAATCGGTTTCTGCCGCCTTTTTGCTCTCTTGCTCGCTCGGGACTACCTGCCCTACTCAATCTTGCTTCAGCTAACTTCGGCGGCTTACAATGATGCCCTAGACATTCCAGTGGAGTGTCGATGATTCAGTCTTGTTCTGAGGAATCTCGAGCAGCCTTCTGTGCTCCCGTTGCTCCCGATTTTCAGGTATTTCAGTTATCCCCTTTTCTGCTTTCCTTCCGATGTTTCTCAAATCTGCTAATTGTTTTGCGTTGCTGGCGATTCTTCTTCGCAGTTTTCTTATCTTCAACCTCTGTCGAGGTGCACCGAGTCAAACGAGTTTGCTTCCTTTGGCCCTTGAGTTGTATGGCTGGGTGTCCTCCACCCCGACGCCTCGGGTTGCCTTGGCGCTAGATGGTTTTGGAGCTCCAGTCCATGGAATAGCCCATGTTGGGGCTTGTTGGCTTCGGCCGATGATGGGGAACTTGTCCCTGATCTTAGTGTCACGCGGGGAGCTTGTTTGATCGGTCTGTAATCAATGCTCCCACTGGGTTGTTCCTCTTATTCGCAGATGAATCAACGGAAGAACAAACTCAGTTAAGTTTTCCCAGTTTTGCCCCTATCGGATACCAACTTGTCAGGCTGTGCAGTGGGTATTTTGGGTTTTTGCTCGCTTTGACTTACTAGTTGACCCCGTGCTTGCAAGAAAAGGCCTGATCCGGGTGGCGGGTTGGTAT
The DNA here is from genome assembly GCA_963693085.1 of Alisma plantago-aquatica. Taxonomy (NCBI): domain Eukaryota; kingdom Viridiplantae; phylum Streptophyta; class Magnoliopsida; order Alismatales; family Alismataceae; genus Alisma; species Alisma plantago-aquatica. The sequence goes on from OY856412.1 coordinate 257,329,501, forward strand.
TGGGACACCTCAGCCTGTGATTAGGCGGCCTATTTATTAATAGGTGGATTTTTCAAACTTTCTGATTGGCCGATCCAGGAAAATCCGTATCTTTTTACTGGTACGTCCAATGGGGTCAAATCATATATGGATTTTGCTCAGTTTTTCAAAATCTACAAGATGAAATAACTTTTAGAGCCCGTTTTGATGCTGTTTTTCCCTGTTTTGATCAACAACCCTATAACCCTAGAAATTAGGTTGAATATTAATTATTAATAAATGATAATTGTTACAACAGGTTAATTAGGGTTTCTAAGCCTCAGGAACGAGAATAGAGTTTCATAAACCTAAGAAGAGCATCTAGGTCTTCTCTAAGCGAGAGGTAAGTGGTCCATGCACTTTGAACATAAATATTTGATTGATTATATATATGTATGCATAATGAATGTTGAATGTCTTATTTACTATTTTAATTGATAAAAGTCATTGAATTTATACTGAACTGAATGTCGTGTTTAATGCCAATAATATTGTATCATCTTCATGCACATTAAGAATAAGTTTAAAGTTAAGTTTTAAGAGAAAGTTAAGAGTTTTAAGATAAAGATAATGATTAAAAGATAACTTATATAAGGTCCTCATCAAGAGGCTCCTCGGAGCAAAACTAAGAGGCACTCCGGTGCATAAGAGAAGAGGCACTTCAGTGCAACCCAAGAGGCACTCCGGTTCATAAGAGAAGAGGCACTTCGGTGCAAAACCCGAGGATTCTTATATAGGTCAAGATAAAAGACATAATCTAAAAGCAATTATCTCTTTTTCAATGTCTAATGTTTAAAGTTTATTTTTTAGTTTCCATGTTTTTTTTAAATTATAATATGTTCAATTCCACTTACCAATTGTTTGATGCATGGCTGGGGGCATGATGCCCGCAGGGAAAGGAGCAACATCAAGGACAAAGCTAGTTGAGGAACAGTTAAAGAAAGAGCTTTAGAGCATCAAGGAGACTCTAGCTTGGTGGGGTGCCATCTACCATTCAGTAGATCCTCTAGTCTAGTTATCATTCCATGTTTTAGGTTTTCTTATCTTACATGTGTTAGACTTGAGATCAAGATGAGACAGTTTATGATTTATTCTTGCTTAGCCTACATGTAATAGGTTTTGATATCGAATGAGATAGTTATGTCTTTTCCCTTTCATGAACAATGTATGAATCTATGTTTTGCGTTAATGCATGGTGTTTCATTTATTTTGTTGCAATGTGTATCATGTTTTGTAATGTTCCTCCGAGCCAAGTGACCCATGTTATGGACAACATGAGGTTTGCTTCCGCTGTCCTATATGTGCTTGGAGGGGCGTTACAATCTATGTCTGTAAATTGTATATATTATAAGGCTCTTATCTTGAGTTAAAAATACAACTGTACGTACACACAAGAACTATATTTTCCCGTATAGCAAACTGGTAGAAGTTTGATATGACATCATTTTAATAATTTCATATAATCAACGTTCTAACTGGATCATTGAAAAAATCAAGAGGAGATACAAGTTATACAAAGAATATTGCATGTAAATGTTACGCACATATTCAACAATTAGTTATGGTTAAGCCCAAGAAAAACACTTTGTGGAACCTTATTCTAATACCAAGTGATACCTAATCGTGGTTTACCATTCCGTTACATTTTATTACAAACTATATTTTCCCTAGTAGAAAAAAAGGGTCTATTACCACTATTGGATGTAGCTCATACTAGGTGAACTAAGTAAATCTTCATATTATGTGGGATTCGTCTCTTGTTCAAATTTTGTACCAATTTCTGTTATAGGTTCTCTCACATACAACTTTCATAAACAACACAATGTAAGAGAATAAGCAACTTAATACTATGTACTAGATTAAGCATGCGACCGTTGTGGGAGGGATAAGACGATGTACACTACCTCTTTTCAAGGTGGAGGTAGCTCATCTATAGGCCTTATATATGTGTATGCAATGCAATTTTGAACCATCTCGCTAATTTCATGCTTGGGACTTTCAAGAAACAACATCATTTTATTTTCTACCCCAAGTAACCTAGAAATAGTCCATACACTTTATAATCCTAACCTATTCAGAGGACTACTCATATGTAAATTGCAAGCCAAAATGGATTATGGATGACGTCAAAAGTCTACTTTTGTTTTTAAGTGCATACAAAATATGCTCATATACAAATAAATTTGAATCTAGAGAAATTCAAACTCCTCTCTATCAACAAATGTTTTATTTACAAAAAGTAATTTTTCATTTGTTTCTTCCTTGAATTCGGCGTTGTAGGTTTGTTAATAACAACAGTGAAATATTTCTTCCCCATTTCTCTTTGTCTCTGCATTTAACAAAAACCCTTCTTCTTCCCCTGATGATTTCCAATGTTGCTAAGCCTTCATCCTGACTCCCCGCAACAAAGCTAGCATTCGTCCCCAACTCCAACTAATGTCTTTGTTATTTGATATTACTATTGTTGGCCTCCTCTATTGCTATTGTTGGTGCCACATAATGTTGGTCATTGTCACTTCTTCTTTCCATTTGGTCATTCACTACAAAAGAAAATGGTCTTTAACTATAAAAAAATTGTAGAAAAAACCCCAAATTTTGAAGCTAAAAGTTTTAGCTATATTTATCCTTACATGTAAAATATGAAGCTAATACCATGTAGCTATATTTATCCTTACATTTAGATATTGATCTAAATACAAATGCATATGTAACCCCAATTGCAGGTAAAAACTGTCCTTACACATAAAATGTAGTTGCAATTGTAGTTAAATATATGACTATAATTTTATTTGTAGCTATGATATGTAGGGGGAAATGACATTTGTTAGAATTATATATATAATTTATGTGTAGAAAAAATTGGCACTTACTACACTTGTAATTGTAGTTAGTGTGTAGTGAGAGACATCATATACTACACATACTTATGTAGTCAAATTATGTATCCATTTTGTAACTTGTCAATACGAAAATATTTTGTAGAAAGAAGCAAAGGTAAATATTGATCTAGATCAAGATGTGATTCTATTGTCAACTATCACATTCTTATTGATATTGAAACAATCAATACACATGGGGAGGAAACATTAACCTTACCCCTATTTTACAATATACATGGAAAGAAGATACATGAGATACATGTCGGAGAGAAAATCCTTTCCTAGCCTAAGGACCACCAAAACTCAGTGGAGGAACTAAATCAATTTGATTTTATTTTTAGATACCAACTTAAAGACTATACATTGTTCAATCTTGGGTTTAGGATTATAATATGATGATGGTGAGGGTATACCACACTAGCACACAAAATTAAAAAGGGTATCCTTGATAACTTGTGGCATGAGTCCATCTAACTTGTCCATAGTGATTTTAGAGTTATCATGTGTGATCTCTGCTAGTTGAGAATCCTCCTTATTCTTTTTCCTCTGGGATGGCATGAGGAATGATCCCAAATCAGAGTGAGCTATCTGGCTTTCTTCTTGCTCTAGTTTCAACTAAATTAGAGATTTGCCCAACAACACAGTCTCTATTTCCCAAGAGTAGGGAAGAAGAAAGTATGTTCACCCAATACTTGTTCCAGAGCAGATCCAATAAGTGACAATCCTGAGATCACTTGAAATAATTCATATCTAGCGAATAGTACTACTTGCAATGCACACCAACGTCTTCTATCTTGTGCATCTATGAAACAAGCTCATCAAGCAGCTTATAAACCTCAAGATATCTCCTGCAAACACCAATTTCCACCTTTCAAGCAGAGATGGTTCGCTTGGGATCACTGACCAGTGCAATAAAGGGGGGCTGAAACTTCTGGTAGAGCCTCTGAGTTGACACATCAATGCATGAAAGCCAACATATGTAACCTGGGGGAGAGTGGAACCATCCCACTGCCAGTATAAAGGAAGCATAAATCATGTAAAAGATCTAGATTAGAAGTTAAAAATGAAGAAAATCAAACTAAAAAGAAAGGTATGTAGTATGTTTTAATACCTCCCACTACCAGTAATCACACTGAAAGGTTATGTATGCCATCTCTACAGTGTGGCCCCCTAGTAGGTTTAGACAAAAAATTAGATAGTTAAAGGATGTCATTTGTTTTATATATTATCAAATGGTGACAAAAACCAAAGTAACATGGTCATAGTTTCAACATAGATTAAAGCATTACTAGGAGGATGTATACTTCAGTGAAATCTAGGTAAGAAAATCATAGTCTGTCTAGTCACTGATTAATCAAATCAAATTCTCTCAATAAAAATGAAAAAATCTCATTTTTTAATCCTTTACCATTGACTTGGTAGCTTTATATAACATAGAAGACAATGATTGGATGCAACACTTTTATTATATATGGCATGAATGGTTTCTTATTTACCTAAGAAACTCTTCTTTGTAGAAATGTCCCTTGATAAGAAAATTGGATAACATGAATAAGCTTTTCCCGAGAAGTTAAATAACTTCCACCACTCTATTGTGACATAGTGGAATGGTTTGACAAGGCACTGGACATCCTATATGAGAATGAATTACAAGCTAATTTGGATGCACTATACATGAGACCAGCCTTGAATATACATCACGAATGCAGCACCAAGCATCAAACATCTATATGAGGGTAATTTTCCCCTAAGCTTTGTAGATGTGACAACACCAAGTAGTTCTAGAGTGAGAACATCAAGTTCGCCATCATTTTCAAGAAAGGTAGGCCACCATCAAGGAAGGTGAAAAACAAGTCAAAAATGAACGAGACATATAATAATAAATAGAAGCACCTATTCCAAGGCAACAACGGCTGATCCAACCTACGTATAAGAAAAAGAGCATGTGTCATATCAGTATATGAAAGAGAAACATCTCAAACCCTGGGTAAAAGCATCAACCCTCCAAATCTAGACCCAACGAACTATCTCTAGTTTTGTTACAAGGACAACAAATGCAACTATTTACACTATTAGATAGTCACCAATGCAAAAAGTAGAACAATACTTTCATCAAAAAACACTTCCTAGTGATTAGAAATGAGCAGACACGATATATTTTAAGGTGTTGATATTGTAGATCAAAGTGAATGGAAGAAGGCTATTCACTTTCAACAATTGTAGGAGGGAAACATTACAATATGAAATCAATTTTCATATGACAAGATATGAAATCATTTTTTAGACAGATATCACATAAAATGATAAAGAAGGCAGAAAGGAACACTTTCTTTCACCACATGTTTTCGCTAAAGGATTCAATCTAAAGATTTCATGGCTTAGTTATGCACAGCCAGATGTTGTCTAGATAGGACAATTTAGCTCAACAACATAATACATAAAACGTAAACTAAAAGATATAAGGAAAATTCTTGAGCCCTTGACTATGACAATTCAAAGAGGGGGAGGAGAAAATTACAAAGTTCAAACATGTTGTTGAAGAAAGAACTAGAGTCAAATTCCTTGTCTCAACACCGTGAGTACATTTTCACTTGAGATGTGATGCTTGAACATAGTTTAGTTTTCATATATACATGTATTTATTAACACTAGGCCATGCTCATCAGCTTTATAGAATACAAGGTCTTTCTTAATACTAGGTAACTCTCTTATGGGCTTACTCAAAGTCAGATTCTTACAACAAAGATCATACAAGAAAGATACTAGCTCGTCACCTTTATAGAATAGTATATATCATGCTCAAAAGCATGCCATGTAAAATCTCAAACTAACCATTCCAAAAATAAAAGCCGAGACCACCACAAGGAAGGTCTCATCAACTATCATCAAACAAAATAGGAGATTTAAACATAAAGAACAGAGCACTCTCAGCTTTGACAGCAATCCTTTAAACATTAGTATGCATAAGTAAAGTTCTCCTAATGGTCAAACAAATGAAATTAGGAGAAGTGTAGTTGTGCATTTGAACTCTATCATGTTGTTGAACATTATGATGTATTGAAACCTATAACCCATAAGGCAAAAACTAAAATCAAGGGGAAATAATAATTATTTACTGCTATGATTTCCTTATGACTTTTTACACTATTTAGGTCATCTTTAGCTTATGGTACATTATTTCCATAATCTGCAAGTCCAATTTCTATTTCCTAGATTTCTAGAGAGATGATTCCTCAATAAGAAATCCATTTGTAGTTACAATGACAAAGGAAATGATCACTGCCCTAATTTTTTCCAGCTTGATGGCATCCGGCATACATTGATACCAAGAGGAGGTATATAAGTATAACAAACCACGATGATCAGAGTACTCTGAGAACTTTAGTAATGAAAGTGTGGATATGAACTTAATATAGTACTAGTAGAAGCACAAGAAGTTGTATTAGGTGTCCATGAATCTTCTAACATACACCTGCAAAACATTACACTAGAGTCATATTGACAATCATTCATCAATCCCATGAAAAGATTAGATGCCATTGACAATTGAAATCATAGAGCTTTATTGTCTTCAGAAACAATGAAAAAATTGCTATTTACCATTGCACCAAAATTTCAGATATTGTTGTGGCTGCTATCCATCATAAATATCTAATCTTTAAAATCAAAACAAAATAGGAGTATAGTTCGAGCTCCAATCTTGTGTAATAGATGTTACATGCATTACTCAATTCAATGGTGCACATCCATGACTAAGAAGAGAAATAGAGGTAATGTTGTATCATATAGACCTGTGTCCTAGAGTGCTTCAGGTATGATTCAAAATAACATTCAACTTATTCAGAATAAAATATGAATTGGTCAGTAACAAGGGTGTTTATAAATATAATGTGAATTGGTTAGTAAAATATGATAATCTTGGGGAAGTCCTTGCACATGTGAACTTTTATTTTGGTATCGATCATGTTTAGTTTTGGGAATCAAATATGAAGAGTATTGCTAGACTAGATGAATTAACCATCACTACATTGCATTTTCTTCTAGATAACTCAACCAAGTAAAATACATCTTCATGCTTGATATAGTTACATCTACCTTCAAACTAGCTTAATTAGAAAAAATACCATGTGTTTGAGAATTTGGCTTTTGGTTATATTTTTGGAAAATGAAAATTTAGATGTTTCTCTATACAATGCAACCAGAACAAAAAATGAGAAGATGTTGGAAGTAATGCTCTTTTGAATCATTTGTGAATAAGATCTAAGAGAATGATTAATTAGGAGTAGAAACTAGTTCAATTTCCTATCCAATTGAGGGTTGCCATAGGAATTGAAATTGGTTGATATACCTACTACTGGAAAAACTTTGGTTAGAACCTTTAACAAATATATGACCATTAGAAAGCATGCTTAATTCTAATCTAGATAAAACTTGTATGACAGGTTCATGGTAAACAGATGTTGGTGTGGAATTATAGTCTTAACTTTTCATAAATCTTTGTGCTTAGTTGGCCTTGTGTATGTCACATTTTATGTTTTGAAATTAAAATTGTTATTGAATACAATAAGTATGACTGATAAAATAATTGCTTGCCATCAAACATACAAAACTTAGATTAGTCGTCCTTGTCCACACTACTCTTGTAATGGGATAACATATTATACATGGATGATTCAACATGTTATAATGGTTATTTGCCCCTTGAACAAATAGCAGCAAGTGCTCAGTGGAAATTAGCATGGAGAACAGCAAGGTCATGGATGTGAGACGACAGTTGAGAGACTACAACAAGAAATACTTGAGGACATGGCAATTGTCAGAGTATATGCATGTTTGAAAGGTTGAGCTGAGGGCTGAAGTGCATCTCGTCTACAGCTATGTGTTCCTTGAGATAATAATTCTACAACATGATGTAAGGGAGTAGAGGAAGCCAAATTCTTCTAGTTGATGACGGCCAATAATGTTGACCCGGTCGACGGTTTGTAATAATATATTTCTTATGGAAGGTGCTATAAAACTATAAAAATATTGAAACATTAAATTTGTATATTTATTGATTTTTTTTGGTAGATCAATAAGTCTCTATAGATTGCATAGTGAGGGTGCGGTAACTGTTATTGGAAACTATAATATAGAACAGTTTACATACCATTCTGACAACATGAACGAATTAGTCATGTATAGGATAAAGAGAAGTGATTGACATTAATTTTGGATAAGAAGAGGGATTATTTTGACTAGACACATTGTTGCGTAAATATGATGGTGTGTCAAGTGGGTATATAATAGTAAAGTCGATTAGTCCAATTAATGCAGAACAATAGCAAAATAATTAATACTTGGTTCCAGTATATACAAGTCAGTATAAGAACTGTCAATTTAAAAATGTGATTTGAATCGGGCCACATGTAAAATATCCCCATATAAAATAGAAAAATTATCTGAAAGTATTAAGTATACAAGACCTAGTAAATAACTGTAAACTACTAAAAAAAGGCCATGTACAAACATATTCCAGTGCAGTAATGAATATGGTGCATCATATGTCTATATTTTGATACAATAAATGGATCTTCCATGACAATTCAAGTTCACATTTGTTTCCTACAAAGAGGAGTCACTAAAATACAAACCTTGTTGTACGATCCGTCTACATTGGTGATAATGATTTAACCAATGGGATTAATGTCACAATCAATTTTGGCCTAAAACAATCATCCAAGAGAATGAGAGGTACAAAGTAGCGGTGAAAGAAGTTTTCCTAGTTGACAAAAACTTCTACAAAGCGTTCATCGTCATCAATGTCCTGTCAGAGAAATATATGTATTATATGCAAACATTCCAAATACATGTCTCAAGAAGGAGCCTTTTAAGAAAGACATATTTACTTCATCATTAGTTCTCTTATGCATAGTGTCTAGCTGGAAAGTTGAAATAAAAGGATATAAAAAATTCTTGACATGACATCCAGGTAATGATAAAAAATTCTAAGCAACTAACAATACAAAGTTTGAACCTTTGTGATGACACCAATTGTATGAGAGCCTATTCTTAGAAATCTATCAATAAAGAAATTTACTAAAGAAAAGTATCATGTTAAAAATAAGTCGATACACTAAAAGAGCAAAGAATACCATTTGGGTTAGCATTTTTTGTCGCTTGTATAGCATCTAAGTTAGCTAGATCAAAATTCACAAGTAAGACTACCAGAATTATGCAGAGTCAGTTGATTTCCGACTGGAACTAGTGTATGTCCAGACAAGTGAAATAGTGTGATATTAAGAATTTTTGTGAGAAATGATTTCAGAAGAATTTGTTTGTATGAAACACCTTTCTTAGCGCCAGCTATCCTTTTTTTTTCCCAATCAAAAGTGAAATTAAAACATTATTGGTTTAGAGAATACCTCAATCGAGGATGCTCAAAAGAGATAAAATATTTTAAACTAGATCGTAAGAAATAATGTCAAAGTAGAGTCCACATAAACAAATAGAATCAATCTACATGGAGGAAGAAAATTCATCTGGTTTCTTAAGCAAAATGAAGGTTAACATCATTAACTTTTGTACTAACTTCATGTCATTTCTCTGTAAATTTTTTACTTTCTTGTAATTGAAAATATGTTTGTGATACTTTACGAAAGTCAAATTTCATTAATGATATTTGTATCTATGTCTGAAAATCTAAAACACTACATATTTTTTGTCCAGAATTAAAGGGGAAACAAAAACATAGTCCTATTATACAATTATGATTCAATATTCAATGAACTCTACGTTAATCAATCATAGATTCACCTAAAGAAATTATCAACAATTCACTTGTGCGCTTTTCTACTGAATCTCAATAGAAAACCCAGTAATACACCTTGCTAGTTCAATTGTTTGAAACTAGAAATATTTAAAAAAAGGGATCGCATGTTGCATGAGTTATATGAGTAGTCTAACCTAAATTTTCAATTAGATTTCTAAGATGTCCTCAAAGCACTCTTCATGCTGGTGGAGAAGCTTGCCCACTTCCACTGTAAGTGTAACACTCCAACTCTGGCTGAGGGATTGATAGGACCCCAACCGTGTAGTGTCGTTGTTCCCAGATGATACTGCTATCCAAAGATAGTCCAATGGCCGCCTACAGACATGAACATGTTTCCTTTTTAGTACAGCAAGATTGTCATAGCCTTCCTCTATTTCTTGGTTCTCCATTCCCTATAACATATACAAGTGGGATCATGTACCAATTTTCATATTAACAATAAAAGTTCCAGTAATGTAGTTGATCATTTGGTATCATATCTTTTATTCCCCTCCTATCAGTGAGTAGGAGCTACCAACCTGATCACAGGATACTATTGTCGTCAAAATTGATCTTCTCTTCCCCTTTCCTTAGTACAGCCTAATAGGGAGGTGGAAAAAATGCAGGACGAGCATCCAATACAGATGTTCAGACCCTGGGAAATAAATTCACAGTAGAGTAAAGCCTCAGCCATGATATTCTCATTGTATGGATTATGGATTCCCTCATCGTACTTGACGCTCGTCATACTGGGGTTGAGAGTACTAACTTAACTGACTGGGAAAGAAAGGGGTGTGTTGGGAAGGTAGTGGCGGGATTATTGAGGGTGAACCCATTTTGCACATTGTAGAATTGTAAAAATTCAAAGATGGTAATAAGAAATGTAACATAGATGTATCAATTTTGTAACCATTGCCGAAATCCACTATTAGCTACATTTTTTAAACTATACATTCAAAAATTGTAGCAAAAAATAAATTTTAACAACACTTGAAGTATATGTAGCTAAACTAAATGTAGGTATTTCTTGTTTTTCTTGTAGTGGTTCACCTCCTCTATTGTTGCTATGGATACCTCTGTTGTCGGTCACCCCTGTGGAGGAGGAAAACTTTTCCTCCTCTATTGTGACCCAAAAAGATCATTTTATCTACTTTTTTCTTTCTTTTTTTCTACTTTATTTAGGGTTTTCTCTTATTTTTCTCTTTTCTCACACTATAGTGCATATATTATTGTTTGTTTGATTTAATTTTTTATTTTATTTTTGCATTATATTTTTGTACAATTAGAATATATAGTTAATGTCCTACTTTATCTAACTAGAATTGAAAATACATGATAATTGTTTGTTTGATTTGTCTAGATTATATAATTTATGATGAAATGTTCCTTCATTTTCTGGGTTGGGATACTATTCAATTTTAATAAGATAACTAATCACACTAAAGAAATAATATATTGAATTGGTATGAATTTACCTAAATTATATTAATTTGGTTTATAATGAAATTGATATGCATGCATTTACCTAAATTCTAAACCTTGAATCCTAAATCCTAAACCCCTAATACCTAAACCCTAAACCCTAATCCCTAACTCAACATATTTTCTTGGTCTATAAACCCATCTAGGATTTATTCATTAGGATTAGATCTTGGATGGTCTGATTGTGATTTTTCTTGAATACTTAATATCACTTAGCATGTGAGTGTATAATGTGTGTTTGGTTTTTTTCAAGAATATGTTGACATTCATTTTCCTATTTGTTCTCTAGGTACATATGTAGGTGGGTATTTCCACATCCACATCGGTGTACTTGGAGAATTGTGGGGAAATATCGTTCGACTCTTTTTGAAAATCAAACACACATTATACACTTACTAGTGAGATTAAGTGTTTAAAAATGAGATAGGTGATACACATTCATCAACAATAACACTAAAGACATATATCTTATTAGCCTAGAAACTCATTCAAGATTTATTCATTAGGAGTAAATCTTAGATAGTCTCCAATTTGGGACTATGCTTGAACATTTAATCATACTTATGATGTAAGTATATAATGCATGTTCTTTTAATAAAATTTTGACAATCATTTCCCCATTTGTTCTTTGGGTACATACGTAGATAAATGTTTTCCGATCTACAAAGTTGTATTTGGAAAACTATGGGGAAATGTGGTTGAAATATTCTTAAAATTCAAACATGCATTCTTATTGGTAAGACTAAATGTTTTAAAATTGGATAGATGGTAAACATCATTAATATGAATGCTAAATATTGTTGTAAAACTAACTTGATCTCAATACAAAAATTATGTATTTCAAAATACTCAGTGTAGAGTCAGTTTGGGTCATAATGGATTGGCATTTGATGTCCATTGAAAATCATTGGACTAAAGAACTTATAAGTGGTGTTGATGAGTTTATAAGATTTGCAGAGGAACATAGGACACAACCTGGAGATTGCTTGTATTCTCACTATAGAAATTGCAGTAACAACTGGAAGGTTAACACTATTGATGGAATCAAAAGTCATATCATGTGTAATAGGATTAGATAGGATATACCAAATTATACTAGCATGGAGATATTCCTACTATGAGATTAGTAGATGTCAATAGTTGAACTTGTGTGGAATAAGAAATGGCCAATGATGCTATTGTGAATGAGTTGATTCTGAACAACATGGTTGATGTGATACTAGATAGTTGTGGGATATATCTGACTAATCCACCTTCCATATTCAAAAAACATTCTGCAAGATGTTTAGAAACTATTATACTTAGGTTGTACTAAATTTATGAAGTTGTGTACTTTGTTTGGATTTTATACCCCAAAAGAAAAACAATAGGTGGAGCGACAAAAGTTTCACGTCTTTGTTGCTTTTTTTGAAAGAAATTCTTCCTAAAGGGAAAGAGCATCCAATCTCGACATACAAAACAAAGAAAATATTATTCCCAATCAGAATGGAGGCTAAGAAGATGCATACATGCCCGAATGACTATGTGTTATTCTAAAAGGACTATATTGATTTAAAAGATTACCCCAAATGGGGGCACCAAGGTACAAAATGATGACTTCAGGTAAGACCAAGATAGGCTCCCATGCCAAGGTGATGTGGTATCTACCTATAATATCATGGTTTCAATACTAATTTGTTGATTTGATAGATGCACATAATTCATCTTGGTATGGAGAGGCAAAGACAAATAATGATTGGTTCCTATGACATGCATTTTATTTCCCACAATGGAAGAAAATATATTTCTTGTACCCTAAATTTGGTGGAGGGGTCATGAATTTCGGAATTGAACTTTTTATTAAAATGATGAATATATACAATGCATTAAGAAGCCAACATAGCACTTGGCATATTATGATTTTTTATATACAATCTTCATCCTTAGTTTTGTATTAAAAATAAGACATCATGATGTCAGTATTGATAGAAGGGCCAAAATAACCTGGAAATAATATTGACATTTACCTTGAGCCTCTAGTTGATGACTTAAAAAATATCTAGGAAGAAGGCATTATGAGTTATGATTCTTCACATGGAGAGATCTATATGTTTTTTTCACAATTAATGACTTTACAATATATAGGAATTTTTCTGATATTACATAAACCAAAGTGTGCCTATATGAAAAGAAAATATTAATTTGTTATGTCTAAGACATTGAATCCAAAATGTATGTCTTGGTCATTGAAGTTTTCTCCCAAAAGTGCATCCTTACTGAAGTTCCACAAAGATTATTGGATCAACTAAGAAATATAGTTCCCCTAAACTTATGTCATGAGAGGATGTTTATGAAAGTGTAAAATGTATTTGTCAACAAACTTGATAAGAAACCATGTACTAAACCCACATGTGATAAACCTTTAGTCATGAAGATGTCAAAATTTTGGGATCTTACTTATTGAATTTCTTTGAAAATTAGACATTGTATCGATGTTGTGCGTGTTGAGGAAAATGTATGTCACATCGATACTCTACTAAATATATCAGACAAGGCTAAAGACAACATCAAATATAGAATGTACCTACATGAAATGGGTATAAGAATAGAATTAACAACCTAGGTTACCAATGGTCTCTGCACATACTTACCTCATCGTTGTTACACTTTGTCTAGATAGGAAAAAAAATATTTTTGTAGAGCTTGCTTAATGTTAGGGTACCATAGGGATACTCTTGTAATATATGTTGATTGGTATCAATGTAGTATTTGAGGATAATAGGCTATAAATATCATGATTTTCATACCCAAATGCAGAAAATATTGCATGTGGCTATTTGATATATATTGACAAAGCATGTAAGGTTTGTAATCGCCATGCTTTGTTTCTTCTTCAACACACTCTATAGCAAAATTATAGATGTTGAGAATATTGATAAGCTACAAAAAGACGTGATCATTACCTTGTACCATTTGGAGATGTATTTTCCTTATTTATTCTTTGATATCATGGTACATATTGTTGTCCATTTGACTAGGGAAGTGAATATGTTGGGTCTATTTTCTTGCATTCCTTTTGAACAGTACATGAGTGTGTTTATGGGTCATGTTCGAAATCATTGTTGGCCTAAAAGTAGTATTATCGAGGGGTTATGTGAATAGGTAGGTGATGTACTTTTGCAATAATTTTCTAACTTGAAGTAAAACTCATGTAGATGCAATGTCTCATCACATTGAAGATTCTTATGGAATGAGTGAAAGGAATTATTTGTAAGTTGTAGGAATAAGCACACTCGTACTTTTACACAACATCATGGAAGTGGGTATTCATATCACCAAATATGTTAATTTTATGAAGATAACAATATTCTCGAGCCAGTTCAATGTGGCTTGCTAGAGAACATAATTGAACATTTATTAGATGGTTTGAAGATAAAATCTCTCATCAACTATCTCAAATGTGATATGATATCATTGAGAATATCAAATGGCTCACATTTAAACCAAAAATAGATATTATAACTTACAAATGCTTCGATATAAATGGATTTCTATGCTACAGAAAGTGTCAAGATGATAAGAGTGTCATACAAAATAGTGGGATCAACCTTCAACCATCTTCTTTGTATTTTTCTAATGCAAAGGATAAGAGTCCATGGGAAGGTATGGTATCCTATTATGGTGTCATTGAAGACACATGGGAATTTGATTACTGAGAGTTCAGAATTCTCATTTTTAGGTGTAATTGGGTTGATAACAACAAAGGAGTTCAAGTGGATGAGTTGGGTTTCACATTAGTAAATTTTAAAAAGATTGGTGAGTAGGATCCGTCATTCGTCATGGCATCACAGGAAAAGCAAGTAGTTTTGAATCGATGACCGTGTTAATAAAAAAATGGTACATTGTTCTTCACAGGAAAAGGCAGTTCATTGAAGATCATATAGATGAAGAAGAGTGCTACAATAAGTATGATCACTCCAGTCTATTCTCAGTGGACTTTCCAAGTGTAAATGTTGAAGATAAAATTGGTGAATATTGTATGCTTCAATATCACACAGAATGAATATAAATTGATAAGCAACCCAATCATACTAGAGGCATTACTTTTTTAATGAAAACAATGCATTTTGTTAGATTCTAAATACTATGCATGTTTCTCAAACATTAATATATGTTTTATCTACTAGATGTGTATGCTTACAATACTTATTATTTATTTGCTATTTTTTATATTATTAAAGCATGGATTCTGACCACGAGTGTGTTGAGCACAATGAGGATGTTGAGCATGGTGAGGATGTTGAGCACCATGAGACGGAGGTTGATGAGGAGGTTGTTGTTGAGTCTACTACCTCATATTCTAGAGGAATCACACTCATATTCGGGTTAACAACACGTAGGGATAAAGGTGAGACATTGGTCATTGCTTTTGATGCTAACAGAAATCTTATGGGGGGTCATAGTGCTTTTAGGCACCATTATGGAGTAGTGCTCGTAGAAAAATGCCAATAGTCAAATAATTGAGGAATAAAGTTGATGTCTCCATTAAAGACCTCATCTAGAAGGATAGTTGTGAGTTATATGTATTTATAGTAAGTTTCTTACTTCTTAATCTTTCATTTCTCATTTCTAAAAATAGTGTAATCACATTTGCAGAGTGTTTTTCACCTTTGAAAAATCTCATTGTAGAAATGTGCTATAGTAATGTTGGAAGATGTGGTGGAATTTCAAGAGTAATTTGACAAGAGAATACATACATAGAGACAAGAGGAAGAAGGTTGTCACTGAGCAATATGAGTATCTTGATGTTGTTGTGTGGTACCATCTTTGCGATTTGAAGAAATCTGATGAGTTCAAGGTATTAAGTAACTTAATACACACTTATGATTTAATCATTATATAATGAAAATTTCTTTTGCACAACATCTTCATTTGAGTTGTTCACATCAAAGACATTGTAGGACAGGATCATATCACTAATGTCTCCATACAAGATATTAAGGAGCTATTGGAGTATCAATAACTAAATACCTTTGCAATAGAAGTTTGGATATGGTGAGATTGTATGCTTAAATAAATCATTCTATTTGAATATATATTATGAATCGTTTTCTATATATTAAACCCATTACATATATTCTTACAGCTACTTGTATGTCAATACTAGAATGTTTGAATTAGTTATTGTGGAATTCCTAGTTTCATCACAGATTAGTAGTGTAGATAGAGAACAACTAATTACCTTTGATTACTTCTCTTTTCAGGCATTTTGCTACTGTAAAAAAGGATGTGATTATCGCTCCTTTTAGTGTTGGGTAAGTTGACATTTCTTTGAATGTAATTTTAACTTATGTATTATCTTTATTCACTTGATATTTGATTTTTTACCTTGTTTTTTATTCAAAAATAGACATTGAGTATTTTTGGTGATCATTTCAAATGCACATATTGTGTATTATCTTGACTTTTTGGATAACAAATTGATGGGAAATGGAACAAACTTAAATTTCCAATTGTAGGGTAAGTATAAACTTTTTTCAGCCAACATATTTATTAATTACATCATTATATCAATCGTGCAACATGCATGAATTCAACTTATAAGGGGATGAAAGTATCCAGTGAGGCTAGAGGAGCTATTGATAGACCAAAGAAATCTAGAGAGTTTAAGGTAGTTTTGTTAGTCTAAATCTAATACCAACTCTACTTATTTTTTATTAACCTCTCGTATAACTTTGAACTTGTAGTTCCGTGCACAACATAATTGTTGGGCATGCGGATACTATGTGATGAAGTATACATATGTCATTTCAAATAGCATCACATGACATCCAGAATATACACTAGGTAATATAGAGATTGATAAAAAAAGTGTATAATCTAATTTTATTTATAAATTCATACTTCAGATAATATTCATGTATGATTTTATCATTCTTTTTGCTAGTATTTAACAGCTAGTAGCCTTATGCAAGAGACACCGTAGATGAATTACAGGAATTTTGGCAAAGAATTTCATTCAAGAAGTTGATTTTGAATTTGATTGTGATTGATTATACATAAAACTTTGAATATGATTGTTTGTATGATTATATAATTGGATCAATAACTAACAGTTAGTATTTGAATTTAGATTATAATGAATTCAAGTGATTTTAGAATTTGATTCAAACAAATAGTTGAAGTTATGAATGTGAATGTACATGTGAATTGTGAATGTGTGTCTAGAAACAAATGCATTTCAAAAATATGTATATGAATGCAGTGGGGAAATTAAAGATGTTGATGTGAAATGGGATGTGTACATTTATATATATACATATACATACATATATATATATTTTATTTATTTATTTATATATATATATGTGTGTGTGTATGTGTGTGTGTCTGTTATTGAAGGTTTTGCAAGTTCAAAACATCATGTTGTTAAGTTGAGCAAAGGATGGAACATGTTGTTCGTTAGAACATGAAGTTCTACGTCCTACTGAATAGTCAGACAACATGTCTGTAAAACTTCTATATAAACAAAATACATATTGCAACGTCGATTATTATAAGAAAAAATCAACAATGAAATATTTCCCTACTGGTTTTGCAACACAAATTTGACATTATAGAAAAATATTATCAGTAAACTTTTCAACTGATAAGCCAACCTACTATGTTGTTTTTTGGCTATGAACTGACATTGAACATGTGTGATGTTGGTTTGTAGGCATACCAAATATATTGATCAATTTCAACAATGAAAATTTCAGCTTCCTATTACGTCAGTTTTGTCAAAAATCGACACCATTACTATATTAGTGCATCAATTTTCAAACAAAACCAACATGATGACCCCTAATGCAGCCCTATTTTAGGGCTCCATCCTGTGTCATATTGCATTTTAATCACATATATACTTGTTATATTACATGTTATTTCTCCAAATATGCACATTTGTGTATAATGCACTTATGGCCATTATTTGCATGATTTTCATATATTTGGACCATGCTTGGATGGAAGAGAGAGAGAAAGAGTGATCCAAGGGTTTCTCTACCCTTAGAGAGGCCCAAAGTGAAGTCCAAGGCTCCCACAACTGACCCCTAGTATCCAAAGATCAATTGAAGCGAATAAGTCTAAGAATAAACCAATTACAAACTCAAAGTGTTGCTACATAGACCAGCTTGCCGTGGTGTCACAAAATGGTCGTGCTAGTCCACTCAAAAATAACATGATCAAGATTGAAGGAATGCAGAGACCAACATGGCCATGCAGCACAAAATGACCATGCCACATTGACCCAAAATGGTCATTCCACCTTGCACAACCGTGTTGCAACTTAGTCAGCGCGGACCATGGTGTCAAGAATTAGCAAGTCAACTCCAAGCCACCATGGCCGTGGTGACCACCGCGGCCGTGCTACCCTTGCCTCCCCATGGTCGTGCCACCATATGTTCAAAATCCAACTTGTTACTATGATTTTTGCCATTTTCTTGCCATAGTTGTTCCACTCCACCATGACCATTCTAACCCCACCCCACCACAGTCGTGCCATATACTTTTTCTACTACATTTCCCACTTTACCCCCCACTTACCCTAGTGCTTCCCCACTACCTATATATACCTAGGTGGTGGTTGGGGCATGAGACTAGCTACCTTCTACCCCCTCTAAGCTCCCCGTTTTTCCCCTTAGTCATTCCATCCCCATTCCACCTCCATTTCACCATTTCCACCACCAAAAGCCTAGTTTCCTACTATTTTGACCCTATTCCACCATCATTCCATGCCCTTGCATATGGGAGGAAGAAGGAGGATGACCTTGTAGCAGCTGGAGAGGAGGATCACTCCATCTACACTAAGCTCAATGGCTACTTCTACCTATTTCTCCTTTCTTTTTGTATTTTGCATTTGCATAAGTAGTTAGGCCCCTTTGGTGGGTTGTTGGGGCCAAAAATGTTACTTTGAACCATGTTGGGGGGAAATGATATGTAAATATTGTAATTTCATTTACTAGTTAATATGTTCTATTTCTATCTCATTCTTCATGGATTATTTGTTGGTCTGTTCTTGAAATCACCTAGGAATTTTAGAAAATTACTTATATGTGTGAATTTTGGGATTTTCTCCTAGGTCCAATTCAAGGATCCCTAGCTAGCCACCCATCTTCCTACATGCTAATCAATTCTCCTAACTCTAAGATATCTACTATGAATTTAGTGTGCTTAGCATGGAGTTTTCTCAAGGCTAGAATGTGGGTGATATGAGGCACAAAGCCTCATTTTCACTCCCATAACTACCCTCAGCCCCTAATCACCCTAAGATTCTCTAAACTAGAAACCTAGGATTGTGTAGACTCTAATTGAATTAAGCCTAAACCCTAACCCAATTGATCCTCGTAAGGGTAGTAGGAGGTGTTAGGGACTAGTTCCCCTATACACAACATATCCTATCCATGGCCAGTTAGTAGTTTAGGGTAATTCATTAATCTTTATCTTGTTGTTTGGTTTGGTAATCTAAATGAAAGAAAAATGTTCACATGTCATTACCCTAAACCTAATTGATAGGTGCATCCCCCAAATAGCCCACATTTCCCTTTATTGCATTAAAACCTTAATTGTCATCTTGCTTAGCTAGTGTTAGCTTAGTTAGCTCTTTAGTTGCTTAATTAGGTTTTTGCCTTGATCTTGCTTTGCTTTTGCTAGTTTAGGTTTTTAATTGCTCTTTTTCCCAATTTTCTATCTTAGTGTAGTGTAGACCTTTTCTTGCATGCTTTAGCATAGCTTGTTCATTTTCTTGCTCAGCTTGTCTTTTCTTGCTTAGTAGAATTAATTGTCTAGTGTTAACTTAGGTTTAGATCTTGTTTGCTCTCCTTTAATTGCTTGTTTGCTTAACCCTTAGTGTAACACCCCTCGTTATGATATATAGTACAAGTGAGCAGAAGATTTCATCTTGAAGGGGATGTCACATTTATGAAATCTAAACACATAATTCACCATTGAGATTCATACATTATTCTTTGAATTGGAAACTATAATTGAGTTCTATGATATATTTAAACATTTCTAAACATGGAAAACTATTCATGAAGATAAACATAATTGGATCACCTAGTATGGATGGCACCGCAATAGTTGGCTCTTGAAGGTCTTCTAATCCTTGCTTGCTAATCTTGAGGCCTTGTTGCTCCAATTCCTGGGGACATCGCGTCCCCAGCCATGTGAAAGGGGAAAAACAACACATCAGTAAACGGTACTTGCACATTATAGCATAAGCAAATAAAGTCTACTTGACATGTAAGAAAAAGTTGACATGAATTGACTATAAGCATTCTTGAATGGCATTATTGAATCATTATTAACATGAAGAATTGAATAGTAAATGTATGCATCCCTCTATAACGCCCCATTAGGATCACATGATTGCTAGGAAAGCCCTTAACGACCCCTTGAGGTCCACGATTCGGGAGCATATAAAAACTAGTTCAATTTCAATTAACTTGATCGTTAACATGACATTAACATTAACATAATCATTATTCTTGAACTTAACATGATGGGATTTCTCCCTCTTAATCCTTAACATAACTTTCATGAGTCATTAATCATAAACTTTAAGCATAATGAAATTTTAACCATAATATACAACATATAACAATCATCAAGCAATAATACAGAGTGATCATGATTAAAACATTGAACTTGCAATGATAATGTCTACTTTGTACTTAACATGCAAATAATCATGATTACTTGTGCTCAGCAGCATGACCCATTTACCTTGGAGCAATGTAGATCCTAAGATAGTCTTCCTGATCCATGAGTCAAATCTAGGTCAAATTTCCCCTTGACTTGATTAGGTTTTACAAACATGTACATGTTTATTGAACATCATAATTCAATACAGTGTGTTGATCCTAGATTAAATTAGGGTTTGAGTGCATTAGGGTTAGGCTCATTTATCAACATCATTAACTTAGGGAAACTAGACTGACTTAGATCAAAATAATTACATAATTAGGGTTTCATAATTCCAATTAAGGTTTCTAATAAAACATCATAATGGAAAGGCATATTAGGACTTGAAGACCATAAAATCGAATTCCTCTCAAAAAAACCCTTTCTAGTGACTATTTATTTATATTTTTCTGAGAATCATATGATTTATTGTGACTATTATAAAATCGACCAATCAGGGAGAAGGAAACATTAGGTGTGACATCATTTAAATCGATGATTAATTGGATGTAAATAAATTGCAAAATGACCAAAGGGTCTTAGGCGCATGTTACATGTAATCAAATAGGCAAGGCGAAACTGGTCTTTTTGACTTAACTGTAAACTCATGAAAAAGAAACAAATAGGAAACAAAATACTC
This sequence comes from Alisma plantago-aquatica, assembly GCA_963693085.1. Classification (NCBI taxonomy): domain Eukaryota; kingdom Viridiplantae; phylum Streptophyta; class Magnoliopsida; order Alismatales; family Alismataceae; genus Alisma; species Alisma plantago-aquatica. The sequence continues at coordinate 257,351,015 of OY856412.1, forward strand.
TTATTGCCCTTGTGATATTAATGATCCCATTAAACAACCAGAGGCTCAATGGCCATTAATTGACCAGGCTTATTCCCCCTTCGACCATGGTGCGAACAACAGCTAGTTTTCAACTCTAGAGATCCATATCACGGATCAGTGCATGTCGATGAAAACTAAGAGTATCAACTTCATCTGCATCACCCAACAAACTCATCGAGCCCAAGCTTGGGCCTCACAGTGTCCTCCGTAGGGGAAGAACGGGGAGCAAGCTCAGAGCTAAGGAACCATCCATGAACATTGTGAAATCATAACCAAAACTTGGAGAGATTACCGTTGATGAAATATGAAGTCAACCAATAGGTTCAGGTGGTTTAAAAATCATAAGAATACTGATATGTTGAATCGTTGGTGAGGACCAGCAGGCATCCCACAGGGTACAGCAACCAGGGTTATTTTAGGCCAAACGGACTAAGCAAAAAGGAAGTTAGGAGTTCGTGGATGATTTCTGTTTCTAGAATCGATCTGAGGTGGTCGGAGAAGGCTAGACGAAGCCAAATTTGTCGAATACATGCCTTGAGTAGGTCAGGGTTCATGAGGGTATTGAAGGAAGAATTGAATGAGGAGGATGAGTGTCTGGTGTTTGGTGATGCTTTAGGGTCCTTTAAATAGATGTGTGAAGCATCCGGGTGGTGTATGGCATAGAGAGGTTTGAAGCCCGATGTGGGCATTTCTTCATTTGGTCAAGAGGGGAGGCAAGTTATGGCTTTCTAGGTTTGGGGGGAGGAAGAAATCAATGGGAAATAAATCTCACAAAACTATCAACGTGTGAGGCAGAATGGTCCATCGGAGGAGAAATGTACTGCTAGTTTCTATTGTGAGGAAATATAAGAGGTAGATGGAAATGTCTAAGTTGTTGGATTGAGAGTCAATTAAACGTGTACTATCAAATCATGTGCTAAGAAAGAAAGAAAAGAGAATGAAGGCATGACAAGCAACTAAATCACAGACTATATACTTAATACATTGCATTAATGAAATTAAATTCAAGCCTAGGTCAAACTATATTCAAATGTGTCTTAATTGATTTGAGGATTCAAACATGGGTAAAATGAGTTCAAAATGTAACCATAGGAAAATTATAAGGTCTAGAATATTCCTGTAAAGCTAGCTTTCATTTTTGGGCATAGCTTGGTCCATAACTTCTATAGTGATCATTAAAAGACATTAAAAGTAATATATTTTAAAAGGGCTCCTAATATTGAATTCTTGAGTAATAAATCCAAGCTTTACTCATTCAATAGTCACATTGTCTCCTCTTACTATGTTTTATGGCCATTTTGGAGGAGAGAGAAAATGAAAGAGGATTAATATGAATAATTCATATACATAATACATATTTGAGAGAAAAAATGAAATAGAGTCTTAATTTAAGTTTTCTTATCCTATTTTCATATAATAACAACCATTATAGGTATTTTTCATTAAAGGCCCTCAACTATTATTATCTAGATACACTTCATTATGTGTTTTAAATTGTTTATGAAAATTGGGATGTGACAATTCTACCCACCTTAAAACAAATTTCGTCCTCAAAATTTCTAGGGTACTACCCACCTTAGGGTTTCTGTTACATAATGAAAGCATTACTAAAATATGCATGAAAAAGTGGATGTATTTCATAAAAAGGTTCAAATGAACATCAGCTAATTATTACATCATACTTCATTTTCCTTCTCTACTTCCATAGAAAAAATTCTAGCTTGTCTTTTGGGAGGTGGATGATGGTCCTTGTCTTGGTTTTGGTCCTTCTTTGTGAGATTAGGGAAGTTTGATTTGAGGTGTCTAGTTTCTCCACAATAGTAGCATGCACCCATACCATACCTGCATGGGCCTGCATGGTTATTCTTACACATCAGACATTGGGGTTTCTCAACTTCTATTGCAGGCTCATGTACCTTCCTTTTAGGGTTGTTGGGAGGTTGGTATTGGTTGTTCTTCTGAGGAACTTCCTTATTATAGGTTCTCCCAGGGTGATCTTCAAGCTCTAGGGCTGCATCTAGGGCAACCTGGAGGGTCCTGTGGCCTCTTCCTAACAAGGCAAAACTCAAGTCGGGCTTGAGTCCTCAGATGAATTTCTTTGTTCTTCGACATTCATCATAATCATATCCATACTTTTAGAGGACTGTGAACTTCATGGCATGTTGGGTAATAGTCATTTCACCCACTTGAGCTAGGTTGGCAAACTCTAGCTCCTTTTTCTCAATCATAGCTTCATACACATAATACTCCTTGAAGTCTTCAACGAATCCTTCCCATGTGAGTGGATGTGCTTCAGGTGCCCTTGAGTTGAGGTGGTCTTTCCACCATGTGCAGGTTGCCCCTTTGTGCATGTGAGTTGCAAAGTGAACCCTAGAGTGTTGAGGGAAGTCCATGTCTTGTAAGAAATGCTCCATGCCTCTAATCCACTCCTCATCTTTGGTGACTTCATAAATCTCTCCTTCACCTGAGAAAGAGTCAGGCCTTATCTTTAGGTAATCCACTAAAGTTAGCTCATGATGTCTAGGTTGGTGTTGTCCTTGTGTTAGGACGTTGGTGAGGGCTTGGACCAAATCTTCTAGGGTTGGTTTATTGTCCCCACTTGGTCCACTTTCCCCACTAGAAGATCTAGCACCATCCTCCTTACCATTTCCCTTTTCTGCTCTCTTAGGGGCCATATGAAAAAGGGGTCACATAAACCTTGGGTTAGAACATATGAATCAAATTGTTTCTTTGGTGGCCATCCATTTATTGGATCTGATACCATTAATGTAACACCCCTCATTATGATATATAATACAACTGAGTGGAAGCTTTCATATTGAAGGGGGATGTCACATTTATGAAATCATAGCAAATAAACACATAATTCACCATTGAGATTCATACATTGTTCATTGAATAGGAAACTATAATTGAGTTCTATGATATATTTAAACATTTCTAAACATGGAAAACTATTCATAAAGATAAACATGATTAGATAGCCTAGTATGGATGGCACCTGACCAATGGGCTCATAAAGGTCTTCTAATCCTTGCTTGCTCTTCTTCAGTCCTTAGTTGCTTCAATTCCTGGGGACATCGCGTCCCCAGCCATGCAAAGGGGAAAAAAACACATCTGTAAATGGTACTGGCACATTATAGCATAAGAAAAATAAAGTATACTTGACATGTAAGAAAAAGTTGACATGAATTGACTATAAGCATTCTTGAATGGCATTATTGAATCATTATTAACATGAAGAATTGAATAGTAAATGTACGCATCCCTTTATAATGCCCCATTAGGAGCACATGATTGCTAGGAAAGCCCTTGATTCTAGGAAAGCCCTTAATGACCCCTTAAGGTCCATGATTTGGGAGCACATAAAAAATAGTTGAATTCCAATTAACTTGATCATTAACATAACATTAACATTAATATAATCATGATTCTTAAACTTAACATCATGGTATTTCTCCCTCTTAACATGATGTCTTAACATGATGAGATTTCTCCCTCTTGATCCTTAACATAAATTTCATGAGTCATTAATCATAAACTTTAAGCATAATGAACATATTAACCATAAGACATAACATATAACAGTAAACAAGCAATAATATAGAGTGATCATGATTAAAACATTAAACTTGCAATGATAATGTCTACTTTGTACTTAACATGCAAACAATCATGATTACTTGTGCTTAGCAGCATGACCCATTTACCTTAGAGCAATGTAGATCCTAAGATAGTCTTCCTGATCCTTGTGTCAAATCTAGGTCAAATATCCCATTGATTTGGTTGGCCTCTATACACATGTACGTGTTTATTGAACATCATAATTCAATACATTGTATTGATCCTAGATTTAATTAGGGTGAATTAGGGATTGAATGCATTAAGGTTAGGCTTATTGATCAACATCATTAACTTAGGAAAACTAGAATGACTTAGATCATAATAATTGCATAATTAGGGTTTCATATTTCCAATTAGGGTTTCTAATAAAATATCATAATGTAAAGGCAAATTAGGACTTGAAAACTGTTAAATTGAATTCCTCTCGAAAAACCCGTTCCAACAACCATTTATTTGTATTTTTCTGAGCATCCTATGATTTATTGTGAATATTATAAAATTGACCAATCAGGGAGCAGGAAACATTAAGCGTGACATCATTTAAATCAGTGATTAATCAGATGTAAATAAATTGTGAAATGACCAAAGGGTCTTAGGTGCACAATACATGTAATCCAATAGGTGAGGGAAAATTGGTCTTTTTGACTTAACAGTAAACTCACGAAAAAGAAACAAATAGGAACAGAAATACCCTTATTTCCCATGAAATATTAATGATCCCATTAAACTGCCAGGGGGTCCATGGTCATTGACTGACAACGCTTGTTCCCCCTTCAGCCATGGCACTAGAAGCAGTCAGTTTTCAACTCCGGAGATCCATATCACGGATCGGTGCATGCTGATGAAAACTTAGAGCATCAACTTCATCTGCATCACCCAACGAACTCATAGAGCCCAAGCTTGGGCCTCGCAGTGGTCAGGATCTTAGGAACGCTCCTCTGTAGGGTAAGAACTGGGAGCAAGCTTGTAGCTAAGGAACCATCCATGAACACTGTGAAATCATAACCAAAACTTGGAGAGACTACCATCGATGAAAGGCAAAGTCAACTGGTAGGTTTGGGTTGTTTAAAAAACACAAGAAGACTGATATGTTCAATCACCAGTGAGGACCAACAGACGGCCCACAGGGTACAACAACAAGGGTGATTTGAGTCCAAATGGACTAAGAAAAAAGGAATCTAGGAGTTTGTGGATGCTTACCATCGTAGGAATCGATCTGAGGTGGTCAGAGGAGGATGGACGGAGCCAAAGTTTCCAGAGACACACCTTGAGTAGGTCAGGATTCCTGAGGGTATCGGAAGAAGAATAGAGCGAGGAGGATGAGCGGTTTGAAGCATCGGGGTGGTGTATGGTAGAGAGTGGTTTGAAGCCCAATTTGGGCTTTTCTTCATTCAGTCGAGAGGGGAGGTGATTTATGGATCGCTAGGTTCAAGGGAGGAAGAAGAAATCAATGGGAAAGAAATCTCATGAAACTATCGATGGGTGAGGGAGAACCGTCCATCGGAGAAGAAACGTGCTGCTTGTTTCTATTTCACAAAAATAATAGAGGTAGATGACAATGTCTAAGCCGTTCGATCGAGAGTCAATTAAATGTGGACCGTCAGATAGTGTGCTAAGAAAGAAAGAAAAGAGAATGAAGGTGTGATAGGAAATTAAATCGTTGACTATATGCTTAACACATTACATTAATGAAATCAAATTCAAACCTAGGTCAAACTATATTCAAATGTGTCTTAATTGATTTGAGGGTTCAAACATGGGTCAAATAAGTTCAAATTTGAACCATAAGAATATTTGGAGGTCGATAATCTTCCTATGCAATTAGACTTCATTTTTGTACACATCTTGGTCTGTAACTTCTATAGTTGTCATTAAAAGAAATTAAAAGTAATATATTTTGAAAAGGGATCCTAATATTGAATTCTTGAGTCATAAATTTGAGCTTTACTCATTCAATAGTCACATTGTCACCTCTTAATATTCTTTATGGGCATTTTGGAGTAGAGAGAAAATGAAAGAGGATTAATATGAAATAATTTATATACATAATACATATTTGAGAGAAAAAATGAAATAGAATCTTAATTTAAGTTTTCTTATCCTATTTTCATATATGGAGAACCATTATATTTATATTTCATTAAAGACTCTCAACTATTATTATCTATAAGAACTTCATTCTATGTTTTAAATTGGCTATGAAAATTGGGATGTGACACTTAGTGTAATCAATCAAAACAACCTTTAAACCCTTCAACCCTAGACTCCACAATAGGAACCTAGCCCAAAACTAACCTAGCACTAGTGTTCCCTTTTCTCCCTGTGGATCGACCCTATACTTGTCGCCTACCTATACTACGACACGACCCTATGCACTTGCAATTGTAGTGTTTCAGTGTGTGTGAGTGTGCTCATGTAGGTCCCTTATAAATTTTGAAAGATACCCAGTGTGTTTCGATCTCATGGGGAGCATCTAGTCAAATCTAAAATAATCAGTGTGTACACCTCTAGCAGGACACACCAACCCCCTATTTAGACAAAATTTTGTTGATAGGAAAGTTGTTTGCATCAATTTTTATGATCCTAGGTGTCACTTTTAAGAATCACTACAAGTGTTCTACATAAGTTTCCTCTTTCACCATATAACGACATAATAGCCATCGACTAGCAATGTTTCCCATCGACATCGGAGCCCTTATTAAACTGACATTAAAGGCCACATGTGTACTAATGATCGTTCTTTTAATCTTCCACTTTTAGTCAATGTAGTGAGAATATTATCCCTTCATAATGTTTGGATCTAACATCAAAAAGTTCAGTATCAAACTATTATATACACAGAACATATGGTGAAATGAACTATCAATGAGTTCTTGTATGACATATAATCCTAATATACAAAATAAGATGTAGGCCATTGAGATATTTCTTCTTGATAGATTTCACACTCCTCCCCTGTATATATGAAAGGAGGAAAGTACAAGGGAAGCAGAACCTAGCCCTAATGGAACTAGACAATTAGGCTCATATAACATAGCAAACTGAATAACAATAACTCTAAACTTGCCATAAACCTAGAGTGGGGGTGAAACACATTCCATATTTGACTTACAAAACTTAATTAGATGATGGGACCAACAATAAATAAGAATCTCACTCCCATACAAGATTTACCCTCCCCTTAAACATGACTCTCCAGAAAATGATTTGATAAAAACACCATGACTATGCCATCTTCACTGGAAATGAATGTGTGATTGGATAATCGCAATCAAAACATCCAAAGATCTAGAGTAGAGGTATCTTCAAACACAGCTTATGATGAGGTGATGATGACTATCAAACTGGTTCCATTTAGTGTGTGACTCTTGGGGGCTTGATGGGAATGAAATACATCATAAAGGAAGCCCATGTAGAAAACTAGAAAAAATAGCTTGCCACTTGAGAAGGTGCAAAATGCAAATCAGAGAAGACATTAGTAAAGTATCTTTGTGAAGATAAATTTGAACAAATCGTCAACCTTGGAAAGTGTAATATATGTAGGATTGATATTGACAAGCTTCTTGAAAAATAATCATCTATTTTATGAGATGCAGCAAGATCACCACATACTAGCACCAAAGGGAATAAGAGATTGGAATAAGCACAACAAGCTCTAACCCATCGTGTGTCAATGTTATAATTGAGATCTTTAACTTACATGAGTGGTAGAAACTAGAAGAAGTGAAATTTGGATATCCAACTTACATGCATATCATGCCACAAAAATGAAGAAGTATGGTGTCATTAGAAAAGAAGTACACCAATCATGTACTAGAAGCACGATGCTTAGTAGAAATAAAGCACCATAGAGACATCAGAAGAGGGATGTGATGAAGAATAAGAATCTCCATGGAGATCTAAATAGCCTGGACTTATACACATCATCTTTCTCATATTCTTTCTCATCATACTCCCTCTTCATACATTCTTTATATCATCATACTCTCTCTCTATTTTCTATTCCCCCCCAACACACCAATTACAAAGTGATTGAGTAGTTAGTGTGGAAAAGAGGACATACACCCTTCATGTGGAAAGGGATGCACACACGAAGGGTGGTATGGGGAATAAATTGTTAAAAGGGTTGAAGAAAAAAATAGCACAGTGCCCCCCTCAATTATTGGAATTAGATTAATATACCAACAAATGATTTCAAGCTTACATAAATAGGAGTCTAGATAGGGTAGTACTCCTATTGTTAAAATTCTTTCTTTTGATCCTATTGATAAATACATATTTATCCATTTTATATACATCTTTTAGATATCTTTTCAGGATTGTTTTCTTGATTATTTTCTTAGTTTTAAAATTAATTGTCTTAGTTTAGATTTTTCCCTCTTTAATTGGAGTTTTAAATTATATGTGCTTGGATTTTGTAGCAAAATGGCCCAATCACTCTAATGATTAAATACTCTTGAATATAATTGCACAATTTCCCCCATTCATGATATACATACCCAGCAACTAAAAGATCATATCCTTTCCATCCCATGAAGGAACTTAACACGCATGCATGCGTTGTAAAGGAAATTAAATGTTCTACATTAAAAATATATTTTGGATGACTTTCCAATCGGTAGACTGGCCTTACAAGTCGATCGACTCGTCATTTTAGAATCAGCATCAATGAGAGTCACATGGTCAAAATATTAAAAGAAGACAACCCAATAAATCCCTCCATTTATGGGAAAACAATTAATATTTTAAATGTTTACTCCTTTAACTAGGAAAGTTGACCAATTTAATTTCTATTATATGGTGGAAAGAATTAAAATAAATACTCTGTCAAATGTCGAAACAATAAAATCACCAATCCGGTCAAGGTTTGAGCAATGTGACTTCGGGCTGAAGCAAGTGATTAAATGTAGTTGACCGACTGACACCAAAGAGGTGGCAATCTATCCTCCACCAACAACCTTTCCTATAGGATTTTCCCCCTCCTCTCCCCCTATAAAATAAGAGGGACTCCAAAGCAAAGGGGGTCTCTTCATCTATCTTATTTTGTATCACTACTCTTAGGATCCCTTGTTATCTAGTTTTTACTTCTTTCCTTACTTTATGTCTGGGTAGTTTCCTTTCTATGGCATGGGGACTATCCCCATAGCATGTTGTTTTTTTATATAATCAACTATATGTTTCAATAAAAGAATAATTTCCTTCCGATCTGCTTTGATCATTGGATGAATTAATATATCATTGTGGGGTGATATGATCGTGGATCCCCACAAGAATGAAGCCATAATCCCTTAATTGTGATTGTTATCTTTTTATCTTTTGATATCATACTTATTTTTCTAATAGAATGATTATATTCATATGTAGCCACTAAGATCTCGGGCCCTTGCATGAATGAACTCATGATCTTTTGACATGATCACCTAATTTAGATCATGATATATTCTATCTATTTGACTTGTTTCTTATAGCATATGGTGATGCAATCACCTTATCTATGGGGCTCAAAAGTCTGATAGGAATCACATATATCTAGATGAGATCTCAGACAATTATGTGTTGGACGGTTGGATAAAGATCTCTAAATGTTGGGATCAATGGGTTTGTGGGTAGTTCATCCCTTGTATGATCGTAAACCGAAAGGATACAATCTGCATGGTCCTAATTTGATTATTGAGATCTAGGAGTTGATTTGTTGAGTAAATGCATGGCTATTGGTGGTGATCCCCTGAACCCACAGTTTCTTATATAATTTGATCTTGACTATTTTATTTCTGTACTTTTTTTCTATTCTTAGCATTAATCAAACAACTTCTACAAACCAAATTTTTCCTTCTTATTTTAGCAATTGGTTTTGGGTTGCAACCATTTTCTCTCAATCGTCCCTTAGATTGATACCTTACTATACTAAATTTGACTTGATGATTGCGCCAAGTTAGAAGGCTAAACTCTAGAACGTTTCCAAGTGATTTGTACGCAAACGACATGCATCAATTTGGTATCATTGTCAGGGATGACACATGTTGTTTTCAAATCCGGTCACTTGTATATATAGGATTTTTCTTTTTATATATATATAATTTTAGTTTGGTTTTATCATTTTTAGTTGTTCCATAATTTTAATCTTGTTTTGTAATTTCTTAGCTAGTTTATAATTTTTAGACTTATTCTATAATTTGTTCCCTCTTTCTAGTTATTTTATTTTGTAAATTTTTTTTAAAGAGTAGAGATTAATTTTTATTCATACCACTATCTAGTGTGGCCAAGATATTAAGAACGTCAACATTTGCAATAGAAGTAAACTAGTTGGGAAGTGATTGCTCGAAATGGATAGAGAGCATAGAATGAAGGCTATGTTTAGCAATTTTATTAGCTGGTTCATTGTGGTTGTGACTGATGCGAAGGATGGATTGGATGAGTTTCTCACCAAATAGATTCCTCATCTTCATGGCATAGGGTTTGAAGATGGGAAGTGGTGTGGTCTTTTTGAATTCTGAGACAACTTACTTAATATCAGTGAGGATGTAGCTGTGTTCCCATTGATTGTTTACACAGAGGTCGTATGTACGGACAATAGCTTTGATTTCAGCCTCCAGAGCAGAAGTTGAAGGAGATATATCACCAAGTCCTATTATGTGTGCTCCCATGCTATTAATGGCATGGATGTCAATGGCCGCCTTCGTACTATTTGGCATATGTGCAACATCAGTGAAAATGTAGATGTCCCATTCTGGTATTTGTTGAGGTGCCCTTCCTTTCCTAATTGTTGGTGGGTGTGCTTCAGTAGACAACGTATGAATGGTCTTTGCTTGGTTCTTGATAAAGATGGCCTTAGCTGCTGTTGGGTCAGATTTATGCTGATGAATGAATTCATTGTGACACTGCCATAGGTACCAACAAGTAACAGACCATAAGGTATGGTCAGCATTTCCCATGTCCATGCAGGTCTCAATCCATGAGTTTTCAACAGTGTTTAGGTGATCATATCCTGGGTAGAGTATCTGCCAAACCTCATCACTTGGGGGCAGTCTCATACAGCATCCACAATAGTTTCACGGCCATTGTTGCAGACCGAGCAAAGTTCTGAGACATCCATCTGACGTCAGTGTTTTTCTATGTTGGTGAGGAGAGCTCCATGCTGGACGAGCCAAAGGAAGGTTTTGATCCATGCAGGGAGATTGGATTTCCAAATATGCTTCCATTTTCCAAGTAATTGGATTTCTTTCTCATGGAGGATCCACCTGTAAGAGGAATGCATAGAGAACCGCCCATCGTGCTCCAGTGACCATCGTCAATTGTCCCTTCCATTGGTAAGCACAGGGGTGGGGTGTATTTGATTGTGTATCAAGCAGCTTTTGGAAAATAGTAGGGTATGAAGTCCCCATCACATTCGTTGTAGTTAGTAAGCATAGAGTTTAAGTTGAGGTCTAGGAGAGTCTCGAGTATCCTCCAGTCAGGTGCTATGTCCAGCATAGATTGCTCAGCAATCCACTTGTTACACCAGACATTGGTGTCTTGACCATTGTTGATGGTTTTGAAGCATAGAGAAGTAATTTCCCCGATGTGTCTTTTAATGAAGTTGTGATGGACTGGATTTTGACCTAATTTCGAAGAAAAAATTTCTTTAAAGGTGTTTAGGATGTGATGGTGTGAAATTTTGATATTCTCAGGTACTCATTTTGATAAAAGAATCCTTGATTTGGAATGATGTTTTAAGTTACATATCCATAATTATGTACCATCTTATATTAATAAAATGACTGCTTAGTAAGTGTCACAATGACACCAAAAATTAAGTGGTAAGGACATCGAATAGTGAAAAGGCTATAGTTAAAGCTTCATCAGATCTTGATGCTCCTTGCTAGGAGAATACATGATGGTTTGAAGATTAGGAAAGAATGTGTAGTTTAAGAAAATCATCAATCGAGACAAAGGTTTTAATATATATATATATATATATATATATATATATATATATATATATATATATATATATATATATATATATATATGCTCCTAAGTTGATGAGTTGAAGTATCACATGCACCTCTGGACTCTTTAGGCCACAGATCAATAACGTGGACTCATTCTAGCCCTACGATGGCCTGATCTAACGATACATATATCAGTCCAACTAGAACATGAGCGTGGCAATTTAGCTTGTGAGATAGATGAGCAACACGTCCTTGATCATGGGTAAATCACGACGTCATGTTTCCAATACACCTCGTCTCGTCAGAATGGTTTGAATAACCTCTCTTTCAGGCAAACTATCAACCACACATGGAGGACAAAGTAGCATTCCACACAACCTCTCCACAGTAACCCATAGACGCACGATCAGCTACGTCTCATTACTTCTTTGATGCCTTCATAGACCATAGGTTGGAGAATGAGCTCCCGGTCTCCCTCTCATCTCTATTGTTGAGAGCGAGCAAGCGGTGTCGAGCCTGCTATGATGGCAGCCTGAGTTGGTCACAAGGTAGAGATCGTAAGAGGGTGAAGCCCACACTGGCGTTTCAAGGTAGATGAGAATAGAAACCGAGATAGAAGAAGAGATATTGGCAGCACAGAGGGATGGAGCTCGAAGTTGCATAGGAGGAGCATTTTTTTCGTGAGACTCCATGCCGAAACCAACCCACACAGTAGCGGAGGTGTGGGACAAAGGAGACCGCAGCAACATTGCGATCTGGGGAAAGAGAGAGGGGGAGCAATGTCAGGCTTGTCAGGTGGCCGAGGAAGATGCATGAAAACTCATAGATGATCAGTTCTAGAGATTATGTTAGTTCTTACTCTTTAAAGGAGATTTCGGATCCGAGGACGGCCCTAGGATCTCACGAGGAGAACATGGGCTCTACTGATTGCTCACAGGATGAGACCAGTGTAGCAGTGGTAGCTTCGTGCAAAGAAAATACACATGTGAAATGGAGAGGTAGGGTTGGAGCTACCTGATAGTGCCCTGAGCATACCACAGCGGCGGCCGCTGTTCTAGGAGGCACGCGGTGGCGCTCATAAACAAAACAATGGACTCGCGTTGGGGACTCAGTGAGCAAGCAAAGGGGAAGGGCCAAGAGAGACCGAAAATGACCTTTTCCCAACCTAGACTGGGTCCAAGCCAGCGAACCAGACCGGCTGACCCAGGAAGGAGTAGCACCCCTCAGAGCCACTTGGCGGAATCCCATTGGCAGAGGTAATTTATGAACCCGCAAATCTCAGAAAATACCTAGAATTTGAGTATTTCGTAGTAAATAGCATGATTATCAAAAAATTACAAGTAATATATCAAAATTCTCATAAAAATGTGTAGAACAATATGAAAGCATAATATCAAACTTTTGATGCACTAATGTCAAGAATATTATGTAAGTTGTGAAATTATCTTATCATGTGTAATAAATATCCAATAGTGACCTAAAATTATGAGAATGCATCAGTAACTCTAAAAAATGGTATATAATCCATATTATGTTAGATATGATGATATTTCAACATAAAATCATGTATTTTTCTTTATATGGCTAATTGGGGCTAATAACCCTAATCAAATTGTAGAAAATACATTTATGATCAATAAATGATGAAATTTACAGAGTAATCTCATATCAGTATATCGAACCTCAGATTTAATTATGACATCATGATGATGCACACAACTCATGTTATATAAAGATGACTATTAATACATAAGATGTAACCCTAATTTGACTAATGAATATAAACTAGGGTTACTATGTGCACAAAAAGGATATGGAACCTAATGTTTAAATAATGAATCATAATCTAGAAAATGACATCAGTAAGATAATTCTGAGACAAGAATGTAAGTAATAACGGAAATATACTAAAGAGATAAGGTTAACTCTAAAATGGATATAACTAGGGTTAAGATGATGGGAACTTGATGATGGTACATGATATTGTCTTAATTAGGTTTGACTAAGGACGTAGTTGACATCAAGAATGTGATATGTGATGATTAGGTCTGTCTTGATCAAGGTACATCATTACCTCTTACTTGGCTTATTATACAATATGCTCGTGTTATATGTGTAGTAAAATACTTGGCATATGGTATTGGATAAAATGATTGTTCTTCCATGATATTTTTCTTGATTTTCCATACTTATGGCTATGAACACAAGAAACATAATATATCTATTCCATTATATGAAAAAACTAACTTTGGTAGTGTGCTTGGAAGTGACCTAACTCTTTGGTAGTGGTCACATTGTACATATGATCTAACTCTTTGGTAGTGATCACATTGTACATATGATCTAACTCTTTGGTAGTGATCATAAAGGCCTTAATGTAGTAAAATCTCAGGTAGTAAATGCATGGATGATATAATGGGAAATGTGCCTAAAATATGTGTTCTCTTTTGTTAATGAACATATATGTGCAAGTATATGACTTTTCTTATATTTCTCTATATCTGGTAAGTATTAGTTTTATCTTATTGCCAATCTTAGTAATGAGAGGTATATAAAATACATGTGGGCATACTCAGTACAATATTCTTGAATATTGTGAGGACGTGTACCACATGTAATCTTTTGTTTAGGTTTGTGGACATATGATCTTGAAGAACCAGGATAGTTGAGAGTTGTATGGAGAGATGATGTACATGTGGACCTGTTGTCTTAAGATCATTTAGTTTAGTGGTAGTACATGTATATGTATAAGTTTTTTGTTGAATATGTAATATCAAATGTTGTAATAATTGATGTTGTAATTATATGTTGAATGGTAAACATATGTTGTATGGTTTGTTTATTGTTCATGTGCATGTGATACTGATTGTTTCCTTCTGACTTCCTCTGATTTTCTTCTTCTTAGTGTAGTGTGGGGTGTTTAAATTGGGATTATTGCTGAGGTGAGGTTTCAATTTGGACGTCACACATCAGATTAAGTTTTAGAAAATCCAGGCATGTCACAGAAGCTCCATATTGGAAAGCACGGGCCAGAGGTATATCTATCGCCCCTTTGATATTTTTCCTTCATGACCTGGACCCATATTTTTGTAGGTCTGTTGAGAAATGTCCAAATGTTCTTCATCATGAGGGCCATGTTCTGGTCTCTGGCATCTGTGATGTTGATTCCTCCAATGTCCTTGCTTGAGCCAAGCTTTTTCCATGAGATGAGAGAATTCTTCCTTTAGTTTCTTATCCCTGACCAAATGAATCTTCGGACATGTATGTTTATGTCATCACAGAGTTGTGATGATAGTTTAACTATCTGCATTGTATATGATGGAATGCTTTGTAGGGTAGATTTGGCTAATTTCAACTAACCTGTAAGGGATAGGTGGTGCAGTGACCAGATATTCAATCTACTTTGTATAGACGAAATAATGTTGCCATTTGTGGATTTATTAACCCTATGGTGAAGGATGGGAACACCAAGGTATTTTCCAAAGTCAGATGTCTAGCCAAATCCAAGTTGTATGTTGATTGATTGGATCTCCAGCCATGGGGTATGTGTAACATAATGAATCTTAGATGTAATCTCCATGTAAACCTTTTTCCCAAGTTTCCCTTTCATTTCTTTCCTTTATGTCATTCATGTTTAATTAGTGGAATTTATAGTGGTTTAGTGAACATTTATTCATTAATTGTACCAATATAAGGTTTATGCAAAAATACCTCAGTGAAAGCTTATTTAAGGATCTAAAATGCAAAATCACCACTTTAGTAGAACAATGGTATATTAATTTGTCCTAGAAGTGCAAGGCCCTAAACTTGATTAAATGTATTAAACAATCTTAATTACCATAATTAAGTACTCTAAACCTTAATCTAACTTTTTTATGTGCTTTGAAAACATAAAATGAGCCTCAGTTTCACATTTGGTTTGATTTGGATATTTTTTGTGCAAGTTATGCAATTTTTGGTACATTCTGAACTTCTATGCAATTTACCCAATTGGGAGGTTTTCTTTGCAAATTATCACCTGAATTTTAATCCTTAGATATTCCCATACCATTATCGAGATTTTTAACCATGGGGCACCTGGTTGCGCCTTGGTTTGAAGGTGTTTCTCTCCAAGGGCATTATAGGGATTACCTTCTTTATAAATGAGCTTATCTTTAAAAACTATCAGCCAAAGGGGTTATTTCTTTGATTGGAGGATGGTGGGGATGGCCTAGAAGCCTACATAGGCTTTTAGGACTGACCTTGGATACACAAGAAGTCTCTATGAGTTGTCCACTTGCATGGCCATGAAGCCTTAGCCTAAGGACACATGGAAAGTCCCATAGACACCTCATTCTTGCCCCCTTCTTTATAAAGCCATGCCTACCCCTTCCCACCTCCCAATCCAAGAAGAAATCATTTCATTCTCTTTTCTATAGCTTAGAGAATCATTCCTTCTATGGGTGTCCATGAAGTTGTTGTCCCGAGATAAAACAGGGTGCCTACCTTGCTGAAGAAGGCTCCTAGGGTTCCAAATTTCTCTATTTAGGATTTCTTAAGCTCCTCCTTGGTGATTTTGACCAAAACTATTAAGTATCCTCCTTTCCTTCCCTATTTTCATGTTGTTAATATTCCTCTCACCTTCTTCCAGGTCAGAACCATGACCTTCCATGGTAAAACTCCACCTAGAACCCTAAAACATCTCATCTCCATGCTCTTTTGCTAAGGTTTGCACCTCTAAAGTGGAGAAGGTGATCTTTGCTCAAGGAAGGAGCTTTGCTTGGAGCAACCAGACCTTTTAATCTCAGGATCCTTGCTGCTTGGACCTTATTAACTTCCTAGAGGCAAGTTTTGGTAACCCCCTTCTCATATATTGCTTACTACATGCTTAAAACTCATGCTTCTATGTTTAAAATGATGATTTCCATCTCTTTTTACTATGTTCTTCTAGGGTTTTGGTTTCTTTCTATTTTACCTTATTTAGAATTTCTAGTTTGTTTACCTATGCAACTTCAAACCTGATATTAGGTCAAATGGTGTTTTCTCCCTCTCCCTCTCTCTCTCCAATTATCTCGATTGGTTTGATGATGTGGCAATTTCCTATTGGTCAGTATTAAAATTTTCATATCTTCTAATCCGCTAATCTAAATTCGACAAATAAATATGTTTTGGAATTCTAACATTAATCTCTATCTAATAAAAATATTTTCAAGGTCTGATTTCATGGTTTGATGAAGGGTAGTTTTTGTAAAATGAATTTAATGCATAAAACCCATAAAAAGTACATCTTAATCCTCATAGCTCCCAAATTAACATAAAAAATATGTTTTCTTGATTTGGAGAACCTAATAAGTTCATTGGTGATATTTTTTAAAGATAAATCCAAATTTTTCTAAAATTAGGGTTTCTATACATTAATGTGCACTAATGTACTCTAATACATGTTAATACATTGAAAATAGGCATAGTGGAACTTGGACTCAATTAAAGTGGTGAAAGTTAGTAATTGATATCAGTAAGAGACGTATGTGCATTCCTTACACCCTATGTTGGGATAGTTGTAGAAAAGCCATATATTTCCATAATAAGGCTTAAATGAAGCCTAAATCTTCTATTCTTGAATCCTAATGTTGTTCATGCCTCAAATCAGATTATAATTTCTTCTTTTTTGGGTCTTATACAGCATTGCCATGCTTGTTGAATATTATGACTACTCTTGCCATGACTATTTTTTTAGCATGTAGATTTATGTTCTATTTAATTTAAAGTAGTGGTACTTATATACAACCACGCACAGAGGGCATGTATTTAATCACCTTGGGGAATATTTTTATTCTCCCCAATATAATTGTGTAGGTGACTAGGAATGTCTTATTCTCCCCTCACCTATAGGTTAGAGGTTCGTTAGCTGCATAAACCCTACATAGTTAGGTAGACATAATTATCTTACATGCAAATCCTTTTTAATATAATTGTTAATGGCAAGTTTCTTTTGAATATAGACTCATACTATCTTCATCTTAGGATGAACCCTAGCCTGTTCTTATTTGCTTTACTTATCTTGTTATCCTAGACTAGTTTTGTGACACATACCTTGTTTTCTTTCCCCTTTTGCAGGGTGCTTTCCCAACCACCCAGGTGTTGGTGCTGAGCAAGGAGAAGGACAAGTTTGAAGGAAGTCATCTCAGGAGTAGATCTCAAGCTATCTGAAAGGATGTCTAGTTTGCTATAGCTAGATCCTTTTCTCTTATTTTTTCTTTTGGGAACAATCACGTAATGAACAATGAAAGCCATGTAATAGGCTTAGTACTTTTATTTCCACTTCTATTGACATTTTATAATGTATCTGGTACATGCTTATTTACTTGGAATATTATACATGCATCCCTCAATATCTTCTATCTTTCTAAAAAGATGGATGTTTTGTACTTCCTTTAAATTTTAGTAAGGAGGTGATCCTGCCTCTTTACATCATGGTATCAGAGTCTTTAGGCAACTATTAGAACATGTAGTTGAAGCAAAGGTGTCTAGAATGGATCAGGGTTTTGGGGGCTGGCAATATTTTCCTCCATACCACTAGCTTGGTTTACGAGGACTCCCCTGCCCATATGATACCGGCTTGGCCTAAGCTGATATGAATTTCCCAAAATAGTATGATTTTAGGCAATAGCATTCTAGATATTCTTTTCTCGTCTATTCTTCTATTCTTTTCTCATCTATGATTCAAATACTCCTGCGAACTTAATAAGTTAACCCTACCTTTCAGGATAGGTGACTTGTTTGACAGTAGGAATAAGGGAAAGGAGTTGAACCCTGATGACTCCAATGTGGGAAACACTCTTGTGACTTCTACCGGCCATAGTTTGGTCAACCCTACTACTTTCGGTACCCCCGCCTTCACACCGGAGCAAGAGTTGGCAATGTTGCACCAGTTGCTCTCCACCATGATGGGGCAGCTCCACACAGTGACCGCCAATGCCAACAAGCCGAGGGAGTTCACTCTCACCGACTTCATAAAGATGTGGCTACCCTACTTCAAGGGTGAAAGTGAACACAACATGGTGGATAAAGTTGATGACTGAGTGTTGGCTTTGGATTGGACCTTTAAGGGTATGACATGCCCTCCTCACCAGAAGGTTCCGTTCACGACGTATGTGCTGGACGTACCGGTACGTGTCTGGTGGAATGGTGTTGCCCGCACTCGAGACACATCTACCATGGAGTGGGACCAATTTCTAAAGATCTTCATGTATAAGTACATCTATCCCACCTTCCTCAGGAAAAAGGAAGTTGAGTTCTATAGCCTCAAGCAGGGAGGCATGTGTGTGGCCAGCTACATCCAATGGTTCCTACTTTTGGAATGCTATGCCACCAACCTTGGAGCTGAGAGAAGGGCAATGTTGTTCTTAGAGGGCCTAAACTACCAGGTGGGCCGAAGTCTTGTTTTGTAGCTTCCACTCACCTTCCATTAGATGGTGAATAAGGCCCTGGTCATCGAGTCCTACCCTGGATTCCAATTCTATGGACACAGTAATGGCTACAACAACAACAAGAGGAAGCACCCTACCCAAAATGAGAATCGCAGACGTGATCGATACAATAGGTGATCTCGCCACCATCCTCCAAGGAGATGTCCTGCCAACAATGCACCTGCTCGTAGAGACAACCAGCCTCCTCTGACCTACCATGAGTGTGGCCAAGTTGGGCATATCTGACCACTCTGCCCCAATATCCAACAAGGACAGAATAATGCCCAGCAGCCATAGTATCCAAGGCAGAATCCACCTCCGTGGAATAATAACAACAACAACAACCAGAACCCGAGGAGACCGCCAGTGGAGAGGCAGAATGGGAGAGTGTTTTCTCTCAATGTTGAGGAAGTAGGCAAAGATAATGAAGTTATTAAAGGTACCTTGAATCTTAATATGCATCCTATAAAGGCACTATTTGATTCTGTCTCATCCAATACCTGCATATCATGTCATATTGCTTCTATGTTAGAAATAGAATCTGAGTATATGGATCATATATTAGATGTAAAAACCCCTAGTGGTAAGATCTGCTCTTCGTATCTCCAAACTCTGACCATGGACCTTTGTATATCTAGTATAATGATCCCTCGGATTTCATCTTGCTGGACATGACTGCCTTTGATGTTATCCTGAGAATGGATTGGTTGAAGAGGTACAAAGATGTTTTGTTTTGTGAAGAATCAAAGGTTAGTTTGTCACATCCTTATGAGAGAAGATTGTGTGTCAAGGGTAGGAAGTGAGAGGATCAGCAATTTGTTATTTCCGCCATCAAAGCTGAAAAGCTAATCTTACAAGGGTGTAGAGCTTTCTTAGCATCTATAGTCCTCGAGGCTACACCTCCTTCTCTCGACCACATAGATGTGCTGAAGGACTTCCCGGACTTATTTCCTGAGGATTTACCCAATTTTCCACTAACTCGAGAGGTGGAGTTCTCCATCGAGCTTGTACCCTGAAATTCACCAATATCAAAGCCACCTTATCGCTTGGCCCCTGTCGAGCTTTCTGAACTGAAGAAGCAGCTAGAAGAGCTTCTCGACATGGGTTTCATCTACCCCAGTGTTTCACCTTGGGGAGCCCCTGTCCTGTTCATGAAGAATAAGGATGGTTCGATGCGGATGTGTATGGACTACCGCATGCTTAACCAAGTGATGGTGAAGAACCGTTATCCTTTTCCTCACATCGATGACTTGTTTGACCAGCTGAAGTCAGCCACTGTGTTCTCTAAGATGGATCTACGAAGTGGCTACTACCAGATGCACGTGTAGAATGATGATGTCCCGAAGACGACATTCAGAACTCACTATGGGCATTATGAATTCATGGTCATGCCTTTCAGCTTGACAAATGCCCCTAATGACTTCATAGACTTGAGGAACTGAGTGTTCCGTCCATACCTTGACAAGTTTGTGGTGGTGTTTATCGACGACGTTTTAGTTTATTCCGACATGTCAGAACAACATTGCAAGCATATGCGGATTTTACTCAACACACTGTGAGAAAGTCAACTCTATGCAAAATTCTCAAAGTGTGAGTTCTGGATAAAGGAAGTGATGTTTCTAGGTCATGTGATTTCTTCCAGACATATAGTTGTTGATCCTGCAAAGGTAGAAGTTGTGACCAAGTGGAAATCTCTAAAAAATACCTTAGAGATTCATGGTTTCCTCAGCTTAGAAGGTTACTATCGAAGGTTTATCCAGAGATTCTCTGAGTAGCCTTGCCTTTAACCAAGCTGACGCGAAAGGAGGTCAAGTTCTCTTAGACACCAGAATGTGAGAACAGTTTCCAAAAGCTGAAGGAGTATTTGACTTTTGCTCCCATTCTTACCTTGTCTGTTGAAGGCATACCCTATGTCATCTACATTGATGCTTCTAAACAAGGCTTAGGGTGTGTTTTGATGTAAGACAGAAAGGTGATCACTTATACTTCCCGCCAATTGAAACCGAATGAAGCTAATTGGCCTACACATGATTTAGAGCTTTATGCCATCATTCATGTTCTAAAAATCTGGGGACACTATCTCTATGGTGTGAAGTTTGAAGTTTTCTCTGACCATAAAAGCTTGAAGTACCTGTTGACACAGAAGGATCTAAATCTATGACAGCAATGGTGGATGGAATATCTCAAAGATTATGACTTCACCATCACCTATCATCCTGGTAAAGCAAATGACGCAGCTGATGCTTTAAGTCACAAGAAGGATGATGTTTGTGCTGCTCTAAGATGTTCGATGTGGAAAAATCTCAAATATGTGACTAGTTGGCGACCTCAACCTGTCGATTCAGTGGATGAATACAAGTTGTGTGTCCATATGGCTAGTTTGACTATTACACTGACTTGGATCTCGGAAGTCGTTGATGCACAGTTAGAAAGCTCTGAGATGGAAAAGATGAAGGCCTTGACTGAGAAATCACAATATGACTTCTCAGTCAGAGTGGATGGTGTTGTCCACTTCAGAAAAAGGTTGTGGATTCCTGATGTGGGTGACCTGAGATAGAAGGTGCCGATAGAAGCACATGGGTCTAAGTACACTATTCATCCTGGCACAACAAAAATGTACAAGGACTTACAGTGAAGAGGTTGGTGGAAGAACATGAAGAATGATATAGCTTTGTTCGTCGCGAAGTGCTTGACATGTCAGCAAGTCAAGATCGAACATCAATGGCCTGGTGTTGAGCCTTTAGAGATACATGAGAATCTGACCTATTAAGAGCTACCTGTGAAGATCCTTGACTCCTGAGTAAAGCAGTTGAAGAACAAAGAGATTGAGCTGGTAAAAGTTTTGTGGAAATATCATGGTCTGGAAGAAACCACTTGGGAGTTGAGAGATGAAATGTTACGTACTCACCCTTCTCTTTTTTCTTGAGATTTCAAAGATGAAATCCTTTTAAAGGGGTGGAGTGTTGTAACATAATGAATCTTAGATGTAATCTCCATGTAAACCTTTTTCCCAAGTTTCCCTTTCATTTCTGTCCTTTATGTCGTTCATGTTTAATTAGTGGAATTTATAGTGGTTTAGTGAACATTTATTCACTAATTGTATCAATATAAGTTTTATGCACAAATACCTCAGTGAAATCTTATTTAGGGATCTAAAATGCAAAATCACCACTTTAGTAGAACAATGGTATATTAATTTGTCCTAGAAGTGCAAGGCCCTAAACCTTGATTAAATGTATTAAACAAGCTTAATTACCATAACCTTAATCTAACTTTTTTATGTTATTTGAAAACATAAAATGAGCCTAAGTTTTAAATTTGGTTCAATTTGGATGTTGTTTGTGCAAGTTATCCAATTTTAGGTACATTCTAGACTTTTATGCAATTTACCCAATTTGGAGCTTTTCTTTGCAAATTATCACCTGAATTTTAGTCCTTATATATTCCTCTCGAGATTTTAAACCATGGGGCACCTGGTTGCACCTTGGCTTGAAGGTGTTTCTCTCCAAGGGCATTATAGGGATTGCCCTCTTTATAAATGAGCTTATCTTTAAAAGTTGTCCACCAATGGGGTTATTTCTTTGATTGGAGGATGGTGGGGATGTCCTAGAATACTCCATGGGCTTTTAGAACCGACCTTGGATACACAAGAAGTCTCTATGAGATGTCCTCTTGCATGGCCATGAAGCCTTAGCATAAGGACACATGGAAAGTCCCATAGACACCTCATGCTTGCCCCCTTCTTTATAAAGTCATGCCTACCCCTTCCCACCTCCCAATCCAAGAAGCAATCCACTCCTTCTCTTTTATTTAGCTTAGAGAATCATTCCTTCTATGTTTTCCCAAAAAGTTTTTGTTCCAAGGTAAATGAGGGTGCCTACCTTGGTGAAGAAGACTCCTAGGGTTCCAAATTTCTCTATTTAGGATTTCTTAAGCTCCTCCTTGATGATTTTGAACAAAACTAGTAAGTACCCTCCTTTCCTTCCCTATTTTCATGATGTTAGTATTCTTCCCACCTTCTTCCAGGTCAGAACCATGACCTTCTATGGTAAAACTCCACCTAGAACCCTAAAACATCTCATCTCCATGCTCTTTTTTGCTAGGGTTTGCACCTCTAAAGTGGAGAAGGTGATCTTTGCTCGAGAAAGGAGCTTTGCTTGGAGCAACTAGACCTTCTGATCTTGGTATCCTTGCGGTTTTGACCTTCTTACCTTCCTAGATGCGAGTTTTATTAACCCCCTTCTCATATATTTCTTACTACATGCTTAAAACTCATGCTTCTATGTTTAAAATAGATGATTTCCATCTCTTTTACCATGTTCTTCTAGGGTTTTGGTTTCTTTCTATTTACCTTCTAGAGAAGCTCTAGTTTGGTTACCTATGCAACTTCAAACCTGATCTTGGGTCAAATGGTGTTTTCTCCCTCTCCCTCTCTCTTCAATTATCTCGATTAGTTTGATGATGTGGCAATTTCCTATTGGTCAGTATTGAAAAACTCATATCTTCTAATCCGCTTATCCAAATTTGATAAATAAATATGTTTTGGAATTCTAAAATTAATATCTATCTAATAAAAATATTCTAAAGGTCTGATTTCATGGTTTGATGAAGGGTGATTTTTATAAAATAAATTTAATGCATAAAACCCATAAAAAGTACATCTTAATCCTCATAACTCCAAAATTAACATAAAAATATATTTTCTTGATCAGGAGAACCTAATAAGTTCATTGGTGATATTTTTAAAATCTAAATCTGATTTTTTCTAACATTAGGGTTTCTATACATTAATGTGCACTATGTACTCTTATACATGTTAATACATTGAAAATAGGCAAAGTGGAACTTGGACTCAATTAAAGTGGTGAAAGTTAGTAATTGATATCAGTAAGAGATGTATGTGCATTCCTTACACCCTATGTTGGCATAATTGCAGCCAAACCCTATATTTCCCTAATTATGCTTAAATGAACCCTAAATCCTCTATTCTTGAATCCTAATGTTGTTCATGCCTCAAATCAGATTATAATTTCTTCTTGTTTGGGTCTTATACCCCACTACCATACTTATTGAATATTATGACTACTCTTTCCATGGCTACTTTTCTAGCATGTAGATTTGTGTTCTATTTAATTTAAAGTAGCGGTACTTATGTACAACTACCCACATAGGGCACGTATTTAATCGCCCTGGGGAATATTTTTATTCTCCCCTATATAATTGTGTAGGTGACTGGGAATGTCTTATTCTCCCCTTGCCTATAGGTTAGAGGTCTGGTAGGTGCCTCAACCCTACTTAGTTAGGTAGACATAATTATCTTACATAAAAATCCTTTTTAATATAATTGTTATTGGCAAGTTTCTTTTGAATATAGCCTCATACTCTTGTTATCTTCATCTTATGATGAACCCTAGCATGTTCTTATTTGCTTTACTTATCGTGTTATCCTAGACAAGTTTTGTGACAAATACCTTTTTTTCTTTCCCCTTTTGCATGGTGCTTTCCCAACCACCCAGGTGTTGGTCCTGAGCAAGGAGAAGGACAAGTTTGGAAGGAAGTCATCTCAGGAGTAGATCTCAAACTATCTGAAAGGATGTCTAGTTTGCTATAGCGAAATCCTTTTATCTTATCTTTTTCTTTTGGGAACAATCATGTAATGAACAATGAAAGCCATGTAATAGGCTTAGTACTTTTATTTCCGCTTCTATTGACATTTTATAATGTATCTGGTCCATGCTTATTTACTTGGAACATTATACATGCATCCTTTAATATCTTCTATCTTTCGAAAAAGATGGATGTTTTGTACTTCCTTTAAATTTTAGTAAGGAGGTGATCTCACCTCTTTGCAGTATGGTATCAGAGCCTTTAGGCAACTATTAGGACATGAAGTTGAAGCAAAGGTGTCTAGAATGGATCAGGGTTTCGAGGGCTAGCAATATTTTCCTCCGTACCACTAGCTTGGTTTACGAGGACTCCCGTGCCTATATGATACTGACCTGGCCTGAGCTGATACGAATTGCCAAAAATAGTATCATTTTAGGCAATAGCATTCTAGATATTCTTTTCTCATCTATGCTTCTATTCTTTTCTCATATATGATTCAAATACTCTTGGGAACTTAATATGTTAACCCCACCTTTCAGGATAGGTGACTTGTTTGACAGTAGGAATAAGGGAAAGGAGACAAACACTGATGAGTCCAATGTCGGAAACACTCATGTGACTTCTGTTGACCATAGTGTGGTCAACCCTACTACTTCGGGCACCCCTGCCTTCACACCAAAGCAAGAGTTGGCAATGTTGTGCCAGTTGCTCTCCACCATGATGGGGTAGCTCCACACAGTGGTCGCCAACGCCAACAAGCCGAGGGAGTTCACTCTCACCGACTTCATAAAGATGTGGCCACCCTACTTTAAGGGTGAAAGTGAACACAACATGGTGGATAAAGTCGATGACTGGGTGTTGGCTTTGGATTGGACCTTTGAGGGTATGACATGCCCTCCTCACCAGAAGGCTCGGTTCATGATGTATGTGTTGGACGTATCAGTACGTGTGTGGTGAAATGGTGTCGCCCGCACTCGAGACACCTCTACCATGGAGTGGGACCAGTTCTTGAAGATCTTAAGGTAGAAGTACATCTGTCCCGCCTTCCTGAGGAAAAAGGAAGTTGCATTCTACAGCCTCAAGTAGGGAGGCATGTGTGTGGCCGGCTACATCCAATGGTTCCTACTTCTAGAATGTTATGCCACCAACCTTGGAGCTGAGAGAAGGGAAATGTTGTTCTTAGAGGGCCTGAACTACCAAGTGGGCCGAAGTCTTGTTCTGTAGCTTCCACTCACCTTCCAGCAGATGGTGAATAAGGCGTTGGTCATCGATTCCTACCCAGGGTTCCAATCCTATGGACATAGTAATAGCAACAACAACAATAAGAGGAAGCACCCTACCCAGAATGAGAATCGCGGATGTGATTGGTGCAATAGGTGATCTCACCACCATCCTCCAGGGAGATGTCCTACCAACAATGCACCTGCTCGTAGAGACAATCGGCCTCCTCTGACCTGCCACGAGTGTGGCCAAGTTGGGCATATCCGACCACTCTGCCCCCATATCCAGTAAGGACATAATAATGCCCAGCAGCCTACCTCCGCGGAATAATAATAACAACAACAACCTGAACCTGAGGTGACCGCCAGTGGAGAGGCGGAATGGGAGAGTGTTTGCTCTCAATGCTGAGTAAGCAGACGAAGATAATGAAGTTATTAAAGGTACCTTGCATCTTAATATGCATCCTATAAAGGCATTGTTTGATTGTGGCTCATCCAATACCTTCATATCACGTCAGCTTGCTTCTATGTTAGAAATAGAATCTGATTATATGGATCATATATTAGATGTAAAAACCCCTAGTTGTAAGATCTTCTCTTCGTATCTCCAAACTCTGACCATGTACCTTTGTATATCTCGTATAATGTTTCCCTCGGATTTCATCTAGCTCGACATGACCTCCTTTGATGTCATCCTAGGAATGGATTGGTTGAAGAGGTACAAAGTTGTTTTGTTTTGTGAAGAATCAAAGGTTAGTTTGTCACATCCTATTGAGAGAAGATTGTGTGTCAAGGGTAGGAAGTGAGAGGATCGGCAATTTGTTATCTCCACCATCAAAGTTGAAAAGCTAGTCTCACAAGGGTGTAGAGCTTTCTTAGCATCTATAGTCCTCGAGGCTACACCTCCTCTTGACCACATAGATGTGGTGAAGGACTTCCCGAATGTTTTTCCTGAGGAGTTACCCAGTTTGCCACTAACTCGGGAGGTGGATTTCTCCATCGATCATGTACCTTGAACTTTGCCAATATCAAAGCCACCTTACCGTTTGGCCCCTGTCGAGCTTGCCGAATTGAAGAAGCAACTAGAAGAGCTTCTCGACATGGGCTTCATCCACCCCAGTGTTTCACCTTAGGGAGCCCCTGTCCTGTTCGTGAAGAAGAAGGATGGTCCCATATGGATGTGTATGGACTACCGCATGCTTAACCAAGTGACGGTGAAGAATTGTTATCCTTTGCCTCACATCAACAACTTGTTTGACCAGCTGAAGTCAGCCACTGTGTTCTCCAAGATGGATCTGTGAAGTGGCTACTACCAGATGCATGTGAAGGATGATGATGTCCTGAAGACGGCATTCAGAACTCACTATGGGCAATACGAATTCATGGTCATGCCTTTCAGCTTGACAAATACCCCTACTGCCTTCATGGACTTGATGAACCGAGTGTTCCACCCATACCTTGACAAGTTCGTGGTAGTGTTTATCGATGACGTTTTGGTTTATTCCAAGACGTTAGAACAACATTGCAAGCATCTGCGGATTGTACTCAACACACTGTGAGAAAATCAACTCTATGAAAAATTCTCAAAGTGTGAGTTTTGGATAAAGAAAGTGATATTTTTGGGTCATGTGATTTCTGTCGGACATATGGTTGTTGATCCTAAAAAGGTAGAAGTTGCGAGTAAGTGGAAAGCTCCAAAGAATCCCTCAGAGATCCATAGTTTCCTTGGCGTAGCAAGTTACTATCAAAGTTTTATCAAGAGCTTCTCTGATTAGCCTTGCCTTTAACCAAGATGATGCGAAAGGAGGTCAAGTTCTCTTGGACACCAGAATGTGAGAATAGTTTCCAAAAGCTGAAGGAGTATTTGACTTCTATTCTCGTTCTTGCCTTGCCTATTGAAGGCATACCCTATGTCATCTACACTAATGCTTCTAAACAAGGCTTAGGGTGTGTTTTAATGCAAGATAGAAAGGCGATCGCCTATGTTTCTTGCCAATTGAAACTGAATGAAGCTAATTGGCCTACACATGATTTAGAGCTTTCTGCCATCTTTCATGCTCTGAAAATCTGGCGACACTATCTCTATGGTGTGAAGTTTGAATTTTTCTCCGACCATAAAAGCTTGAGGTACCTATTGACACAGAAGGATCTAAATCTATGACGGTGATGGTGAGTGGAATATCTCAAAGATTTTGACTTCACCATCACCTATCATCCATGTAAAGCAAATGATGTAGCCGATGCTTTAAGTCACAAGAAGGATGTCATTTGTGCTACTTTGAGATGTTCGATGTGGGAAAATCTAAAATATGTGACTAGTTGGTGACCTCAACCTATCGATTTAGTGGACAAAGACAAGTTGTGTGTCCATATGGCTAATTTGACTATTACACTGACTTGTATCTTGGAAGTCATTGATGCACAATTGGAAAGCTGTGAGATGGAAAAGATGAAGGCCTTGACCGAGAAACCGCAATCTGACTTCTCTGTCGGAGTGGATAGTGTTGTCCACTTCAGAAAAAGGTTGTGGATTCCTGATGTGGGTGATCTGATACATAAGGTGTTGAGAGAAGCACATGGGTCCAAGTACACTATTCATCCTGGCACAACAAAAATGTACAAGGACTTACAGCGAAGCGTCTGGTGGAAGAACATGAAGAATGATATAGCTTTGTTCATCATGAAGTGCTTGACATGTCAGCAAGTCAAGATCGAACATCAATGACCTGGTGGTCTTCTTCACCCTCTTGAAATTCTAGAATGGAAGTGGGAGAAGATCACAATGGACTTTGTTATAGGTTTTCACAAATCCAAGAAAGGTTATTATGGTGTTTGGGTGGTTATTGATTGGCTTACAAAATCTACTCATTTCTTGCCTTTCAAAACCAATTACAAAGATGTGGATATGGCTCAGTTGTACGTTGAGTGGTTCGTACGCCTGCATGGAATACCTAAAGTAATAGTTTCTGATCATGACCCAAAGTTTACTTCTCTTTTATGGGGTCAGATTCAGGAGGAGATGGGTAGTGAATTGCGTTTCGGTACTGCTTACCACTCATAGACTGATGGTCAATCTGAGAGAATAGTTCAAATTTTGGAGGACTTGCTTCATGCTTGTGTGATGGATTGGGGTGGTACATGGGATCGGTATCTGCCATTAGCTGAGTTTGCTTACAACAATATCTACCAAGCTAGTATTGGTATGCCACCTTTTGAAGCTCTCTGTGGTAGACCATGTCATTCACCTTTGCATTGGGATGATGTCGGTGAACGTTCTCTAGTGAATACCGATGACATGCAAATGATGACAGAAAAGGTACACTTGATAAAGAAACACATGAAAGTTGCTCAAGACCGATAGAAGATGTATGCTAACAAGAAAAGGGCTGATGTTAACTTCCTAGTGGGTGACTATGCATTTATGAAGATTAAGCCTATCTATTCTATTACTAGATCTAAAGTTAAAGGTAAGTTGAGTCCCCTCTATGTTGGACCATTTGAAATCATAGATAAGGTTGGAGACTGTGCATGCCTCTTAGCTCTACCTCCTTCCTGTGATAAGATTCATAATGTGTTCCATGTCTTTGTGTTGAAGAAGTATGTGAAGGACTCTTCTCATGTACTTACTGTTGATCCTTTAGAGATACATGAGAAACTGGCCTATGAAGAGATACCTCTAAAGGTCCTTGACTCCCGAGTAAAGAAGATGAAGAACAAAGAGATTGAGCTGGTAAAAGTTTTGTGGAAATATCATGGTCTGGAAGAAACCACTTGGGAGTTGAGAGATGAAATGTGACATACTCACCCTTCTCTTTTCTCTTATGATTTTGAGGATGAAATCCTTTTAAAGGGGTGGAGTGTTGTAACATAATGAATCTTGTATGTAATCTCCATGTAAACCTTTTTCCCAAGTTTCCCTTTCATTTCTGTCCTTTATGTCGTTCATGTTTAATTAGTGGAATTTATAGTGGTTTAGTGAACATTTATTCACTAATTGTACCAATATAACTTTTATGCAAAAATACCTCAGTGAAATCTTATTTAAGGATCTAAAATGCAAAATCACCACTTTAGTAGAACAATGGTATATTTATTTGTCCTAGAAGTGCAAGGCCCTTAACCTTGATTAAATGTATTAAGCAAGCTTAATTACCATAATTAAGTGATATAAACCTTAATCTAACTTTTTTATGTTATTTTAAAACATAAAATGAACCTAAGTTTCAAATTTGGTTCGATTTGGATGTTGTTTGTGCAAGTTATGCAATTTTAGGTATATTCAGGATTTGTATGCAATTTACCCAATTGGGAGGTTTTCTTTGTAAATTATCACCTGAATTTTAATCCTTAGATATTCCCTTACCATTCTCAAGATTTTGAACCATGGGACACCTGGTTGCACCTTGGTTTGAAGGTGTTTCTCTCCAAGGGAATTATAGGGATTATCCTCTTTATAAATGACCTTATCTTTAAAAGCTATCAACCAATGGGGTTATTTCTTTGATTGGAGGACGGTGGGGATGGCCTAGAAGCCTCCATGGAATTTTAGGACCATCCCTGGATACACAAGAAGTCTCTATGAGCTTTCCTCTTGCATGGCCATGAAGCCTTAGCCTTCCCACCTACCAATCCAAGAAGTAATCCTCTCCTTATCTTTTCTTTAGCTTAGAAAATCATTCCTTCTATGTTTGGCCACAAAGTTTCTGTCCCAAGGTAAAAGAGGGTGCCTACCTTGGTGAAGAAGGCTCCTAGGGTTCCAAATTTCTCTATTTAGGATTTCTTAAGCTCCTCCTTGGTGATTTTGACCAAAACTAGTAAGTATGCTCCTTTCCTTCCCTATTTTCATGTTGCTAGTATTCCTCCTACCTTCTTCCAGGTCATAACCATGACGTTCCATGGTAAAACTCCACCTAGAACCCTAAAACATCTCATCTCAATGCTCTTTTGCTAGGGTTTGCACCTCTAAAGTGCAGAAGGTGATCTTTGCTCAAGAAAGGAGCTTTGCATGGAGAAACTAGACCTTCAAATCTCAATATCCTTGCTGTTTGGACCTTCTTACCTTCCTAGATGCAAGTTTTGTTAACCCCCTTATCATATATTGCTTACTACATGCTTAAAACTCATGCTTCTATGTTTAAAATCGATGATTTCCATCTCTTTTACCATGTTCTTCTAGGGTTTTCGTTTCTTTCTATTTTACTTTCTAGAGAAGCTCTAGTTTGGTTACCTATGCAACTTAAAACCTGATCTTGGGTCAAATGGTGTTTTCTCCCTCTCCCTCTCTCTTCAATTATCTCGATTGGTTTGATGATGTGGCAATTTCCTATTGGTCAGTATTGAAAAATTCATATCTTCTAACCCGCTTATTCAAATTTGATAAATAAATATGTTTTGGAACTATAAAATTAATATCTATCTAATATAAATATTTTCAAGGTCTAATTTCATTGTTTGATGAAGGGTGATTTTTGTAAAATGAATTTAATGCATAAAAGACATAAAACGTACATTTTAATCCTCATAACTCCAAAATTAACATAAAAATATGTTTTCTTGATCAGGAGAACCTAATAAGTTCATTGGTGATATTTTTAAAAGCTAAATCCGAATTTTTCTAAAATTAGGGTTTCTATACATTAATGTGCACTATGTACTCTAATACATGTTTATACATTGAAAATAGGCAAAGTGGAACTTGGACTCAATTAAAGTGGTGAAAGTTAGTAATTGATATCAGTAAGAGAGGTATGTGCATTCCATACACCCTATGTTGGGATAATTGTAGCCAAACCCTATATTTCCCTAATGAGGCTCTAAATCTTCTATTCTTGAATCCTAATGTTTTTCATGCCTCAAATTATATTAGAATTTCTTCTTTTATTGGTCTTATACCCCACTGCCATGTTTATTGAATACTATGACTAGTTTTTCTATGACTACTTTTCTAGCATGTAGATTTATGTTCTATTTAATTTAAAGTAGCGGTACTTATGTACAACCACCCACGGAGGGCATGTATTTAATCACCCTGGGGAATGTTTTTATGCTCCCCTATATAATTGTGTAGGTGACTGGTAATGTCTTATTCTCCCCTCACCTATAGGTTCGAGGTCCGGTAGGTGCCTCAACCCTACTTAGTTAGGTAGACATAATTATCTTACATGCAAATCCTTTTTAATATAATTGTTAATTGCAAGTTTCTTTTGAATATAGCCTCATACTCTTGTTATCTTCATCTTATGATGATCCTTAGCATGTTCTTATTTTCTTTACTTATGTTGTTATCCTAGACTAGTTTTGTGACACATGCCTTATTTTCTTTCCCCTTTTACTGGGTGCTTTCCCAACCACCCAGGTGTTGGTGCTGAGTAAGGAGAAGGACAAGTTTGAAGGAAGTCATCTTAGGAGTAGATCTCAAGCTATTTGAAAGGATGTCTAGGTTTCTATAGCTAGATCCTTTTCTCATATCTTTTTCTTTTGGGAACAATCATGTAATGAATAATGAAAGCCATGTAATAGGCTTAGTACTTTTATTTTCACTGCTATTGACATTTTATAATGTATCTGGTGCATGCTTATTTACTTGGAATATTATACATGCATCCCTCAATATCTTTTGTCTTTCTAAAAAGATGGATGTTTTGTACTTCCTTTAAATTTTAGTAAGGAGGTGATCTTGCCTCTTTACAGTATGGGAGCTGAAGTAACAATTTGATTTTTCATTTGACACTATCTGACCCGATGCCTTAGAGAAATCTTTAAGGATTTTGTTGATGACGCTGGCTTGGGCTATGGATGCCTCACCCATCAGTAGGATGTCATCTGCAAATAAGATCTCAGACAGTTGAGTACTACTGCGGATTAGTGTATTAGGTTTCCAATCACCAGCTTGGACAGAGTTGGAGATGGCCTGGCTAAGCCTTTCCATGCACATGACAAAGACATAGGGGCTTATGGGGTCCCCTTGTCTTACACCTTGGGACTGTTTGAAAGGAGGGAGGGGCTCCCCTTCCCATAAAATAGAGGTTGAACCTTGGGTTATAATTTGCATGATGATGGTGCTCAGTTTATCAGGCATTCCAATATTGATAAGGGTATCATGGATGATGTTCCAGTTCATTTTATCAAACGCCTTAGCCAGGTCTAGCTTGATGCACATGGGTTTTTTCTTGGTTGAACGAGCTTTCATAGTATGGATGATTTCTTGCACTCAAAGAATATTGTCACTTATGCATCACCCTGGAATGAAGCTAGATTGAGTAGGGGAAATCCAACTATCAAGGAAAGGATTGAGTCACTCCACTATGACTTTCGAGATAAGTTTGAAGCTCCCGTTATTAAGGGAGATAGGCCTGAAATCACTACAGTGCTGTGAAGAAACAACCTTAGGAATGAGGACCAGATAGGAATTGGAAATAGATGCATCTATGCATTCAGTTTGGAAGACATCGGTTGCAGTGCAGACAAGTGAGTCACCTACACTGTCCCAATTTTTTTGAATAAAGTTTGTGTACACCCCATCAAGGCTCGGGGCTTTCAGTGGCGCCATTGAGAAAGCAACTCCTTTGATTTTTGTTGCAAGAGGAATGGAGCTCAGTTGCACTCTGGTACTATTGTCAATGCCTGGGAAAGCACCAGGATATTATTAGATGGTGTTGGGGTCTGGCCACGTCTTCTATGTCATAAACTTCTCGAACCAATGACAGAGCAGTGTCTTGATGTCATTGATGGAAGTGATCCAGTTACCGTCCTCACCTTTAAGACGAGTGATTATGTTGTGGTGGCGGCGTGCCTTGACGTACGATTGGAAAATTTTGTCATTGTTGTCACTAAACTTTAGCCGGTCAATGTGTGGCTTCTGTTTCCAATCAACCTCTTCCTTGATGAGGATATGGTGAAATTTTCCTGGAGATGTAAAGACTGATCTACAATAGGTATGGAGTTAAGATGTTTATGAGATGCCTGGCATCTATCGATGCGGGCTATGAGTTTTATTTTCTCTTTATTCTAGCTAGCTAGGCACTTAGAGTTTCATTTAATAGCCTCTTCCTTGAAGACCTTAATGGCTTCCTCAAAACTCTCTTGATGTGGCCACTAACTCAGGAATTCCTTACGAAATTTATGTGTGAGATTCCTGCTGGATTTTGTTCGAAAGTTGAAGCTTCCAGGAACCCGATTCCCACAAGAAAGGAGAATTGAGTGATGGTCATAGTAGATCCTGGGAAGGACCGTGGATGATGCGTTATCAAACTTCTGGATCCATTCTTAATTGACTAGCACTCTATCCAGTCGTTCAAGGAGGTTCAGGAGCTTGAATGTGAAATTGATGTGTGTCTTCATGTCTGCTAGGCCAGTATTGAGAAAATTTTCCTAAAATATTTTGCTATCACACTTTTCAAAGTACTTGCTTTCGTGCTTTTCATTTATGTACAAAAGAGTATTGCAGTTTCCCATGATTGGCCATGCCTCAGTCATGTTTTGGGCAATGTTTTTGAGTTTTCTCCATAAAAGGTTGCGCTTCGTGGGGTTAGGACTGGCGTAAATGATTGTGAGGTACCAGGAGTTGTTTACCTTGCAGTGAGTGAATTGGCAGTGACTGAGAAGTATTTCCACATTATACTAATGTTGGTTCCACACAATCCATATCCCACCCAAGAAGCCATTAGCCTCTACTCTATGGGATGATGAGAAACCAAGTTTTTTAACTATTCAAGATGTTGTGGTACCACTGTAGCGAGGTTCCACAATAGCAAATATTTTGATTTTGTAGGTGTTCGTCATTTCTTTGATTAATAGAGTTTTCTTGTCAAGGCATGCCCCTTGAATGTTCCACCAGAGGGCATTCATCATGGCAAGCATTTATTGGAGAGTTGCGCACAGTCCCACAGACTGGTCCTCACCGTCAGTGTTCATGTTGTCTGGTATTTCAAAGTTGGTCGCCTCCAGGTGCTTCCGAAACTCTAGTGCCCTTTTGACATGTTGATTAGGTTCATGATCGGGTTGATCACCATGTTGGTGTTCATCTATTCGGCCCTTCTTGCAAACGCAATCTGAGCTCTGGTCAGCTTGATAGATTATCTTTCTGTTCCTCAGCATCACCTACCCACTGGCGTCCTTGATGTGGTAGTTCAAGCTCAAGAGGGTTGGGATGAGAGGTGCCTTGGGACGTTTTGTCATGAATTGGAAGATCTTGCCATCAGCAGAGTTGTTCTGATGACCGATGCTTACTTCATCCTCTTCAAATCTAACAGCAATGTCAAACTTTGGATTGTCTGACCTCGTCTTGTTTTGGATCTCTAGAGGGACTTTCTGGTTCTCTATAGCTTGTTTCTTCCTTAGCTATTTTTTGACTTTTTTCTCAATACTGGTTGGAACCCATCATCTTGGTCTGACGTTTCATCATCTGTGAGTTAGATTGTGTTATCTGCTCACTTGTTGTGGCGTGGATTGGGGGCGGGTGGGTAGTAACCTTCTTGTTTCTCTTGTTTGCAACTTCTTGCTTGTAGCATTCTGGCATCTTTGCATGGATCTATGTCATATAATTAACCACAGGGACATGGATAGGGATCGACATTGATGCAAGATCACATGATGTCTTTGGATCATTCTTGCATTCAATATCGATATGGCCAAAATAGTCACATTTCAGGCAGAATTGACACAGGTTTTCATACTCCATGCGGAAGTGCTCACCGTTGATAAAGATCATTGACAACAAGGGTTTGGTAGTGTCTACCTCGACCGTAGTGTAGGTGAATTTTCCTCTGTTGCCTATGAGGGTGTTGGCATCAACCTTGATAGTTCTCCCCATAGAATTACCAATCTACTCGAGGATTTGATTCTAGTATAAGAAGATCGATAAGTCAGCGACCCTGATCTAGACTACCAACTTGTGGGGGGTCGGATCAGAGGGCCTGAAGGATGGGGACCATGATTGGATTGACAAGTAATTGCCAAATATAGTCCATGAGACACCGGTCATCACTTTCACATAATCACCTAGGTTTCCTGATTGAACAATGTAGTAGCCATTGTCTAAATCAATGATCCTAAATTGTGTTGTTGGTTGCCACAATATGTTGATCTTGTTGACTAACACTTGGAACCCGATGGTGATGCCAATTGCATTGACTACCACCGCATGCTTCCATGGTGTGAGGAGGGGCTGGATGGATTCATGTTTGACAGTGAAGGAGGGGAAGACATCGTTGAGATCCATTTGGATTTCCTCTGTAGTTAGGATATCTGGTGATGTCAGGATGATGTAGGATATTAGTCCAACGTCCTTGCCAACATACGCCTCCTTTTATGTTTTCTTGGGGATATCTTCATTAATCACGTCGACGCTTGAGTCCATGCTAACAATGAAGTCAGCCTGATTAGAATCATCATTTTCCTTGTTCATGTGGGAGTCGTGTATCACATAATCAGCCACTCCTACACGATCAGAGTCATGCTCATGTTGTTGGGATTTAGGAGGATGAGTGTGGTGGTCTTGGCCTCTACCACCACGGCCGCCAACTTGGCCGCCTCCACGGCTCCCAAACCCTAGCACCATCATTGAATTCATTTTATTTTGTAATTTTAGTTGTTACATAAATTTTTATTCTATTAAAATATCTTTCTTTGATTTCATAATTTTTAGTCTTATTTCATAGTTTCTTTTCTTATATTTTTGTAATTTTTATTATCTAATGAGACCCATTCTAGTAGTATATCTCCTCATTCTGCTAAGTTTCCATTCCACCAGTGTTGCTTTCCTTAGTTTACTTTGTCTTCTTTCTCAGCTTATCTTTGTAATGTTTAGTTCTTCTACAATTTCTAATTTTGTAAAACTAGTTTTTTATTTATTCTAGTTTAAATCTTTTATTTCTATCTTTTATTCCTTTTTGTAATTTAAATCTTTCAGAAAAAATATTTTTTCAAATGGAGTGGTCAACACATTATGGTTCACAATGTCAACTGTGTGGTTATTACAAGCATACATCACAAGTTTGTCCAAGTGTGTCCCCTCATTTTATGGTGGCACCTTGTAATATTGAGTCTTCCTACCAAGGTGGATATAATGAAAATTACAATCCACAACCTTTTGAAGATTATTATGAGGAACAATGATACTCATATCATGATGAGGGGTTCTATGACAAAAAATATTATGGAGGGTATGGTGAGGATAACCAAGAAATTGGGGGGGGGGGGCTATAAACATTATTGTGAAAACCAATATACACCTCAGCAATAGTAACAGATTAGAGCACCAGAAAAAAAATATTAGCAGAGCAACATGAAATACTCAAAAATCAACAAGCCATGTTAGCTACTTTTCTAAAGGCCCAATCATAGAAACCCCTGGAGAAACCATAATATCCTATGATGTTTTTTCCCAATGATGACGATCATGATCCTATGTTTATGTTATTTATGTCAGATTCTACTAAGGAGTCACATTCTTTGTGCGATGAGAACATTGGTACTCCAACCCTTTAGCTAGAAGCTTTATTACCTCGGTATGAAAAGTTGAAGCATGAGAGTCATCCTTATTTTGAATCTCCAACAACTCTTCCTATCGCTGGCATAAATCCTGGTGCTATCAATGACCAATCCACTTTGGTTATATCTATCTTGGATAATAAGACACCATCCTCCAATGATGAAATAGTTCCTCACACTCTGGCATGGACACTTTCTTTTTCAAATACGGCTGATCTAGAAGGGGAGACACCACCCTTAGAATAAGTCCATGTACCCCCCTTTCTTTGTTTATAAGGAATATGTCCTCATTTTTATCCTTCATGAACCCTTGGGGATTCCTTTCATCCATCAATCCCTTTGACCATAATGTTGATTGCATGATTTCTTAGGAGAACAAAGTTATTTATGATGTTGATTGTAATTTAATTGTTCTTTTCATTTCGGCACCAACTTTCTTATATGCATATCAATATGATTAGATAAAACCTGAGCTTAGATCCTCCACCTACTCTTGCACATATGTAACTACATAGGTTGCCCGTTGGGAAACCGCCAATTCCCCCAATCAACATCCATCTCCAACACTTCCTACACTACTGAAGGAAGATATGTGGATATTATTGGAGGGACTGTGAGGCAAAAGGAAATATTAACGCCCCTTTGAGCATCCACATCCATCTGATGGAGTATTATGAAGATCTAGTAATGAAGGTTCTAGCCCTCACACACATTCCATAACCTGGACATTCTTCAAGCTACCAGTCCCCCTGGGGATCTCCGCAGTTTTCTTCCCTCTATCTCAGATTTAAGTTTTGTTTGGAACAAAAAAAATCAATGTTTGGGGTGGAGGTGGGTGGTATGCACTCATTTAACCCACTCTGCATTAAAAAAAATCAATTTCCATTATGTTATGTAGTTTAGTTTTAAAAAAATTAAGAATTTTCCTTTAGTTGTGGCCTTTATCTAGTTG
Source organism: Alisma plantago-aquatica (assembly GCA_963693085.1). Lineage (NCBI taxonomy): Eukaryota > Viridiplantae > Streptophyta > Magnoliopsida > Alismatales > Alismataceae > Alisma > Alisma plantago-aquatica. The sequence continues at coordinate 257,389,308 of OY856412.1, forward strand.
GTTACCTAGTTGACCATGATGATATGCATGTTTATCGATACCCCCCATGAATGATGCAACTTATTTTGTAACATAATTTATAAACCTGCCATTGATAGAAATTATTTTGTCACCTAGGATATTAATTAACACCATTCCTTGGAAAAGATGGCAAGTCGTAGAGGACTGATAGGATTCAAAAACAATGTTTCCTTATCTAGAGTTGTAGATTGACTTGAAAATTTTCTTGATTGTGCATAACTCGAAAATTAATTGATCCAGTGTATGATACTCCCAATGCACTTAAATTTACAAAAATGAGTTGCATAATGGACAATATTTTTCTAACATCTTTCATCACCTTCGTATCTCTCCATCCACAATGAAAAATAGAATTAAAAAGCCAATGTGTCAAACTCCAAGTTTGGGGTTGCACACCCCCCTTTTTCCTCCCTCTTTTACTACTTCCATACACCTCATAAATCTAACAGGAGAATACCATCAAAAAGACATCAAAAAGAGCACACCAAAATATACAACCAATGTAATTGCAAATAAAGAAATAAAATCCATCAAGTTGAATAGAGGAGAGGTTGTTTCTTCCATACCTCTTTCACTCCACTTTTAGACTCATGGAAATCTACATGACCCCATCAAATCCTTGAGTCATGTTTTTGTGCAATGACTTGTAAGAATATATGGAAGTACCAAATACAAAGGAACTGTGAAATCTATTTTATTTTAGGTCTTGAAATGGAACCAAGTTGTGAAATAATTTTGAAGTAGGGGATGTGAAAATTATTTTTGTTAATCCAGAAAGTTAAGGTTGCTTGGTCGTAAAAAATTGTAAGGACATAATTGGTGTTATGCAAGTGATGATGATAGGTAGAAATCATTATGTGGTGATGCTTTTAATTCAATTTTGCTCGAGGATGAGCAATGCTCAAGTTTGGGGTAGTTGATAAATACATATTTATCAATTTTATTTACATCTTTTAGATATCTTTTTAGGATTGTTTTTTTAAATTTTTTTAGAATTAGAATTAATTGTATTAGTTTAGATTTTTCCTATTTAATTAGATATGTGTTTGTATTTTGTAGGAAAATGGAAAAATCACTCCAATGGTTAAATACTCTTGAAATATATTTGCACAATTTTCTGCAGCCCTGGTATATATACCCCACACAAAAATAATAATAAATTTTGCATCTCATTGTAAAATTCAACGCACATGTTAGAAAGAAAATTTAATGTTCTACCTTAAAAATATATTTTGGACAGATTTCCAATCGGTCGACTGATCTTACGAGTTGATCGACTCATCATTTCAGGAATCAACAGCAATCAGAGTCACATGGTAAAAATATTAAAAGAAGACAACTCAAAAATTTGCCCTTTTTTGGGAATGAATTAATATTGTAAATGTATACTCCTTTGACTAGGAAATTTAACCAATTCCATATGTTTTTATGTGGTGGACATAATTCAAATAAATACTCAGTCAAATGTTGAAACGATAAAATCATCAATGCGGTCAAGGTTTGGGCAATGTGACTTTGGGCTTAAGCAAGTGATTAAATGCAGTTGACTAGACAATACCAAAGAGAAGGAAATCTAGACGCCCCCACAGCCATTCCTGCCAGGTTTTTTTGCCTCCTTCCCCCGTGTATAAGAGGGGGGGACTCTAAAGCAAACAGGATCTCTTCTTCTATCATAATTTGTATCACTACTTGTAGGATCCCTTGTAATCTTGTTTTTGCTTCTTTCCTTATATTATGTCTGAGTAGTTTCCTTTCTAAGGCATGGGGACTAGCCTGATAGCCTATTATTATTTAATGTAATCAACCCTTGTCTCAATAAAAGAATGATTTCCTTCCATCCTACTTTGATTATTGGATGAATTGATATATCCTTGTAGGGGATATGATCATAGATCCCCTTAAGGATGAACCGATAATTCCTTAATTGTGATTGTTATCCTTTTATCTTTTGATCTTAAACTTATTTTTCTGATAGAATGATTATATTCATGTGTGGGTGTCGAGATCACAGGCCCTTGCATGAACAAACTCATGATCTTTTGATGTGATCACCTGATTTATATTATGATCTATTCTACCCATTTGACTTATTTGTTATAGCATATAGTGACATGATCAGCTGATCCACGGGGCGCAAACGTCGGATAGGAATCACATATATATGATGAGATCTCAGGCAGTTATGTGTTGGATGGTTGGACGAGGATCTATAAATGCTAAGATCAATGGGTTTGCAGGAAATCCAGCCCTTGTATGATTGTGCTCTGAAAGGACACAATCTATATGGTCCTAGTTTGATTATTGAGATCTAGGAGTTGATTTGTTGAGTAAAAATATGGCTATTGGTGGTGATCCCCCAGACCCCCAGTTTCCTTTTATCATTTGATCTTGACTATTTTATTTCTACACTTTTGTTCTATTCTTAGCATTAATCAAACAACTTTGACTAACTAGATTTTTCCTTCTCATTTAGTGATTGGTTTTGGATTGTAACCAATTTCTCTCAATCGTCCCTTAGATTGATATCTAGCTATACTAAAGTTTACTTGATTCTTACACCAAGTTGACAACCTGGTTAGAAGGTAAAACTCTAGGACCTTTCCTAGTGATTGGTGTGAAATGGAACGCATCACCGATTAACATACTTAATGCACTATTGTGGTAAATATTGATCAAATGATGACCGTACTTTATGATTGCAAATCTAATCAATAACTTTTTCCACCTTGTAGCCTAATAATTGTTTTTTATCATACTTTGTTTTATTTGTTGTTTCATGATGCTAATATATATTGTTGGGACCTTAGTTGATGAATCTTGACAAATATTAAAACCATGTTCCTAAATGACATCTAATGCTTAAACAACCTTGAAATCAATATATATACCTCTATTTAACACAAGGATCAGCCCCTGACTCCATTTTGTCTATGATTGTCCTAAATGGCACTCAGCGCATGTATGTGCCCTCTATGTCTATACTTGACTATAATTGTTTTGAAATGATGACTTGACTCCTTTTGTACATCAAACCCTCCTAGATATTTCATATAAGTAAATTCATAAATTATTGTGACCTTAATTTCTAAGTCTAACCCCTTTGGTGATACAATGATGTATGTGATCCTATTTTACCCTTAAATGCTTAATGTGTCATATATTATTTGAATTATGTTCTTTGCTCTAGAATTGTTAGGAATGATTTTCTTACGCTCTCCCCCTCAAATAAGGCTTCATTCTAATATTCTTGAGCCCTCAATGTGGATGTCCCACTTAGGTCATATGATGGACCATAATGATGTAAGTCATATATGTTGGGTATTGAATGAATGTTGATATGATGATACCAAGTTTGGAAAATGATGCATAGACCCTAGGGGACATCCGCCCAACTTTTGGTGAGTTATATATAACCTGATTTGGAAGATCATAAACCATAAAATTAGGAAACTTTGAACCTCACCTGGCCAAAACCCAAAGCAACTTCAGACCCAGGGAAACTCTCCTCCTTCTCCTCCTCTAATTTCATCTCCTCAGCTTCGAGTCCCATCAACCTACTTGGTCTTCTCCATTGACGATGAAGATCTGGTTTTTGAACCTTCGATCACCCTGACCCAAATTGATGCTTAGGTAAGCATCGCCTTTGACCCTTGAATGATTCTACATTGTTTGTTTGACCTGTAGTTTCCTACGTCGCTACACCCTATAGGGCCGCTACTCATTCTCCATGGAACTTATTTCCATGACACTCCAAGGGCCCTCTGGCCACTATGAATGGATGGACGAGCTTATGAAATGTCATGGAACATTGAGCTAGTTAGAGTTAATGATAAAAAACAATAGATACATGTTATCTTGGTCTTAATTAGGTGTGTCTTGTAGCTAGATGGTCAAGGATAAGTTACACTATGAATCTCTAAACTTGGTTATGGGTTTTAAGTAATTATATGTTTGTGGATTTCTTGCTTGAACTTGCTATGTATGCATTTTTTTACTTGCTTAAATATTATCTTGTAGCATTCTAGTATTGTATTCGATGTTTATAACTTGAACATATAATATAGAACTTCATTATACAATTGCAGAAATAGAGTTTTCCTCAATGACTTTGGTCATTGAGGTCCCTCATGTAGAAATAGGGTTAGCTACTCTTGAGCACCCCCACAGAGTCTTCTAATGGGAAGTTGGTCAAAGGCCTTATCGATACATAATGTTGTTAGTATAATTGGAATAAATTGACATAATACATGGATTCTCATTTTGTTAAAAAATTAACTCATTTATTCTTATTCATTTACTTATAAAATCTTTTTAATTATGCAAAACTTACGTACATGTATCTTTTTGTCATGTACTCAACTCCTTGTATGTTTACCCGCTTGTTTCATGTATTTTTGGGTTCAAAGATACCTTTGGAGTTTATGGCTTGTGAGCCGGTGGTCAAGTGTGTTTGTTGTAGATCCAAGTTTAGTGCACATGATTAGACTTGTATAATGTACTTTCAGTATGTAATTAGAATCTCTCTGTACTTCAGTTAGAGCGACGTTAACACAAGATACAATGTTCAAAGGACAAGCTATCGTAGATTTCACAAAGATCATTCCACTCATTACACGTTAAAATTTCACACTTGTGGGTAGAGAAGGGTGGATCTCATATTTCACACTATTCATAAGTTGAATATCTTTGAAAAAGAATACTAATTTGTTTATTAAATGTCAAGATGGACTAATTTACTTAGAAGAAAAACTAATATGACATACTTTTAAATTACACCATTTATGAATTACTTCTGACACAACAACATTTTGGATTAAGACTACTAGGTAAAAATTACAACTTAAACTGGTGGATTCAACAAAATAATTTTAACATTTAATAATATCATAAACATGTGAAAATTGTGAATTTTTATAAAAATGTCCATATCTTTATTTTTCTATAGCTGCAAGAGACAAGCACACTCGTATAAAGTGTAAAGCCCACTTCAAATGGTACTTTTCACATTTTACGATGTTGTAAATTTCAGATACACCTTATTGAATCTGCCAACGTAGGTGGTTCTTTCTAACAAACAGAATAATTCTTAGGAAAAAATATAAATTTAGTATACTTTTACAAAAATATTTACCAACATAGCACACTTTATAAAATATTTTCCAAAATAGCACACTTTGGTCTAAAAATGTCACTTTGTGTTGAGCTTTATGTATCCAGGCCTGAAATGTGCCACAAGTATTGGCGTGTTTAAAATTTTAAAAAAGGCAAAAGTTCAAAAGGCAAAAGCTCAACTTGAAGTGGTGCTTTCACCATTGCATCAAACATGGTGTCAAGTTAAAAGCGCCGCACAAAGTGGCAGTTTTGGCTTTTTTTATTTTTTTTATTTTTTTTTTATTTTTTAGTTTTTCATTTAAAAATAAACATGTCAATATTTGTGGTGCTTTTCAATTCTGGATACAAAAACGCCACTTTGAATGGCGGGTTCTATACAAAATGTGTTATTTTGGAAAATATTTTGCGAAGTGTGCTATATTGGTAAATATTTTTTTAAGTGTGCTAAATTGGGTTTTTTTTCCTAATTCTTATTAGGGTGCTACACTAGCTATATTCTGGTTAAAAGACTATCGTATTGAGTTTTCTTTTCTTTTTCGTGAAAACTTTGCGGACCTGACTTCTTTCCTTGCTCTGCATGGCATACTTATTCCAGTAGTGTACATTCGTGATACACCAACAAGAAATTGTCGTGATCCAGAATAAGATTATTTCCATCTTACAGATGTGATTCAAAATACTTTATTAATTATGTATTGAGTATAAAGTATAAACCAGTAGCACCTCTCTCGTGGAGAAGGCAAGCGACTTACATAGATATGCACGCAAGAACATATAGCTTCTGCTGCTCAGAAGCAGCTCTTATTTACTTATTACTATATATCTTTGGATGTGGTTTCGTGTTTTACAGCACAGTCATGTATTATCTTCACCAGTAACGACGGCAGTAGCGCCAGCAGTAGCCCTGGTGCAAACGGCAACAATACCAGGATCCCACACCGTGATATCCACCTTGGTGATTTGCTTCTACTCCATCTGTTCCACAAAGGAACATTTCCAAACACAGATTTATGTCATAATTGAGGGCATTTCTAGTATTTAAAGTTTCTTAAATGTAAAGATTAATAGCAATAATGATATAATATATTAACGAAGGTATTTCTCGATGTCATTGTTTCAGCACAAACTCACCTGGTGTCACTTCTTGCGCTTCTTCAAAAAGCTCCCTTGACGCTAAAGCTTGGGAAGAAACAAGTGCAAGGGTGATTACAAGTATGCAGAAAACTACAAATATTTTGGATGCCATGTTTATTGGCTAACAGGCAGCAATCACGTTATGTTTTGGTTGTCAATGGGGGTGTGAGATGGGTACAAGAGATCCCCTCTATTTATAGCGACTTGGAGCAGGTCCACTTCAAAAAAGATAGCGCTATTTGCTTTGTTTCTTCTTTATCATCTCGGGAGAACTCAAACAAATACAATCTATTGCATACCTGAATCTGACTGGGTCCATGATTGGAAACATTATGGACAACAAGTGGTAACTTCATTGTGTAATGGCGCACAATAACATGATACAATCTACTTTCTAAGTTGCTAGGCTTAACAGCATTGTAATCCAAACCCACCGCATCTGACTTGGTAAATGACACATACTGTTTGCTATGTAATACATTTTTGTTAATTTCACACCCATGAACAGATTGACAGCTGCCGCGTCAAGATATCATCCTGATACTGTTACTATATGCTTCTACGGAATCTATGCAGTACTTTTTATATGGTCAAAACCTAGGGCCTGTTCTGAATTAAGCTGTATTTTAAGAAACAAAGAGGTCTTAGTCTCACATTGGTGAGCTTTAGACCTTCTTTTTAAAAAGATTCTTATGCACGTATTAATCTTGAGGAGCAAAAGGGGAGATGTGCCTCTCGCGTGCATGATGGGGGGGTGCCTTTAGAGAATAAGACGATGTAAGAAAATAAGAAACTCAATACTGTGTAGATTAAGCATGCTACCGTTGTAAGAGGGATAAGACGATGTACACCACCTCTTTTCAAGGTGGAGGTAGCCAATCTATAGGGCTTATGTATGTGTTGACAATGCAATTTTGAACCATCTCGCTAATTTCATGTTTGGGACTTTCAAGGAACAACTTCATTTTATTTTCTACTCAAAGTAACCTAGAAATAGTTCATATATTTTATAATCCCAACCTACTCATAGGACTACTCATATGTAAATTGCAAGCCAAAACGGATTATGGATGACGTCAAAACTCTACTTGATTTTTTAAGTGCATACAAAATATGCTCATATATACAAATGGATTTGAATCTAGAGAAATTTGAACTCCTCTCTATCAATAAATATTTTATTTACAAAAAATGTTTTTTCAAAGACAAATAAATTATGTGCATGTAATAACATTTATGCATTTATCCTTGTTGAAACCATGATCATTCACACTCAATCCCATTACAAGAATATCCACGCTATTATAATGTTATTCCTCAAATTTTATGGGTTAAATCTGTTCTTTTCTATAACCTTTGTGAAGAGCAACTCTTTATGGTAACAAATATAAACATGTATTTGTACTAGATATAGAGAATGAAGAATATCTTTTAAGAGATTCCATTTGTAACACCAAGATCTACTAGTATATTTTTTGTGTGTGGAGCCAATAGTTGTGAGTCAGTTACATATAAGACTGGAAAAAAAGACTACAACATCGGTTGTTGAAATGTATGCATCGCAATAAATTTATCAATAGGCATTGAACGAAAAAATTGGGTACTACTTATGTTATTGTATGGCTTTATAAAGTGGAAACTAACATAACATATAGCCTGAGAAAAATCATTTACCCGATGAATTGTGAGATAACAACATATCATGTTGCTTTGGCATAAATTGGTATTGTATTGTTCTCATGATGTTCCCCATGAAATAATAGTTCCGTTCAAATTAGCCTCTTACATCAATATTAAATGGTAAATCAATGTGTAAGTTTCTTAAAATATAATTACTTCCTCTAATATAATTGTGTCCTCCAATTACCTTCAACGTCATTTTTTTAGACAAAAATCAACTAGGAATAAATGGGTTATATAATTATATTAATTTTTTGATATAACATTTTGTGTTAATTTATCTAGGTGAATTGTCACAGAGTGGCTGTGTTCTATAAATATAAAAGCTTCATAGTTATGTCAATTATCAGACCATAACTGACCTCATAAACCTTCACTATTTAGTCAATTTTTGAAGAAAATTAACGTAAAACAAAAATATGGGTGTCATTTTGGTTGTCATTGGTTTCTATCTTATAGTCGACATTGTAGGTCTATTAGTAACACTAGTGAAATCTTTCTTCCTCCATTTCTCTTTGCCTTTGCATTTCACAAAAACCCTTCTTCTTACCCTGACGATTTCCATGTCGCTAAGCGTTCATCCTGACTCCCTGCAACATAGTTAAGCCTTCGTCCCCAACTCCTATTAATGTCATTATTATTGGATATTACTGTTATTGGCCTCCTCTGTTGCTATTGTTGGTGCCAGATATTGTTGGTCATTGTCACTGCTTCTTTTCATTTGGTCATTGGCCTTCTCTTTTGTTTCTATGGATACCTTTATTTTCGGTCACCCCTGAGGAGGAAAAAAACTCTGCCTCCTCTATTGTGACCCAAAGAAGGTCATTTTCTCTACTTCTTTTTCTTTCTTTTTTTCTTCTTTATTTAGGGTTTGCTCTTGTTTTTCTCTTTTCTCACACTATATTGCTTATATTATTGTTTGTTTGATTTAATTTTTTTACTTTATTTTTGTGTTGAAATTTTGCACAATTAGAATACATATTTAATGTCCTACTTTATCTAACTAGCATTGAAAATACATGTATAATTGCTTGTTTGATTTTTCTAGAATGTATAATTTATGATGAAATGTTCCTTTATTATCTGTTTTTGGATGTATTGTTCAATTTTAACAAGATAAATAATCACACTTAAGAATTAATATACTGAATTGGTATGAATTTACCTAGATTATATTAATTTGGTTTAGAATGAAATTGATATGCATGCATTTCTAAACTATAAACCTTGAATCCTAAACCCTTAACCCCTAATCCCTAAACCCTAAACCCTAATCCCTAACGAAACATATTTTATTGGTTTAGAAACACATCTAAGATTTATTCATTAGGATTAAATCTTGGATGGTCTGGTTGGGATTATTCTTGAACACTTAATCTCACTTAGCATGTGAGTGCATAATGCATGTTTGGTTTTTTCAAGAATATTTCGACGGTCATTTTCCTATGTGTTCTGTAGGTACATATGTAGGTGGGTATTTGCACATCCACGTCAATGTACTTGGAGAATTGTGGGGAAATTTTGTTGAATCATTCTTGAAAATCAAACATATATTATACACTTACTAGTGAGATTCAGTGTTTAGAAATGATACAGGTGATACACATTTATCAACATGAACGCTATATATATATATATATATATATATATATATATATATATATCATGTTAGCCTAGAAACTCGTCCAAGATTTACACATTAGGAGTAAATGTTGGATAGTCTCTAATTTGGGACTACGCTGGAAAACTTAACCTCACTTGTGATGTAAGTATATAATTCATGTTTATTTTCAAGAATATTTTGACAATCATTCCCTTGTTTGGTCTTTGGGTACAACATAGCTAAATGCTTTCCCATCTTCATAGTTGTATTGGGAAATCAGTGGGGAAATGTTGCTAAAATATTCTTGAAAGTCAAACATGCATTACACACTTGCTGGTGAGATTAAATATTAAAAAATGGGATAGGTGGTACACATCATTAATATGAGTGCTAAATATGTTGTAAAACTAACTTGATTTCATTACAAAAATAATGTATTTCAAAATACTCAGTGTACAGTTAGTTTAGGTTCATAATGGATCAGCATTTGATGTCCATAAAAAATCATTAGACTAAAGAGATTAGAAATGGTGTTGATGAGTTTATAAGATTTGCAAAAGAACATAGGAGACAACTTGGAGATCGCTTCTATTCTCACTGTAGAAATTACAGTAACAACTTGAAGGTTAACATTATTGATGAAATTAAAAGTCATATCATGAGAAATAGGATTAGACCGGCTATACCAAATAGTACTAGCATGGCGAGATTCCTACTATGAGATTAGTAGATGTCAATAGTTGAACTTGTGTGGAATAAGAAATTGTCAACGTGCTGATTTGAACGAGTCAATTCTGAACAACATGGTTGATGTGATACTAGATTGTTGTAAGATAAATCTTACTAATCCACCTTCCTTATTCAAAAATAGTACACATGATGTTGAGAAACTATTATACTTAGGTTGTACTAAGTTTTGATGTTGTGTACTTTCTTCACATTTTATACCCAAAAAAAACAATAGGTGGAGCGACAAAAGTTTCATGTCTCTATTGAACGAGCTTCCAATCTCGACATAAAAAATAAAGAAATATGCTTCCCAATCAGAATGGAGGCTAAGAAGATACATGCATGCCCAAAATACTATGTGCTATTTCAAAAGGACGATATTGATTTAAAAGATTATCCAATACGGGGGCATCAAGGTACAAAATGATGACTTCGGGTAAGACCAAGATAGTCTCTCATGCCAAAGTGATGTGGTATCTACCTATAATACCACAATTTCAATAATTATGTGTTGATTTGATAGGTTCACATAATTCATATTGGCATTAAGAGGCAAAGACAAATAACGATTGGTTCCTACAACATGCATTTTATTTCCCACAATAGAAGAAAATATATTTCTTGTACCCTAAATTTGTTGGAGAAGTCGTGAATTTAGGAATTGAACTTTGTATTAATGGAATGAATATATAAAATGCATTAAAAATCCAACATAGCACTTGGCATGTTATGATTGTTAATATACAATCTTCCTCCTTAGTTGTGTATGAAATATAAGACGCCAAGATGTCAATATTGCTAGCAGGGTCAAAATAACCTGGAAATAACATTGATATTTACCTTGAGCCTTTAGTTGATGACTTAAAAATATCTAAGAAGAAAGAATTATGAGTTATGATGTTCACATGGAGAGATCTATATGTTGTTTTTCACAATTAATGACTTTACAATATACAAGAATTTTTTTCGATACTACATAAACCAAAGTGTGCCTATATGTGAGGAAAATGTCAATTTGTTATGTCTAAGATATGGAATCCAAACTGAATGTCTTGGTCATTAAAGGTTTCTCCCAAAAGTGCATCCTTACTGAAGTTGCACAAAGATTAGTGGCTCAACTGAGGAACAGAATTCCCCTAAACTTATGTTAGGGGAGGATGTTTTTGAAAGTGTAAAATGTATTTGTCAACAAACTTGATAAGAAACCATGTACTAAGCCCACATGTGATCAATATTTAATCATGAAGAGGTCAAAATTTTGGGATCTTACTTATTTAAGTTTACAATTAAGCATTATATCGATGTTGTGTGAGTTGAGAAAAATGTATGTTGCATCTTCATTGGTACTCTACTAAATATATCAGATAAGACTAAAGACAACGTCAAACTAGAATGGACCTACGTGAAATGGGTATAAGAAAAGAATTAACATCTGAGGTTATCAATGGTGTAGGCACATACTTGCCTCATGGTTGTTACACTTTGTCTAGACATGAAAAAAATATGTTTGTGAGAGCTTACTTAATGTCAGGGTACCATAGGGATAGTCTTCTAATATCTTTAGATTGGTATCAATGCATTATTTGAGGCTAATAGGTAGTAAATGTCATGATTGTCATACCCTAATGCATAAGATATTGCATGTGGCTATTCGATATATATTTCCAAAGTATGTAAGGTTTGCGATCACCAAGCTTTGTTTCTTCTTCAACACTCTCTATAGCAAAATTATACATGTTGAGAATATTGATAAGTTCCTAAGAGATGTGATCATTACCTTGTACCAACTTGAGATGTATTATCCTTATTTATTCTTTGATATCACCATACAATTGTTGTCCATTTGCCTAGGGAAGTGAATATGTTTGGTCTATTTTCTTGCATTGGATGTATCCTTTTGAATTGTACATGAGTGTGTTTATAGGTCATGTTTGAAAGTATTGTTGACTTGAAAGTAGTATTATTGAGGGGTTATGTGAATAGGGAGGTGATGTACTTCTACAATGATTTTCTGACTTGAAGTAAAAATCATTTAGATGCAAAGTCTTGTCACATTGAAGCTTCTTATGGCATGACTGAAAGGAATTATTCGTAAGCTATAGGAATAAGCACACTTACAATTTTACACAACCTCAAGGAAGTGGGCATTTATATAACCAAATACATGAATTTTATCAAGGGAAAATATTCTCAAGCCAGTTCAATGTGGCTTGCTAGAGAGCATAATCAAACATGTATTAGGTGGTTTGAAGATAAAACATTCCATCAACTATCTCAAATGTGATATGATATCATTGAGAATATCAAATGGCTCACATTTAAACCAAAAATAAATATTATAACAAATGAATGTTTGACATAAATGGATTTCCATACTACAAAAAGTGTCAAGATGATAAGTGTCGTACAAAATAGTGGGATCACCCTTCAAAAATCTTCTTTGTATTTTTCAAATGCAAAGCATAAGAGTCCATGGGAATGTAAGATATCCTATTATGGTGTCATCAAAGACATATGAGAATTTGACTACATAGAGTTCAGAATTCTTATTTTTAGGTGTAATTGGGTTGATAACAACAAAGGAATTCAAGTGGATGAGTTGGGTTTCGCAATAGTAAATTTTGAAAAGATTGGTGAGAAGGATCAGTCAGTCATCATGGCATCACAATAAAAGCAAGTAGTTTTGAGTCGATGACCATGTTAATGAAAAATGATACATCGTTATTCACAAGAAAAGGCAGTTCATTGAAGATCCTATAGATGAATAACAGTACTACAACAAGTATGATGACTCCAGTCTATTCTCAGAGGGCTTTCCAAGTGTAAATGTTGAAGATAAAACTAGTGAATATTATATGTGTCATGATCACACAGAATGAATATAAATTGGCAAGCAATCCAATCATACTAGAGGCATGACTTTTTCAATGAAAATAATGCATTCTGTTACATGTTAAATACTATGCATGTTTCTCGATCATTAATATATGTTTTATATGCTAGATGTGCATGTTTATAATAATTATTATTTATTTCCTATTTTTTATATTGTGAAGATTGTAACGATAAGGGTGTTGAGCATAGTGAGCATGTTGATCATGGTGAGGATGTTGAGCACCATGAGAAGGAGGTTGTTGTTGAGTCTACTACCTCATATAGTAGAGGCATCACGCTCATATTCAATTTAACAACACTTCGGGTTAAAGGTGAGACATTGGTCGTTGCTTTTGATGCTAATAGAAATCTTATAGGGGGGATCATAGTGCTTTTAGGCACCATTATGGGGCTAGTGCTCATAGAAAAATGCCAATAGTCACAGAATTGTGGCATAAAGTTGACGTTTCCATTAAAGACCTCTTCTAGAAGGACAGTTGTGAGTTATATGTATTTATACTAAGTTTCTTACTTCTTAACTTTTCATTTTTCATTTCTAAAAATAGTGTAATCACTTTTGCAGAGTGTTTTTCACCTTTATGAAAAAGCTCATTGTAGAAATGTGCAATAGTATTGTGGGAAGATGTGGTAGAATTTAAAGACAAATCAGATAAGAGAATACATAAATAGAGACAAGAGGAAGAAGGTTTCCACTGAGAAATATGGGTATCTTGATGTTGTTGTGTGGTACTATTTTTGTGCTTTGAGGAAGTCTGATGAGTTCAAGGTATTAAGTAACTTAATACACACTTATGATTTGATCAGTATATAATGAAAATATCTTTTTGACAACATCTTCATTCAAGTTATTCACATCAAAGATGTTGTAGGATAGGATCATGTCACTGATGTCTCCTTTCAAGATATTAAGTAGTTATTTGAGTATTAATGACTAAATACCTTTGCAATAGAAGTTTAGATACGGTGAAATCTTATGATTAAATAGATCGTTCTATGTGAATATATATTATGAATCATTTTCTATATATTAAGCCCATTACATATATTCTTACAACTATTTATATGTCAAGACTAGAATGTTTGAATTAGTTATTGTTGCATTCCTAGTTCCGTCACAGATTAATAGTGTATATAGAAGACAAACAACTATCTTTGATTATTTCACTCCTACATTTAAGTATTTTTCTACTATAAGAAAGGATGTGATTATCACTCCTTTTAGTGTTGGGTAAGTTGACATTTCTTTGCTTGTAATTTTAACCTATGTATTATTTTTATTCACCTAATATTTGATTTTTTTGCCTTGTTATTTATTCACAAATAGACATTGAGAATTTTTGGTGATCATTTCATGTGCGCAAATTGTGTATTATCTTGATTCATTGGATAACAAATTGATGGGAAATGGACACAAACTAAAATTTCCAATTGTGGGGAAAGTATAAACTTTTATCAGTCAACATATGTATTAATTACATTATTATATAACTACTCAATCATGCAACATGCACTAATTTGACTTAGAGGGGATAAAAGTATTCAGTGAGGCTGGAGGAGTTGTAGATAGACAAAAGAAATCTGGAGAAGTTTAAGGTAGTTTTGTGAGTCCAAATATAATATCAACTCTACTTATTTTTATTGATTAACCTCTCGTATAACTTTGAATTTGTAGTTCCATGCAAAATGTAATTGTTGGGTGTGCGGATACTATGCGATGAAGTATATAGATGTCATTTCAAATAGCATCACACGACATCCAAAATATAGGTAATATAGAGTCTAATAAAAAAATGTATAATCTAATTTAAATTATACATGCATACTTCATATAATATTATTGTATGATTATATCATTCTTTTTGCTAGTATTTAACACCTAGTATCCTTATGCAAGAGACACTCTAGATGAAATACAAGAATTTTGGCAAAGAATTTCATTGAAGAACTTGATTTTGAATTTGATCGTGATTGATTATACATAAAACTTTGAATATGATTGTTTGTATGATTTATAATTGGATCCATAACTATAGTTTGTATTTGAATTTAGATTATAATCAATGTAAGTGATTTTATAATTTGATTCAAACAAATAATTGAACTTGTGAATGTGAGTGTACAAGTGAATATTGAATGTGTGTCTAGAAACAAATGCATTTAAAAAATATGTATATGAATGCAGTGGAGAAATTGAAGATGTTGATGGGAAAGTGGATGTGTGTGTGTTTCTATATATATATATATATATATATATATATATATATATATATATATATATATATATATAGGGTATATCTTCGCTACCCATGCGGGTAACTAAGATTCGCTACCCGTGCATCAGTTTTGTAATGGGTAGGTATGCATTTGTAATGAGACAATCCAAATTTGTAATGAGACGACCACAATTGTAATACAAAGACTCGTTTTGTATTACAACACTGTTACAGTAATAAATATATATTTATTACTGTAACAACGCTGTAATACAAAACGAGTCTTTGTATTACAATTTCGGTCGTATCATTACAAATTTGGTTGTCTCATTACATATATGTGTCATCCCATTACAAAATTGATGCACGGGTAGAGAATCTTAGTTACCCGCACGGGTAGCGAAGATATACCCATATATATATATATATATATATATATATATATATATATATATATATATATATATATATATATATTGAAGGTATTGTTGTTCAAAACATCATGTTGTTAAGTTGACAAAAGGATGGAATATGTTGTTCATTAGAACATGAAGTTCTACATCCTACTGAACAACCGGACAACATGTCTATAAACCTACTACATAAACAAAATACATATTGTAACGTTAATTATGATAAGAAAAAAATTAACAATGAAATATTGTGGGGTTGTTTTTGCAACACAAACTAACATTACAGAACAATCTTATCAGTAAACTTTTCAACTGATAAACCAGCCTACTATGTTGTTTTATGGCTATGAACTGACATTGAACATGTGTGATGTTGGTTTGTAGGCATACCAAAAATACTGATCAATTTCAAAAATTAAAATTTTAGCTTCTTACTATGTCAGTTTCATCAAAAATCAACACCATTACTATATCAGCGCATCAGTTTTCAAACAAAACCAACATGACAGACCCCCTATTCAAACAAAATTTCTTGATAGGAAAGTTGTTTGCATCAATTTTTATGATCCTAGATGTCACTTTTGAGAAGCACTACAAGTGTTCTACATAAGTTTCCTCTTTCACCATATACTGACATTATAGCCATCGACCAGCAATGTTGTCCACCAATGTTAGATCCCTTAATAAACTGGCATGAAAGGCCAAATGTGTACAAGTGATCGTTCTTTTAATATTCCACTTTTGGAAAATTTAGTGAGAATATTATCCCTTCATAATGTTTGGATCTAACATCTAAAATTTCAGTATCAAACTATTATATACATAGAACATATGGTGAAAAGAAATATCAATGAGTTCTTGTATGACATATAATCCTAATATACAAAATAAGATGTAGGCTATTGAGATATTTCTTCTTGATATACGTCACACTCCTCTCCTACATATAGGAATGGAGGAAAGTACAAGGGAAGCAGAACATATGGTGAAAAGAAATATCAATAACTATAACACTTGCCATCAATGTAGAGTGGGGGTGAAACACATTCCATATTGGACTTACAAAACTCAATTAGATGATGGGACCAACAATAAATAAGAATCTCACTCCCATATAATATTTTCCCTCCCCCTTAAACATGACTCTCTAGAAAATTATTTGACCAAAACACCATGACTATGCCATATTCGTTGTAAATGAATGTGTGACTGGAATAATCACAATCAAAACATCCAAAGATCTAGAGTAGAGGCATTTTCAAACACATATTATGATGAGGTGATGATGACTATCAAACTGGATCCATCTAGACTGTGACTCTTGGGGGCTTGAGAGGAATGAAATTCATCATAAAGGAAGCCCAAGTAGATGGATAGAAGAAATATCTTGGCACTTGAGAATGTGCAAAATGAAAATTGGAGAAGACATTAATAAAGTAGCTCACTGAAGATAAATTTGAATGAATCATTAACCTAGAAAAGTGTAATATATGTAGGCTTGATATTGACAAGCTTCTTGAAAAATAATCATCTATTTTTTGAGATGCAGTAGGATCACCACATACTAGCACCAATGGGAATAAGAGATTGGAATAATCACAACAAGCTCTAACCCAGTGTGTGTCAATGATATAACTGAGATCCTTAAACTTGCATGAGTGGTAGAAAAATGGAAGAAGTAAAACGCAAATCGCCAACCTACATGCATATCCTGCCACAAAAATGAAGTGCAGTGTCATTGGAAAAGAAATATGCCAATGATGTACTAGAACGCGATGCTTAGCAGAAATAAAGACCATAGAGACATCAGTAGAGGGGTGTGCTAAAGAATAAGAATAACCATGGAGATTTAAATAGAATGGACTTATACACATCATCTTTCTCATATTCTTTCTCATCATACTCCCTCTTCATACATTCTTTATATCCTCATACTCTCTTTCTCTCTTCTCCATTACCCCCAATATACCAATTACAAAGTGATTGAGTAGTAAGTGTGGAAAAGAGAACATACACCCTGCATGTGGAAAGGGATGCACACATGAAGGGTGGTATGGGGAATACAATTGATAAAAGGGATGAAGAAGAGAAAATAACATGGTGCCCCCCTCAATAAATAGGAATTAGATTAATATACCAACAAGTGATTTCAAGCTTACATAGATAGGAGTCTAGATAGGGTAGTACTCCTACACTCTCCAATGTGGAACTAAACACAAGACTCCCCTTGAAATTGAGAAGTTCCATGCCAATAAGAGCAATCATGATGAACATCAAAATCTCGAATGAGCATCCAAAGAAGTAGATAGTGGAGAATATGTATAGAATCATTTGGGTCACAACTGCAGTCAAAGTACTTCTGCACAAGAAGAACCAATATGGAAATAATGTGTTGTAGTTGAGAAAAGAACATTGCTATAAAAATATTACACCATAAAAGTTGGGCACATGTTTGAAATGATCTACTATAGGAATATGCATTATAGTATATGTCAACAACACAGATGAATATGCAGAAAGTGGGAAACATGGTTTGATGTATGGTTTCTTCTCTTCATCTTCTCTCCTCCATCTCATCTCTTCCCTCTACTCATATTTCTTTATTATCCCCCTCAAGCCAGCAATAAAAAGGATCAGAGTGGTTACACAATGGTAGAGGAATAGATATGTAGAAAGTAGTACAAAAACAAAGCACTACTGTATAAAGGCATGAAGAACAAAGTACTATGGGTATAAAGGCATGGTAGGAATAACAAAGCATTATTGGTATAAAGGCACAATAGGAGAATACAATACAATTGATATATAGGTATAGTAGGAATAACAAAGCACTTCCACAATATAGGCATGACATGAAAAATAAAGTCACATGAATCCAAGTGTTGTGATATGAAACATAGAAGATCTCCAATTCAAACAAAGGCACACAACCATATGGATTATCAGAACTATATGAAGAGGAAAACAATTGTATGCTGCCCCCTCTTTTTTGAATTTTATAAACTAGCACGGGTATTTTTTTGCATAGAAGTAGAGAAATAGAAGTCCATACATGGACTAAATTGTTGTCCAAATGTAGGGAGGTTTGTAGCAGCAGTAAGTATGAGATTTCCTATTTGTAGTACCATTGAGACGTAATAAGGTATGGTTGTAATTTTAAGAAAGAGATGTGATTTATTTCTAAAACATAAATTAAAAAGGGTTGGCAGCTATCCATCTTGCCCATCCTCTTATGGCTTCTAGAATAAAGGGGGATATTGGGGTTGGGGACTAAAAATGAAAGGAAATACAGAGGGTGGGACTATCGTCTGAGAGTATAAGAGGAAGTGGAAAAGAAAATAGATGGATACAGAGGGATGGAGAAAAAGATGAATAGGGTATGTTGACAGCAAACATAAAACAAAGAAAGAATGATAGGAAGAAAAGGATATATATGGAACAGAAAATGATAAAAAGGCGGAAGTAAAAAAAGGCAGATAAGAGAAAAAACATAATGGAATGAAAAAACTAAAAAGGAGGTCAAGTGAAAGATGGAAAAAAAATTAATTAAAGAGAACAAGCATAAAGAGAGGAAGAAGGATGGGTCAGAAAAGAATAAAAGAATAGAAATCAAATAAGAATGAAAGAAAAAGGGAAGGAAAATAAAGAAAAAATTGAAAACTAATGTTGACCAACAAAGATAATAACAATAAACAAATAGTGTAAGGAGTGGGACCCGAGAGAGGATCCACTCCCTACTTAATTTGAGGAATTGACCCATCCAATACAAACACAATAAAAAGGTATGTTGCTTTAGATGTATTTTTTTCTCTCAAATGATGGTAAACAAGAATAACTAGAGTGTAGCAGTGGAATAATATTTTATGACTATATTAAATTTTATAGAAGTGCATTATCATCTTCCTTATAGGGTTTATATGAAAGTTACAACATAAGGATCTTAGTAGAGGGATATACAGCTATCTCAACTCTATCTCCCCAAGAGCTCCACCTATCAGCCCATGTCACCATGTCCAATCTTCCAAGACCTACACGTGGGTTTGGAAGCATACCCAAGAAAAAGGAGAAAAAGTCGAAGATATTACCATAAGGTTGGTATGTGCATATTAAATGTGGATTGAGCAATATAAAGAGTAAAGGACATCAAATAAATAAGGCTTCCGATAGAAGAGGAAAGTATCACCCAAGTGGGTCAAAAGAACTGGAATTGTTAAAAAATGATAATAAAGAATAAGAGATTTCTTGCATGTAATCAATCTCACAATAAAAATATCATAATTCATAAATAGTTACATGGTGAGAAATAAAAATACTAGCATATACTAAAAAGTAGGGTAGGAACCCACATGTATTCCATACCAAAGTATAGGAAGATTAAAGCCTCGGTGTCAAACAAATCTAGTATTTTGTAGGGAAATAAAATTCAATGCATGAGAGGGGAATAGAATCCATTTTCCACAAAGTCCATGGTGATATGATCCCATTTTCACTACTGCATCGGCAAAGGTTGAAAAGTTCCTATAGGCTTTTGAGGTTCAACCTTGACCTTCTGACAAACTGGATACTTAGCAACAAACTCTTTCACGTCACACTTCATACTTGGACACCAAACAGATCCTTCAGGTTATGGTACATCTTGGTATTGCCAGTATGCATTGCGTATATTGAGGAATGAGACTCCTCAAGAACCATCTTCCTTAGGCCCTCAACATCTGGAACCACTATCATGTGTGAAAGCAAATTGTCCCATCCTCTGACTCATGAAAGCCATCATACTTCCTGCTTCCAAACTCTGATCTAATCCTCTATATCCTGACATCACTCTATTGTGCATCTCTAATATTTTTTAACAAGGTAGGCTTCACTTGCAAATGTGCTAACAAGCCTGCCAATAGATAAACCTCTAGTTTTACATTCATTTAATGAAGCGACACCAACATGTCATGTTTGTGACGCACCATAGAGTGTATTTGTTCCTTGTCCACGGCTGACGATGAAGATGAGTTCCTACTCAATGCATCGGCCACTCATTAGCCTTCCTGGGATGGTAGTCTATCATGCAATCATAGTCCTTATCAGCTCTATCCATCTTCTTTGTCGCATGTTCAGCTCCTTCTTCAAGAAGATATACTGAAGGTTCTTATGGTTGGTGAAGATTTAACACTTTTCTCCATACAGATAGTGTCTCCAAATATTTAGGGCATGAACCACTGTCTCTAGCTCTAGGTCATGTGTCGAGTAGTTCTCCTCATGTTGCTTAAGTTGTTTCCAAGCTAAATAAATCATGTTCTTGTATTGCATCAACACGCATCCCAAGACGTTCTCCAAAGCATCACAGAAGATGATGTAGCCTTTCCCTTGTTATGGTAGCACTAACAATGATGAGTTGGTTACCTTCTCCTTATAAAACTAGAAAGAACACTAACACTTGTCATCCCAGACAAAAGGAACACCTTTCCTAATTAACTTGGTTAGGGGTAACTCTATAGAACTGAAATTCTTTATGAATCTTCTGTAGTAACTAGCCAAACCTAGGAAACTTCAAACCTCGGTCGGTGTCTTTAGATATTCCCATCCCATCACTGACTCAGCCTTCTTTGGGTCGACACAAATGCCCTTAGGTGATATGACATGACCCAAAAAAGACACCTCGGTCAACCAAAACTCACATTTGTTGAACTTGGCATACAACTTGTGTTGTCTCAACAATGTCAAAGCCTAACAGATGTGTTGGTCATGCTATTGAATATATGTGGAGTATATATCAAGATATCATCTACGAACATGACCATGAACTGATCCAGGTAGGGTCTAAACACCTTATTCATCAGATCCATAAAAGTTGTAGGCGCGTTGGTTAGCCAAAATGGCATAACCACAAACTCATAGTGACCATACCTAATTCTAAAAGTAGGCTTAAGTATGCCATCCACCTTGATCCTCAACTGGTGATATGTTGACCTCAGATCTATCTTTGAGAACATTGTAACACCTCTCAATAGGACAAATAAATTGTCAGTCCTCGGCAATGGGTACTTGTTCTTCACTATAACCTTGTTCAACTGTTGGTAATCTATGAAAAGCCTCATGGAACCATCCTTCTTCTTCACGAACAACACAGGATCACCCCATGGGGAAGTACTCAATCTGATGAAACCTTTCTCCAGCAACTCATGCAACTATTTCTTCAACTCTTGCATCTTTTTTGGTGCCATCTTGTAAGGTGCTTGTGCTATGGGTTATGTTCCAAGAACAAGATTGATCTCAAAATCAATACCTCTAGGAGGGGACACCAAGAAACTCTTCAGGAAAGACATCCTCAAACTCTCACACTAATGGCACCTCCTAGATGCTAGGACTCCTCACTTTGGTATCTACCACATGTGCCAAGAAGGCCTCACGTCCTTGAATCATCAACCTATCTGTTGTCATAACCGACACCAAATACATAGGAAGAATCTTCCTATCTCCTTGGAAGATCCACAAAACATCTCCATCACAGAACATTGCCGCCTTGGAACTACAGTCCAAAACAACCTTATAATTCTCGAAGGTATCCATCCCTAGGATCACATCAAATCCATGCATGTGAAATGGCATAAGATCCACTTGAATGTTGCATCCTAAAAAAGAAAGAATGCAAGATGGACATACCTCCTACAACTCAACAGAACCAACAATAGGGGTTTCAAGAAAAAGGCTATAAGATCTATTACAAATAGGA
The DNA here is from genome assembly GCA_963693085.1 of Alisma plantago-aquatica. Classification (NCBI taxonomy): domain Eukaryota; kingdom Viridiplantae; phylum Streptophyta; class Magnoliopsida; order Alismatales; family Alismataceae; genus Alisma; species Alisma plantago-aquatica. The sequence goes on from OY856412.1 coordinate 257,411,832, forward strand.
AAACAACAACTATGTATCACTTCTCTGGTGATAAAAGACTATTTTACACCTGAGTCAACCAAAATAGATACAAAATAAGAAGTAGATAAGTCAGAAATAAAAAGTTCTATCTGACCATTCGTGACCCATGGATTGACCAATCCCTCTAACTGACTCATAACATAGAATCTAGTCATTGCTTGTTGTCATCAACGCCCTCTACTAGTTGGTCTAGATGATCCACATGCGACACCTGACCACGTACTCTACTACCACCACTGCTATACTGTTGTTGTTTTGAACCTCATTGGTTGTGCCTCGACTATTGTGTCACTTCTTCATCCTTAATAGGGCACAAACACCTGATGTGCCCTACTTGTCCACACTTGTGACAAGTCCTCTAATCATATGGTAGCAGCCTAGAAGGCCCTGTTAAGGATACAAATGATGCATTGTGTGCTCCTGCTAGCAGAAAACTATGGCCTCTGCCCTTGCTCGGGGACCAATATAATGGAACTCCTAATCTCAGCTTAGAGAAAATTGACCTTTGTTGTGATTGTGGTCAAGGGAACCTTGGATTCTTAAAGATCACAGACGACTGCCCTTGAAACTAATTTGGCCTCTTCTTCATTGGCTTCATGCTTCTCGATGGCATACCTCCAAATCCTCCTCATAAACTCTACAAAGGTAGAGAACATCTCTCTATTCTCCAAAGCAGACGTCATCGTAGACAACTCCATGCTCAGACCCTTCTCAAACCTCTGGATCCTCTCCTTCTCTGTCATTGCCACATGCAGACAGAACCTCAAAAGCTCCATAAAATTCACCTCATATTCATTAATGGACATGGAACCCTGTCGTAACTTCTCAAACTACATTGTCTTCTTGTCTAAATACGTCTCTTGGAAGTAATGACTCACAAACTCTCGCCAAAACTCTTCCCAAGTCGCAGTAGCTCCTGGTTTTTTCTCCTCTTCTATGGCCAACCAGTGGCTAAAACTGCCCTTCAATAGATAAACTGCATGCTTCACCTTGTCCTCTTTGGTATATTGAAGATCTTGAAAGCCTTCTCAAGCTCCATTAACCACATGTCGATGTCATCTGGGTCTATTATAACCATGTACTCGATGGCTTTGACATGTCATAACCTCTCAAATGTCTTCTCAGAACACTGATATTTTGCATTAGGAATGGCTGTCCTAGCTTGAAGTATGGGCGCTCTATCCTCTATATGCATAATCGTCGCCACAAGTTGTCCAAACATGGACTGAAATGCAAGATTTATCATGGTTGTAGGGTCAAACTGAGGCACTGCGGGCTGTTCTCACCCCGTCGCATGCACTCTTTCGTCATGTGTCAGCCTCCTACTACCACCTCTTGGCATGACATAGCTACTCTCTACATGCTCTTCATGTTCTCCAAACATATCTGCATAAGCATAAGCTATGATCAGATATGTTGGATTACATAAGAACAAACACAAACCTTGATCCTATGTCCATGTAGACTCAGTGAACCTAAAGCTCTAATACAACTAAGTTGTGACACCCTATCATTCTAAACGAGATGACTCAAAACAAAACATACGATCAACAGGCAATTAACCACATAACTAGAAAAGAGGGTAAATTGAAATCGATTTAAACATTACCATCATGTTCAGAAACATTACATAAGGGTTCAACTACTTGCATATCAACACATACCATATTAGGTATTACATGTATGTCCAGTGACCATCAGTCACAACTACAAAAGATACCGTTCCACATATACATGCCATATATAAACATCGGCATACTATCAAAACTCAATTACATGTACATTTCATCTACAAAACATCCCCTGTCTGAACCTGAGAGTATAGGGACGACTCTAGGAATATACAAACTACTATCCAACCTTCTGCTCCTACTACTCTCCAAGCTACTCTTCCTTACCACCACGATCTTGACGATATCACTGACAATCGCCTAAAAAGATATGGTGATTCACGAGGTGAGACCAACGTCCCAGCGAGAGATATAACTCTCAATAATGGATATTGATACAGCAGGTTAGATCATTAAACAAGTTAAGAAAATTAAGAAAGTTAAATTGATGGACATAGAAACAAGCAATGTTTAACCAGATTTATAAAGGAACAGGCAAAACTATCATTTATTAAGAAGTTGGCTATTCTTATAGCATTATATGTTAACTAGTAGTATAAGAAATAAGGCAAGGGTTAAAACCAATGTGAAACATCTTTAACCCTAAACATATATGCTACATTGTTGGATTACGTCTTTTGTTAAGCCCTGAGGAGTTTCAAGTATACGACTTAGACTCTGACTGACTACAGTTAATTTCGAAATTAGTGCCGCAAAAGATCTAGGAGAGTCAGACTCCTAAGCTCTCTTCTGCCCTCGATAAGTACAAGTCAGTCACAGTGACATATATAGTACAGCTACAAAACAGCCTAGTCCGCCCTTGGTATATAGGTCACGGCACTAGTAACCATGGTATACAAAACCCTATCATCCAAGGTACAACAACAATTGTTCTCAATCACATCATATATATACTGAATTATAATCATCTAAGGTATGGCCTCGCACGTTCTCCTGCTGATGTATTATTGGTAAGGTATGCCCGTAGATCCAATCATATGATGATTGACATAGCATAATTACCTTAAAGGATTTAATTAATACATATAAAGACAAGCTTCCAATTCATTTTGTTTCATTTAGTTATGAGATATTGACGAAACACTATGAATGTCTAGATAATAATATTACTCAATTACGTATGTCTTCAAGTATTAGCCTTGTGGAAATGATATCAGACGGATGTTAAGAGTACATATACATATTCTCATTATGTCCCTAGTCAGTTGTTACTATGGAAGGTAGATAGATGCCAGTAACACATAATACTAGAGTGTGAGTTGGTTGATGACTGACTCTCACTAAGTCATGATATGGTAATATCAAAACAAGCACACAGATACATGTTAGGGGCAGTGTATTGGATAGACCCACCTTAAGAGTGACACATGGCTGTGGTGGTCACAGTCATCTTTCATAGTGAAGGTGGTGATTGTGATTCTTAGACCTAAAATCACTACACTCGTACACTTTGACATCATCAAACGCAATCCTGAAACATGGGTTGTTATAAAGGTGATGATTGGGTGACTTCGACACATGGGGATAGACTGTCAGTGAAAGATATGGGATTTGTCCCTCATACTGGAGTATGATATCCTGGTCACTTGATAAGCGAGATTGAGAAATGCATGTGCATGCACACGTGAATTAATATATGATATTGAGGTCACATTATCACATACGGACTGCTCTTGATTCAAGGAACATGGATTGGATGTTGAGAGTATGACCTTCCATGCCTCGAGTTCATCCTAGATAGCAGAGACAAAGGAATTATACAATCACTATAACATCTTACACAGATTGTAGGCTGAAGTTGTTCTCCAACTTTCCATTTGCTTGGGTAACAGTGATGTGTGATTAGGCACCACTCTTTGCTTGTAATGTCATAAGCTATTTATGGACATTCATTGCCAATGTGATATGGGACCTATAGGGTCACACACATAGGAACTCATCTAGAAAAGGAGTTTGATCTTGAATGACAATTGGATTGATTACTAAAGTGTTTAGGTATTCAATTCACACAACAGATTGATTGATTCGCTGACTGGTCTGCCAAACGACCATCTCCCAAGTGATATGGTTGTTTGGGCATGCCATACGGGTGTCTCAAGTGTTGAGACGGCCATTTGGGTCGTCATGGTGATTAGAGTTCAAATTGTCTTAGTTCTACCCTGGAACCAACCAGTCCAATGTGATTGAACCGACTGGATCATCTCGACTCACCAGATGGGCATCTGGGTGAGCGAGATGGGGATCTCACCTGGGTGAGATGGATCGGTTGGTCTGAATGAAGGTTCTGGATGTTTCCTAAATAGTTTCAATTATACTTTACTTGGGGTATAAGGAATTAATATGTGATATGAATCAGAATTGAAAATTGCCAAATTGGTTTCTAATTGGGAAACTGCCAAACGGTCGTTTGACAGTGCCAGACGACCATTTGGCATCTTGCAGGTTGTGAAAATTCAAGATCTTTTGGTCCCTTCCACTCCCTCACAATCCCGTACAGACAGGAACCTTGACCCTAACCTCGCCTATAAAAGGAGGGGTACTGGGGCCTTCCCAAGACACAACACAAACAACTAAGAATTAGTTCCTCTAAAAATTGTTGTCCTCTCTGGTTGTGGTAACCAAGAGAGCCTAGGAAAGTCCTACCTGAAAGAGAGGGATAGCCAACGGGAGAGAACTACTGAGAAGTTGTTGTTATAGGAGAGCAAGTTAGTGACTAGTACACCAACAGGAGGGACAACTCCTTCCTGTCTGTTCTTGGTGAACGACATGAGTTCTAGTTGGTTCGTGTGGACCACTCTAGAAGCAGGAGTCCTTTGGTTGCTACTCAGAGAAACAAATCAACCTACAGTTTGTGGTGAGGCCACAGGAGCACTGTAAAAGTTGTCTTGTTCATAGTTCGTGGTGAAGACCAGGAGCTGCACAGCCACCATTCAAGAGAAACTAGTCAACAGTTGTAAAGAAGCTAGCTTTGTTGCTAGACTTGTTCCAGGACTAGGTATAACTTGCTAAAACCATCCTTCCTATTTCATAGTAGATGACGCGATCTTACTGTTATGGGAATACGGATTGATAAAAAAAAATCACCGCTATACTTTATGCATGTTTTTCCCAACAGTGGTATCAGAGCCACGTCAATTTACTATGTCTTAGGATAATCTATATGGATGGATTTTTGGTTTTATTGTTTATTTATTACATATGATATGAATGTTTAAATTGCTCTCATATGCATATTCAATCAAAGACCACATAATCTTTTCTGGTAACCCAGGATACTCGTAAGGCTTGCGCCGAACCCAACCTAGGGAGCTCAACCCCATCCCGTAAGGAGCGTAGCCCATTAAGTCACGCAGAGGCCAGCTGCGCTACGGGAGAAACAATTCCGAACAGCACCACCAGGGGGATTCGAACCTGGGACCCTTCATGAGGGGCCCCGTGTTACGACCACCTGAACTACTGCTCGTCGGCCAAAGACCACATAATCCCAAACTAACATATATAGAGAGAGAGAGCAAGAGTCAGGCTAGTGTACACTCGAGTGTACCGGAGGCACCGTACACCTCAGTCATTTTTGAAGATGCAGTAACTTTTTGAAAAATCTAAACCATTGATCTTCTTAATTAACTTAAGAACATACTATATAATAAATTTTAGCTCATTTGGATACTTATAGGTCGTGCATCTAAAGGAGGGAAAATCATACATTTTAAATTAGTTTTGTGCGTCGATTTCGTTGTCCTTGGATAAGTGACTTACACTCATCTAAATGAGTTCAAATTTTGTATGTGGCCTATTATTATTGTAACCATGAAGATCAATGGATTAGATTTTGGGAAAACATAGTCCAGATAAGAAAACACCATTGGGGTGTATGGCATGATCTGTACACTCGAGTGTATTCTAGCCTGACTATATATATATATATATATATATATATATATATATATATATATATATATATATATATATATATATATATATAGAGAGAGAGAGAGAGAGAGATAGAGAGAGAAAGAGGCAGGCTAGAATACACTCGAGTGTACAGATCGCACAAATGCACTCAAGTGTGTTTGCATATCAAGACTATTTTTTGTAAAATGTAAACCATTGATCTTCACCGTCATATTATAACTAGGCTACATGCAAATTTTGAGCCCATTTCGATGAGTGTAAGTCACTCATACAAGGGCCACAAAATCAAAGTGTGAAACTAATTTGAAATGCATATTTTTGCGGTCTTTATAACATGACCTATAAATGTCCAAATGTGCTCAAATTTTGCATATGAGATATTCACAAGATGTTTAAGAAGATCAATGGATTAAATATTTACTTATCTTGTTATCCTAGACTAGTTTTGTGACACATGCCTTGTTTTCTTTCCCCTTTCACTGGGTGCTTTCCCAACCACCCAGGTGTTGGTGCTGAGCAAGGAGAAGGACAAGTTTGAAGGAAGTCATCTTAGGAGTAGATCTCAAGCTATCTGAAAGGATGTCTAGGTTTCTATAGCTAGATCCTTTTCTCATATCTTTTTCTTTTGGGAACAATCATGTAATGAATAATGAAAGCCATGTAATAGGCTTAGTACTTTTATTTTCACTGCTATTGACATTTTATAATGTATCTGGTGCATGCTTATTTACTTGGAATATTATACATGCATCCCTCAATATCTTTTGTCTTTCTAAAAAGATGGATGTTTTGTACTTCCTTTAAATTTTAGTAAGGAGGTGATCTTGCCTCTTTACAGTATGGGAGCTGAAGTAACAATTTGATTTTTCATTTGACACTATCTGACCTGATGCCTTAGAGAAATCTTTAAGGATTTTGTTGATGACGCTGGCTTGGGCTATGGATGCCTCACCCATCAGTAGGATGTCATCTGCAAATAAGATCTCAGACAGTTGAGTACTACTGCGGATTAGTGTATTAGGTTTCCAATCACCAGCTTGGACAGAGTTGGAGATGGCCTGGCTAAGCCTTTCCATGCACATGACAAAGACATAGGGGCTTATGGGGTCCCCTTGTCTTACACCTTGGGACTGTTTGAAAGGAGGGAGGGGCTCCCCTTCCCATAAAATAGAGGTTGAACCTTGGGTTATAATTTGCATGATGATGGTGCTCAGTTTATCAGGCATTCCAATATTGATAAGGGTATCATGGATGATGTTCCAGTTCATTTTATCAAACGCCTTAGCCAGGTCTAGCTTGATGCACATGGGTTTTTTCTTGGTTGAACGAGCTTTCATAGTATGGATGATTTCTTGCACTCAAAGAATATTGTCACTTATGCATCGCCCAGGAATGAAGCTAGATTGAGTAGGGGAAATCCAACTATTAAGGAAAGGATTGAGTCACTCCACTATGACTTTCGAGATAAGTTTGAAGCTCCCGTTATTAAGGGAGATAGGCCTGAAATCACTACAGTGCTGTGAAGAAACAACCTTAGGAATGAGGTCCAGATAGGAATTGGAAATAGATGCATCTATGCGTTCAGTTTGGAAGACATCGGTTGCAGTGCAGACAAGTGAGTCACCTACACTGTCCCAATTTTTTTGAATAAAGTTTGTGTACACCCCATCAAGGCTCGGGGCTTTCAGTGGCGCCATTGAGAAAGCAACTCCTTTGATTTTTGTTGCAAGAGGAATGGAGCTCAGTTGCACTCTGGTACTATTGTCAATGCCTGGGAAAGCACCAGGATATTATTAGATGGTGTTGGGGTCTGGCCACGTCTTCTATGTCATAAACTTCTCGAACCAATGACAGAGCAGTGTCTTGATGTCGTTGATGGAAGTGATCCAGTTACCGTCCTCACCTTTAAGACGAGTGATTATGTTGTGGTGGCGGCGTGCCTTGACGTACGATTGGAAAATTTTGTCATTGTTGTCACTAAACTTTAGCCGGTCAATGTGTGGCTTCTGTTTCCAATCAACCTCTTCCTTGATGAGGATATGGTGAAATTTTCCTGGAGATGTAAAGACTGATCTACAATAGGTATGGAGTTAAGATGTTGATGAGATGCCTGGCATCTATCGATGCGGGCTATGAGTTTTCTTTTCTCTTTATTCTAGCTAGCTAGGCACTTAGAGTTTCATTTAATAGCCTCTTCCTTGAAGACCTTAATGGCTTCCTCAAAACTCTCTTGATGTGGCCACTAACTCAGGAATTCCTTACGAAATTTATGTGTGAGATTCCTGCTGGATTTTGTTCGAAAGTTGAAGCTTCCAGGAACCCGATTCCCACAAGAAATGAGAATTGAGTGATGGTCATAGTAGATCCTGGGAAGGACCGTGGATGATGCGTTATCAAACTTCTGGATCCATTCTTAATTGACTAGCACTCTATCCAGTCATTCAAGGAGGTTCAGGAGCTTGAATGTGAAATGGATGTGTGTCTTCATATCTGCTAGGCCAGTATTGAGAAAATTTTCCTAAAATATTTTGCTATCACACTTTTCAAAGTACTTGCTTTCGTGCTTTTCATTTATGTACAAAAGAGTATTGCAGTTTCCCATGATTGGCCATGCCTCAGTCATGTTTTGGGCAATGTTTTTGAGTTTTCTCCATAAAAGGTTGCGCTTCGTGGGGTTAGGACTGGCGTAAATGATTGTGAGGTACCAGGAGTTGTTTACCTTGCAGTGAGTGAATTGGCAGTGACTGAGAAGTATTTCCACATTATACTAATGTTGGTTCCACACAATCCATATCCCACCCAAGAAGCCATTAGCCTCTACTCTATGGGATGATGAGAAACCAAGTTTTTTAACTATTCAAGATGTTGTGGTACCACTGTAGCGAGGTTCCACAATAGCAAATATTTTGATTTTGTAGGTGTTCGTCATTTCTTTGATTAATAGAGTTTTCTTGTCAAGGCATGCCCCTTGAATGTTCCACCATAGGGCATTCATCATGGCAAGCATTTATTGGAGAGTTGCGCACAGTCCCACAGACTGGTCCTCACCGTCAGTGTTCATGTTGTCTGGTATTTCAAAGTTGGTCGCCTCCAGGTGCTTCCGAAACTCTAGTGCCCTTTTGACATGTTGATTAGGTTCATGATCGGGTTGATCACCATGTTGGTGTTCATCTATTCGGCCCTTCTTACAAACGCAATCTGAGCTCTGGTCAGCTTGATAGATTATCTTCCTGTTCCTCATCATCACCTACCCACTGGCATCCTTGATGTGGTAGTTCAAGCTCAAGAGGGTTGGGATGAGGGGTGCCTTGGGACGTTTTGTCATGAATTGGAAGATCTTGCCATCAGCAGAGTTGTTCTGATGACCGATGCTTACTTCATCCTCTTCAAATCTAACAGCAATGTCAAACTTTGGATTGTCTGACCTCGTCTTGTTTTGGATCTCTAGAGGGACTTTCTGGTTCTCTGTAGCTTGTTTCTTCCTTAGCTATTTTTTGACTTTTTTTCTCAATACTGGTTGGAACCCATCATCTTGGTCTGACGTTTCATCATCTGTGAGTTAGATCGTGTTATCTGCTCGCTTGTTGTGGCATGGATTGGGGGCGGGTGGGTAGTAACCTTCTTGTTTCTCTTGTTTGCAACTTCTTGCTTGTAGCATTCTGGCATCTTTGCATGGATCTATGTCATATAATTAACCACAGGGACATGGATAGGGATCGACATTGATGCAAGATCACATGATGTCTTTGGATCATTCTTGCATTCAATATCGATATGGCCAAAATAGTCACATTTCAGGCAGAATTGACACAGGTTTTCATACTCCATGCGGAAGTGCTCACCGTTGATAAAGATCACTGACAACAAGGGTTTGGTAGTGTCTACCTCGACCGTAGTGTAGGTGAATTTTCCTCTGTTGCCTATGAGGGTGTTGGCATCAACCTTGATAGTTTTCCCCATAGAATTACCAATCTACTCGAGGAGTTGATTCTAGTATAAGAAGATCGATAAGTCAGCGACCCTGATCTAGACTACCAACTTGTGGGGGGTCGGATCAGAGGGCCTGAAGGATGGGGACCATGATTGGATTGACAAGTAATTGCCAAATATAGTCCATGAGACACCGGTCATCACTTTCACATAATCACCTAGGTTTCCTGATTGAACAATGTAGTAGCCATTGTCTAAATCAATGATCCTAAATTGTGTTGTTGGTTGCCACAATATGTTGATCTTGTTGACTAACACTTGGAACCCGATGGTGATGCCAATTGCATTGACTACCACCGCATGCTTCCATGGTGTGAGGAGGGGCTGGATGGATTCATGTTTGACAGTGAAGGAGGGGAAGACACCGTTGAGATCCATTTGGATTTCCTCTGTAGTTAGGATATCTGGTGATGTCAGGATGATGTAGGATATTAGTCCAACGTCCTTGCCAACATACGCCTCCTTTTATGTTTTCTTGGGGATATCTTCATTAATCACGTCGACGCTTGAGTCCATGCTAACAATGAAGTCAGCCTGATTAGAATCATCATTTTCCTTGTTCATGTGGGAGTCGTGTATCACATAATCAGCCACTCCTACACGATCAGAGTCATGCTCATGTTGTTGGGATTTAGGAGGACGAGTGTGGTGGTCTTGGCCTCTACCACCACGGCCGCCAACTCGGCCGCCTCCACGGCTCCCAAACCCTAGCACCATCATTGAATTCATTTTATTTTGTAATTTTAGTTGTTACATAAATTTTTATTCTATTAAAATATCTTTCTTTGATTTCATAATTTTTAGTCTTATTTCATAGTTTCTTTTCTTATATTTTTGTAATTTTTATTGTCTAATGAGACCCATTCTGGTAGTATATCTCCTCATTCTGCTAAGTTTCCATTCCACCAGTGTTGCTTTCCTTAGTTTACTTTGTCTTCTTTCTCAGCTTATCTTTGTAATGTTTAGTTCTTCTACAATTTCTAATTTTGTAAAACTAGTTTTTTATTTATTCTAGTTTAAATCTTTTCTTTCTATCTTTTATTCCTTTTTGTAATTTAAATCTTTCAGAAAAAATATTTTTTCAAATGGAGTGGTCAACACATTATGGTTCACAATGTCAACTGTGTGGTTATTACAAGCATACATCACAAGTTTGTCCAAGTGTGTCCCCTCATTTTATGGTGGCACCTTGTAATATTGAGTCTTCCTACCAAGGTGGATATAATGAAAATTACAATCCAAAACCTTTTTAATTATTATGAGGAACAATGATACTCATATCATGATGAGGGGTTCTATGACAAAAAATATTATGGAGGGTATGGTGAGGATAACCAAGAAATTGGGGGGGGGGCTATAAACATTATTGTGAAAACCAATATACACCTCAGCAATAGTAACAGATTAGAGCACCAGAAAAAAAATATTAGCAGAGCAACATGAAATACTCAAAAATCAACAAGCCATGTTGGCTACTTTTCTAAAGGCCCAATCATAGAAACCCCTGGAGAAACCATAATATCCTATGATGTTTTTTCCCAATGATGACGATCATGATCCTATGTTTATGTTATTTATGTCTGATTCTACTAAGGAGTCACATTCTTTGTGCGATGAGAACATTGGTACTCCAACCCTTAGCTAGAAGCTTTATTACCTCGGTATGAAAAGTTGAAGCATGAGAGTCATCCTTATTTTGAATCTCCAACAACTCTTCCTATCGCTGGCATAAATCCTGGTGCTATCAATGACCAATCCACTTTGGTTATATCTATCTTGGATAATAAGACACCATCCTCCAATGATGAAATAGTTCCTCACACTCTGGCATGGACACTTTCTTTTTCAAATACGGCTGATCTAGAAGGGGAGACACCACCCTTAGAATAAGTCCATGTACCCCCCTTTCTTTGTTTATAAGGAATATGTCCTCATTTTTATCCTTCATGAACCCTTGGGGATTCCTTTCATCCATCAATCCCTTTGACCATAATGTTGATTGCATGATTTCTTAGGAGAACAAAGTTATGATGTTGATTGTAATTTAATTGTTCTTTTCATTTCGGCACCAACTTTCTTATATGCATATCAATATGATTAGATAAAACCTGAGCTTAGATCCTCCACCTACTCTTGCACATATGGAACTACATAGGTTGCCCGTTGGGCAACCGCCAATTCCCCCAATCAACATCCATCTCCAACACTTCCTACACTACTGAAGGAAGATATGTGGATATTATTGGAGGGACTGTGAGGCAAAAGGAAATATTAACGCCCCTTTGAGCATCCACATCCATCTGATGGAGTATTATGAAGATCTAGTAATGAAGGTTCTAGCCCTCACACACATTCCATAACCTGGACATTCTTCAAGCTACCAGTCCCCCTGGGGATCTCCGCAGTTTTCTTCCCTCTATCTCAGATTTAAGTTTTGTTTGGAACAAAAAAAAATCAATGTTTGGGGTGGAGGTGGGTGGTATGCACTCATTTAACCCACTCTACATTAAAAAAAATCAATTTCCATTATGTTATGTAGTTTAGTTTTAAAAAAATTAAGAATTTTCCTTTAGTTGTGGCCTTTATCTAGTTGGTTACCTAGTTGACCATGATGATATGCATGTTTATCGATACCCCCCATGAATGATGCAACTTATTTTGTAACATAATTTATAAACCTGCCATTGATAGAAATTATTTTGTCACCTAGGATATTAATTAACACCATTCCTTGGAAAAGATGGCAAGTCGTAGAGGACTGATAGGATTCAAAAACAATGTTTCCTTATCTAGAGTTGTAGATTGACTTGAAAATTTTCTTGATTGTGCATAACTCGAAAATTAATTGATCCAGTGTATGATACTCCCAATGCACTTAAATTTACAAAAATGAGTTGCATAATGGACAATATTTTTCTAACATCTTTCATCACCTTCGTATCTCTCCATCCACAATGAAAAATAGAATTAAAAAGCCAATGTGTCAAACTCCAAGTTTGGGGTTGCACACCCCCCTTTTTCCTCCCTCTTTTACTACTTCCATACACCTCATAAATCTAACAGGAGAATACCATCAAAAAAGACATCAAAAAGAGCACACCAAAATATACAGCCAATGTAATTGCAAATAAAGAAATAAAATCCATCAAGTTGAATAGAGGAGAGGTTGTTTCTTCCATACCTCTTTCACTCCACTTTTAGACTCATGGAAATCTACATGACCCCATCAAATCCTTGAGTCATGTTTTTGTGCAATGACTTGTAAGAATATATGGAAGTACCAAATACAAAGGAACTGTGAAATCTATTTTATTTTAGGTCTTGAAATGGAACCAAGTTGTGAAATAATTTTGAAGTAGGGGATGTGAAAATTATTTTTGTTAATCCAGAAAGTTAAGGTTGCTTGGTCGTAAAAAATTGTAAGGACATAATTGGTGTTATGCAAGTGATGATGATAGGTAGAAATCATTATGTGGTGATGCTTTTAATTCAATTTTGCTCGAGGATTAGCAATGCTCAAGTTTGGGGTAGTTGATAAATACATATTTATCAATTTTATTTACATCTTTTAGATATCTTTTTAGGATTGTTTTGTTAAATTTTTTTAGAATTAGAATTAATTGTATTAGTTTAGATTTTTCCTATTTAATTAGATATGTGTTTGTATTTTGTAGGAAAATGGAAAAATCACTCCAATGGTTAAATACTCTTGAAATATATTTGCACAATTTTCTGCAGCCCTGGTATATATACCCCACACAAAAATAATAATAACTTTTGCATCTCATTGTAAAATTCAACGCACATGTTAGAAAGAAAATTTAATGTTCTACCTTAAAAATATATTTTGGACAGATTTCCAATCGGTCGACTGATCTTACGAGTTGATCGACTCATCATTTCAGGAATCAACAGCAATCAGAGTCACATGGTAAAAATATTAAAAGAAGACAACTCAAAAATTTGCCCTTTTTTGGGAATGAATTAATATTGTAAATGTATACTCCTTTGACTAGGAAATTTAACCAATTCCATATGTTTTTATGTGGTGGACATAATTCAAATAAATACTCAGTCAAATGTTGAAACGATAAAATCATCAATGCGGTCAAGGTTTGGGCAATGTGACTTTGGGCTTAAGCAAGTGATTAAATGCAGTTGACTAGACAATACCAAAGAGAAGGAAATCTAGACGCCCCCACAGCCATTCCTGCCAGGTTTTTTTGCCTCCTTCCCCCGTGTATAAGAGGGGGGGACTCTAAAGCAAACAGGATCTCTTCTTCTATCATAATTTGTATCACTACTTGTAGGATCCCTTGTAATCTTGTTTTTGCTTCTTTCCTTATATTATGTCTGAGTAGTTTCCTTTCTAAGGCATGGGGACTAGCCTGATAGCCTATTATTATTTAATGTAATCAACCCTTGTCTCAATAAAAGAATGATTTCCTTCCATCCTACTTTGATTATTGGATGAATTGATATATCCTTGTAGGGGATATGATCATAGATCCCCTTAAGGATGAACCCATAATTCCTTAATTGTGATTGTTATCCTTTTATCTTTTGATCTTAAACTTATTTTTCTGATAGAATGATTATATTCATGTGTGGGTGTCGAGATCACAGGCCCTTGCATGAACAAACTCATGATCTTTTGATGTGATCACCTGATTTATATTATGATCTATTCTACCCATTTGACTTATTTGTTATAGCATATAGTGACATAATCAGCTGATCCACGGGGCGCAAACGTCGGATAGGAATCACATATATATGATGAGATCTCAGACAGTTATGTGTTGGATGGTTGGACGAGGATCTATAAATGCTAAGATCAATGGGTTTGCAGGAAATCCAGCCCTTGTATGATTGTGCTCTGAAAGGACACAATCTATATGGTCCTAGTTTGATTATTGAGATCTAGGAGTTGATTTGTTGAGTAAAAATATGGCTATTGGTGGTGATCCTCCAGACCCCCAGTTTCCTTTTATCATTTGATCTTGACTATTTTATTTCTACACTTTTGTTCTATTCTTAGCATTAATCAAACAACTTTGACTAACTAGATTTTTCCTTCTCATTTAGTGATTGGTTTTGGATTGTAACCAATTTCTCTCAATCGTCCCTTAGATTGATATCTAGCTATACTAAAGTTTACTTGATTCTTACACCAAGTTGACAACCTGGTTAGAAGGTAAAACTCTAGGACCTTTCCTAGTGATTGGTGTGAAATGGAACGCATCACCGATTAACATACTTAATGCACTATTGTGGTAAATATTGATCAAATGATGACCGTACTTTATGATTGCAAATCTAATCAATAACTTTTTCCACCTTGTAGCCTAATAATTGTTTTTATCATACTTTGTTTTATTTGTTGTTTCATGATGCTAATATATATTGTTGGGACCTTAGTTGATGAATCTTGACAAATATTAAAACCATGTTCCTAAATGACATCTAATGCTTAAACAACCTTGAAATCAATATATATACCTCTATTTAACACAAGGATCAGCCCCTGACTCCCTTTTGTCTATGATTGTCCTAAATGGCACTCAGCGCATGTATGTGCCCTCTATGTCTATACTTGACTATAATTGTTTTGAAATGATGACTTGACTCCTTTTGTACATCAAACCCTCCTAGATATTTCATATAAGTAAATTCATAAATTATTGTGACCTTAATTTCTAAGTCTAACCCCTTTGGTGATACAATGATGTATGTGACCCTATTTTACCCTTAAATGCTTAATGTGTCATATATGATTTGAATTATGTTCTTCGCTCTAGAATTGTTAGGAATGATTTTCTTACGCTCTCCCCCTCAAATAAGGCTTCATTCTAATATTCTTGAGCCCTCAATGTGGATGTCCCACTTAGGTCATATGATGGACCATAATGATGTAAGTCATATATGTTGGGTATTGAATGAATGTTGATATGATGATACCAAGTTTGGAAAATGATGCATAGACCCTAGGGGACATCCGCCCAACTTTTGGTGAGTTATATATAACCTGATTTGGAAGATCATAAACCATAAAATTAGGAAACTTTGAACCTCACCTGGCCAAAACCCAAAGCAACTTCAGACCCAGGGAAACTCTCCTCCTTCTCCTCCTCTAATTTCATCTCCTCAGCTTCGAGTCCCATCAACCTACTTGGTCTTCTCCATTGACGATGAAGATCTGGTTTTTGAACCTTCGATCACCCTGACCCAAATTGATGCTTAGGTAAGCATCGCCTTTGACCCTTGAATGATTCTACATTGTTTGTTTGACCTGTAGTTTCCTGCGTCGCTACACCCTATAGGGCCGCTACTCATTCTCCATGGAACTTATTTCCATGACACTCCAAGGTCCCTCTGGCCACTATGAATGAATGGACGAGCTTATGAAATGTCATGGAACATTGAGCTAGTTAGAGTTAATGATAAAAATCAATAGATACATGTTATCTTGGTCTTAATTAGGTGTGTCTTGTAGCTAGATGGTCAAGGATAAGTTACACTATGAATCTCTAAACTTGGTTATGGGTTTTAAGTAATTATATGTTTGTGGATTTCTTGCTTGAACTTGCTATGTATGCATTTTTTTACTTGCTTAAATATTATCTTGTAGCATTCTAGTATTGTATTCGATGTTTATAACTTGAACATATAATATAGAACTTCATTATACAATTGCAGAAATAGAGTTTTGCTCAATGACTTTGGTCATTGAGGTCCCTCATGTAGAAACAGGGTTAGCTACTCTTGAGCACCCCCACAGAGTCTTCTAATGGGAAGTTGGTCAAAGGCCTTATCGATACATAATGTTGTTAGTATAATTGGAATAAATTGACATAATACATGGATTCTCATTTTGTTAAAAAATTAACTCATTTATTCTTATTCATTTACTTATAAAATCTTTTTAATTATGCAAAACTTACGTACATGTATCTTTTTGTCATGTACTCAACTCCTTGTATGTTTACCCGCTTGTTTCATGTATTTTTGGGTTCAAAGATACCTTTGGAGTTTATGGCTTGTGAGCCGGTGGTCAAGTGTGTTTGTTGTAGATCCAAGTTTAGTGCACATGATTAGACTTGTATAATGTACTTTCAGTATGTAATTAGAATCTCTTTGTACTTCAGTTAGAGCGACGTTAACACAAGATACAATGCTCAAAGGACAAGCTATCGTAGATTTCACAAAGATCATTCCACTCATTACACGTTAAAATTTCACACTTGTGGGTAGAGAAGGGTGGATCTCATATTTCACACTATTCATAAGTTGAATATCTTTGAAAAAGAATACTAATTTGTTTATTAAATGTCAAGATGGACTAATTTACTTAGAAGAAAAACTAATATGACATACTTTTAAATTACACCATTTATGAATTACTTCTGACACAACAACATTTTGGATTAAGACTACTAGGTAAAAATTACAACTTAAACTGGTGGATTCAACAAAATAATTTTAACATTTAATAATATCATAAACATGTGAAAATTGTGAATTTTTATAAAAATGTCCATATCTTTATTTTTCTATAGCTGCAAGAGACAAGCACACTCTCGTATAAAGTGTAAAGCCCACTTCAAATGGTACTTTTCACATTTTACGATGTTGTAAATTTCAGATACACCTTATTGAATCTGCCAACGTAGGTGGTTCTTTCTAACAAACAGAATAATTCTTAGGAAAAAATATAAATTTAGTATACTTTTACAAAAATATTTACCAACATAGCACACTTTATAAAATATTTTCCAAAATAGCACACTTTGGTCTAAAAATGTCACTTTGTGTTGAGCTTTATGTATCCAGGCCTGAAATGCGCCACAAGTATTGGCGTGTTTAAAATTTTAAAAAAGGCAAAAGCTCAACTTGAAGTGGTGCTTTCACCATTGCATCAAACATGGTGTCAAGTTAAAAGCGCCGCACAAAGTGGCAGTTTTGGCTTTTTTATTTTTTTTATTTTTTTTATTTTTAGTTTTTCATTTAAAAATAAACATGTCAATATTTGTTGTGCTTTTCAATTCTGGATACAAAAACGCCACTTTGAATGGCGGGTTCTATACAAAATGTGCTATTTTGGAAAATATTTTGCGAAGTGTGCTATGTTGGTAAATATTTTTTTAAGTGTGCTAAATTGGGTTTTTTTTTCCTAATTCTTATTAGGGTGCTACACTAGCTATATTCTGGTTAAAAGACTATCGTATTGAGTTTTCTTTTCTTTTTCGTGAAAACTTTGCGGACCTGACTTCTTTCCTTGCTCTGCATGGCATACTTATTCCAGTAGTGTACATTCGTGATACACCAACAAGAAATTGTCGTGATCCAGAATAAGATAATTTCCATCTTACAGATGTGATTCAAAATACTTTATTAATTATGTATTGAGTATAAAGTATAAACCAGTAGCACCTCTCTCGTGGAGAAGGCAAGCGACTTACATAGATATGCACGCAAGAACATATAGCTTCTGCTGCTCAGAAGCAGCTCTTATTTACTTATTACTATATATCTTTGGATGTAGTTTCGTGTTTTACAGCACAGTCATGTATTATCTTCACCAGTAACGACGGCAGTAGCGCCAGCAGTAGTCATGGTGCAAACGGCAACAATACCAGGATCCCACACCGTGATATCCACCTTGGTGATTTGCTTCTACTCCATCTGTTCAACAAAGGAACATTTCCAAACACAGATTTATGTCATAATTGAGGGCATTTCTAGTATTTAAAGTTTCTTAAATGTAAAGATTAATAGCAATAATGATATAATATATTAACGAAGGTATTTCTCGATGTGTTTGTTTCAGCACAAACTCACCTGGTGTCACTTCTTGCGCTTCTTCAAAAAGCTCCCTTGACGCTAAAGCTTGGGAAGAAACAAGTGCAAGGGTGATTACAAGTATGCAGAAAACTACAAATATTTTGGATGCCATGTTTATTGGCTAACAGGCAGCAATCACGTTATGTTTTGGTTGTCAATGGGGGTGTGAGATGGGTACAAGAGATCCCCTCTATTTATAGCGACTTGGAGCAGGTCCACTTCAAAAAAGATAGCGCTATTTGCTTTGTTTCTTCTTTATCATCTCGGGAGAACTCAAACAAATACAATCTATTGCATACCTGAATCTGACTGGGTCCATGATTGGAAACATTATGGACAACAAGTGGTAACTTCATTGTGTAATGGCGCACAATAACATGATACAATCTACTTTCTAAGTTGCTAGGCTTAACAGCATTGTAATCCAAACCCACCGCATCTGACTTGGTAAATGACACATACTGTTTGCTATGTAATACATTTTTGTTAATTTCACACCCATGAACAGATTGACAGCTGCCGCGTCAAGATATCATCCTGATACTGTTACTATATGCTTCTACGGAATCTATGCAGTACTTTTTATATGGTCAAAACCTAGGGCCTGTTCTGAATTAAGCTGTATTTTAAGAAACAAAGAGGTCTTAGTCTCACATTGGTGAGCTTTAGACCTTCTTTTTAAAAAGATTCTTATGCACGTATTAATCTTGAGGAGCAAAAGGGGAGATGTGCCTCTCGCGTGCATGATGGGGGGGTGCCTTTAGAGAATAAGACGATGTAAGAAAATAAGAAACTCAATACTGTGTGCTAGATTAAGCATGCTACCGTTGTAAGAGGGATAAGACGATGTACACCACCTCTTTTCAAGGTGGAGGTAGCCAATCTATAGGGCTTATGTATGTGTTGACAATGCAATTTTGAACCATCTCGCTAATTTCATGTTTGGGACTTTCAAGGAACAACTTCATTTTATTTTCTACTCAAAGTAACCTAGAAATAGTTCATATATTTTATAATCCTAACCTACTCATAGGACTACTCTTATGTAAATTGCAAGCCAAAACGGATTATGGATGACGTCAAAACTCTACTTGATTTTTTAAGTGCATACAAAATATGCTCATATATACAAATGGATTTGAATCTAGAGAAATTTGAACTCCTCTCTATCAATAAATATTTTATTTACAAAAAATGTTTTTTCAAAGACAAATAAATTATGTGCATGTAATAACATTTATGCATTTATCCTTGTTGAAACCATGATCATTCACACTCAATCCCATTACAAGAATATCCACGCTATTATAATGTTATTCCTCAAATTTTATGGGTTAAATCTGTTCTTTTCTATAACCTTTGTGAAGTGCAACTCTTTATGGTAACAAATATAAACATGTATTTGTACTAGATATAGAGAATGAAGAATATCTTTTAAGAGATTCCATTTGTAACACCAAGATCTACTAGTATATTTTTTGTGTGTGGAGCCAATAGTTGTGAGTCAGTTACATATAAGACTGGAAAAAAAGACTACAACATCGGTTGTTGAAATGTATGCATCGCAACAAATTTATCAATAGGCATTGAACGAAAAAATTGGGTACTACTTATGTTATTGTATGGCTTTATAAAGTGGAAACTAACATAACATATAGCCTGAGAAAAATCATTTACCTGATGAATTGTGAGATAACAACATATCATGTTGCTTTGGCATAAATTGGCATTGTATTGTTCTCATGATGTTCCCCATGAAATAGTTGTTCCGTTCAAATTAGCCTCTTACATCAATATTAAATGGTAAATCAATGTGTAAGTTTCTTAAAATATAATTACTTCCTCTAATATAATTGTGTCCTCCAATTACCTTCAACGTCATTTTTTTAGACAAAAATCAACTAGGAATAAATGGGTTATATAATTATATTAATTTTTTGATATAACCTTTTGTGTTAATTTATCTAGGTGAATTGTCACAGAGTGACTGTGTTCTATAAATATAAAAGCTTCATAGTTATGTCAATTATCAGACCATAACTGACCTCATAAACCTTCACTATTTAGTCAATTTTTGAAGAAAATTAACGTAAAACAAAAATATGGGTGTCATTTTGGTTGTCATTGGTTTCTATCTTATAGTCGACATTGTAGGTCTATTAGTAACACTAGTGAAATCTTTCTTCCTCCATTTCTCTTTGCCTTTGCATTTCACAAAAACCCTTCTTCTTACCCTGACGATTTCCATGTCGCTAAGCCTTCATCCTGACTCCCTGCAACATAGTTAAGCCTTCGTCCCCAACTCCTATTAATGTCATTATTATTGGATATTACTGTTATTGGCCTCCTATGTTGCTATTGTTGGTGCCAGATATTGTTGGTCATTGTCACTGCTTCTTTTCATTTGGTCATTGGCCTTCTCTTTTGTTTCTATGGATACCTTTATTTTTGGTCACCCCTGAGGAGGAAAAAAACTCTGCCTCCTCTATTGTGACCCAAAGAAGGTCATTTTCTCTACTTCATTTTCTTTCTTTTTTTCTTCTTTATTTAGGGTTTGCTCTTGTTTTTCTCTTTTCTCACACTATATTGCTTATATTATTGTTTGTTTGATTTAATTTTTTTACTTTATTTTTGTGTTGAAATTTTGCACAATTAGAATACATATTTAATGTCCTACTTTATCTAACTAGCATTGAAAATACATGTATAATTGCTTGTTTGATTTTTCTAGAATGTATAATTTATGATGAAATGTTCCTTTATTATCTATTTTTGGATGTATTGTTCAATTTTAACAAGATAAATAATCACACTTAAGAATTAATATACTGAATTGGTATGAATTTACCTAGATTATATTAATTTGGTTTAGAATGAAATTGATATGCATGCATTTCTAAACTATAAACCTTGAATCCTAAACCCTTAACCCCTAATCCCTAAACCCTAAACCCTAATCCCTAACTAAACATATTTTATTGGTTTAGAAACACATCTAAGATTTATTCATTAGGATTAAATCTTGGATGGTCTGGTTGGGATTATTCTTGAACACTTAATCTCACTTAGCATGTGAGTGCATAATGCATGTTTGGTTTTTTCAAGAATATTTCGACGGTCATTTTCCTATGTGTTCTGTAGGTACATATGTAGGTGGGTATTTGCACATCCACGTCGATGTACTTGGAGAATTGTGGGGAAATTTTGTTGAATCATTCTTGAAAATCAAACATATATTATACACTTACTAGTGAGATTCAGTGTTTAGAAATGATACAGGTGATACACATTTATCAACATGAACGCTATATATATATATATATCATGTTAGCCTAGAAACTCGTCCAAGATTTACACATTAGGAGTAAATGTTGGATAGTCTCTAATTTGGGACTACGCTGGAAAACTTAACCTCACTTGTGATGTAAGTATATAATTCATGTTTATTTTCAAGAATATTTTGACAATCATTCCCTTGTTTGGTCTTTGGGTACAACATAGTTAAATGCTTTCCCATCTTCATAGTTGTATTGGGAAATCAGTGGGGAAATGTTGCTAAAATATTCTTGAAAGTCAAACATGCATTACACACTTGCTGGTGAGATTAAATATTAAAAAATGGGATAGGTGGTACACATCATTAATATGAGTGTTAAATATGTTGTAAAACTAACTTGATTTCATTACAAAAATAATGTATTTCAAAATACTCAGTGTACAGTTAGTTTAGGGTCATAATGGATCAGCATTTGATGTCCATAAAAAATCATTAGACTAAAGAGATTAGAAATGGTGTTGATGAGTTTATAAGATTTGCAAAAGAACATAGGAGACAACTTGGAGATCGCTTCTATTCTCACTGTAGAAATTACAGTAACAACTTGAAGGTTAACATTATTGATGAAATTAAAAGTCATATCATGAGAAATAGGATTAGACCGGCTATACCAAATAGTACTAGCATGGCGAGATTCCTACTATGAGATTAGTAGATGTCAATAGTTGAACTTGTGTGGAATAAGAAATTGTCAACGTGCTGATTTGAACGAGTCAATTCTGAACAACATGGTTGATGTGATACTAGATTGTTGTAAGATAAATCTTACTAATCCACCTTCCTTATTCAAAAATAGTACACATGATGTTGAGAAACTATTATACTTAGGTTGTACTAAGTTTTGATGTTGTGTACTTTCTTCACATTTTATACCCAAAAAAAAACAATAGGTGGAGCGACAAAAGTTTCATGTCTCTATTGAACGAGCTTCCAATCTCGACATACAAAATAAAGAAATATGCTTCCCAATCAGAATGGAGGCTAAGAAGATACATGCATGCCCAAAAGACTATGTGCTATTTC
Organism: Alisma plantago-aquatica; assembly: GCA_963693085.1. Lineage (NCBI taxonomy): Eukaryota > Viridiplantae > Streptophyta > Magnoliopsida > Alismatales > Alismataceae > Alisma > Alisma plantago-aquatica. The sequence goes on from OY856412.1 coordinate 257,434,590, forward strand.
AAAAGGACGATATTGATTTAAAAGATTATCCAATACGGGGGCATCAAGGTACAAAATGATGACTTCGGGTAAGACCAAGATAGTCTCTCATGCCAAAGTGATGTGGTATCTACCTATAATACCACAATTTCAATAATTATGTGTTGATTTGATAGGTTCACATAATTCATATTGGCATTAAGAGGCAAAGACAAATAACGATTGGTTCCTACAACATGCATTTTATTTCCCACAATAGAAGAAAATATATTTCTTGTACCCTAAATTTGTTGGAGAAGTCGTGAATTTAGGAATTGAACTTTGTATTAATGGAATGAATATATAAAATGCATTAAAAATCCAACATAGCACTTGGCATGTTATGATTGTTAATATACAATCTTCCTCCTTAGTTGTGTATGAAATATAAGACGCCAAGATGTCAATATTGCTAGCAGGGTCAAAATAACCTGGCAATAACATTGATATTTACCTTGAGCCTTTAGTTGATGACTTAAAAAATATCTAAGAAGAAAGAATTATGAGTTATGATGTTCACATGGAGAGATCTATATGTTGTCTTTCACAATTAATGACTTTACAATATACAAGAATTTTTTTCGATACTACATAAACCAAAGTGTGCCTATATGTGAGGAAAATGTCAATTTGTTATGTCTAAGATATGGAATCCAAACTGAATGTCTTGGTCATTAAAGGTTTCTCCCAAAAGTGCATCCTTACTGAAGTTGCACAAAGATTAGTGGCTCAACTGAGGAACAGAATTCCCCTAAACTTATGTTAGGGGAGGATGTTTTTGAAAGTGTAAAATGTATTTGTCAACAAACTTGATAAGAAACCATGTACTAAGCCCACATGTGATCAATATTTAATCATGAAGAGGTCAAAATTTTGGGATCTTACTTATTTAAGTTTACAATTAAGCATTGTATCGATGTTGTGTGAGTTGAGAAAAATGTACGTTGCATCTTCATTGGTACTCTACTAAATATATCAGATAAGACTAAAGACAACGTCAAACTAGAATGGACCTACGTGAAATGGGTATAAGAAAAGAATTAACATCTGAGGTTATCAATGGTGTAGGCACATACTTGCCTCATGGTTGTTACACTTTGTCTAGACATGAAAAAAATATGTTTGTGAGAGCTTACTTAATGTCAGGGTACCATAGGGATAGTCTTCTAATATCTTTAGATTGGTATCAATGCATTATTTGAGGCTAATAGGTAGTAAATGTCGTGATTGTCATACCCTAATGCATAAGATATTGCATGTGGCTATTCGATATATATTTCCAAAGTATGTAAGGTTTGCGATAACCAAGCTTTGTTTCTTCTTCAACACTCTCTATAGCAAAATTATACATGTTGAGAATATTGATAAGTTCCTAAGAGATGTGATCATTACCTTGTACCAACTTGAGATGTATTATCCTTATTTATTCTTTGATATCACCATACAATTGTTGTCCATTTGCCTAGGGAAGCGAATATGTTTGGTCTATTTTCTTGCATTGGATGTATCCTTTTGAATTGTACATGAGTGTGTTTATAGGTCATGTTTGAAAGTATTATTGACTTGAAAGTAGTATTATTGAGGGGTTATGTGAATAGGGAGGTGATGTACTTCTACAATGATTTTCTGACTTGAAGTAAAAATCATTTAGATGCAAAGTCTTGTCACATTGAAGCTTCTTATGGCATGACTGAAAGGAATTATTCGTAAGCTATAGGAATAAGCACACTTACAATTTTACACAACCTCAAGGAAGTGGGCATTTATATAACCAAATACATGAATTTTATCAAGGGAAAATATTCTCAAGCCAGTTCAATGTGGCTTGCTAGAGAGCATAATCAAACATGTATTAGGTGGTTTGAAGATAAAACATTCCATCAACTATCTCAAACGTGATATGATATCATTGAGAATATCAAATGGCTCACATTTAAACCAAAAATAAATATTATAACATATGAATGTTTGACATAAATGGATTTCCATACTACAAAAAGTGTCAAGATGATAAGTGTCGTACAAAATAGTGGGATCACCCTTCAAGAATCTTCTTTGTATTTTTCAAATGCAAAGCATAAGAGTCCATGGGAATGTAAGATATCCTATTATGGTGTCATCAAAGACATATGAGAATTTGACTACATAGAGTTCAGAATTCTTATTTTTAGGTGTAATTGGGTTGATAACAACAAAGGAATTCAAGTGGATGAGTTGGGTTTCGCAATAGTAAATTTTGAAAAGATTGGTGAGAAGGATCAGTCAGTCATCATGGCATCACAATAAAAGCAAGTAGTTTTGAGTCGATGACCATGTTAATGAAAAATGATACATCATTATTCACAAGAAAAGGCAGTTCATTGAAGATCCTATAGATGAATAACAGTACTACAAAAAGTATGATGACTCCAGTCTATTCTCAGAGGGCTTTCCAAGTGTAAATGTTGAAGATAAAACTAGTGAATATTATATGTGTCATGATCACACAGAATGAATATAAATTGGCAAGCAATCCAATCATACTAGAGGCATGACTTTTTCAATGAAAATAATGCATTCTGTTACATGTTAAATACTATGCATGTTTCTCGATCATTAATATATGTTTTATATGCTAGATGTGCATGTTTATAATAATTATTATTTATTTCCTATTTTTTATATTGTGAAGATTGTAACGATAAGGGTGTTGAGCATAGTGAGCATGTTGATCGTGGTGAGGATGTTGAGCACCATGAGAAGGAGGTTGTTGTTGAGTCTACTACCTCATATAGTAGAGGCATCACGCTCATATTCAATTTAACAACACTTCGGGTTAAAGGTGAGACATTGGTCGTTGCTTTTGATGCTAATAGAAATCTTATAGGGGGGATCATAGTGCTTTTAGGCACCATTATGGGGCTAGTGCTCATAGAAAAATGCCAATAGTCACAGAATTATGGCATAAAGTTGACGTTTCCATTAAAGACCTCTTCTAGAAGGACAGTTGTGAGTTATATGTATTTATACTAAGTTTCTTACTTCTTAACTTTTCATTTTTCATTTCTAAAAATAGTGTAATCACTTTTGCAGAGTGTTTTTCACCTTTATGAAAAAGCTCATTGTAGAAATGTGCAATAGTATTGTGGGAAGATGTGGTAGAATTTAAAGACAAATCAGATAAGAGAATACATAAATAGAGACAAGAGGAAGAAGGTTTCCACTGAGAAATATGGGTATCTTGATGTTGTTGTGTGGTACTATTTTTGTGCTTTGAGGAAGTCTGATGAGTTCAAGGTATTAAGTAACTTAATACACACTTATGATTTGATCAGTATATAATGAAAATATCTTTTTGACAACATCTTCATTCAAGTTATTCACATCAAAGATGTTGTAGGATAGGATCATGTCACTGATGTCTCCTTTCAAGATATTAAGTAGTTATTTGAGTATTAATGACTAAATACCTTTGCAATAGAAGTTTAGATACGGTGAAATCTTATGATTAAATAGATCGTTCTATGTGAATATATATTATGAATCATTTTCTATATATTAAGCCCATTACATATATTCTTACAACTATTTATATGTCAAGACTAGAATGTTTGAATTAGTTATTGTTGCATTCCTAGTTCCGTCACAGATTAATAGTGTATATAGAAGACAAACAACTATCTTTGATTATTTCACTCCTACATTTAAGTATTTTTCTACTATAAGAAAGGATGTGATTATCACTCCTTTTAGTGTTGGGTAAGTTGACATTTCTTTGCTTGTAATTTTAACCTATGTATTATTTTTATTCACCTAATATTTGATTTTTTTGCCTTGTTATTTATTCACAAATAGACATTGAGAATTTTTGGTGATCATTTCATGTGCGCAAATTGTGTATTATCTTGATTCATTGGATAACAAATTGATGGGAAATGGACACAAACTAAAATTTCCAATTGTGGGGAAAGTATAAACTTTTATCAGTCAACATATGTATTAATTACATTATTATATAACTACTCAATCATGCAACATGCACTAATTCGACTTAGAGGGGATAAAAGTATTCAGTGAGGCTGGAGGAGTTGTAGATAGACAAAAGAAATCTGGAGAAGTTTAAGGTAGTTTTGTGAGTCCAAATATAATATCAACTCTACTTATTTTTATTGATTAACCTCTCGTATAACTTTGAATTTGTAGTTCCATGCAAAATGTAATTGTTGGGTGTGCGGATACTATGCGATGAAGTATATAGATGTCATTTCAAATAGCATCACACGACATCCAAAATATAGGTAATATAGAGTCTAATAAAAAAATGTATAATCTAATTTAAATTATACATGCATACTTCATATAATATTATTGTATGATTATATCATTCTTTTTGCTAGTATTTAACACCTAGTATCCTTATGCAAGAGACACTCTAGATGAAATACAAGAATTTTGGCAAAGAATTTCATTGAAGAACTTGATTTTGAATTTGATCGTGATTGATTATACATAAAACTTTGAATATGATTGTTTGTATGATTTATAATTGGATCCATAACTATAGTTTGTATTTGAATTCAGATTATAATCAATGTAAGTGATTTTATAATTTGATTCAAACAAATAATTGAACTTGTGAATGTGAGTGTACAAGTGAATATTGAATGTGTGTCTGGAAACAAATGCATTTAAAAAATATGTATATGAATGCAGTGGAGAAATTGAAGATGTTGATGGGAAAGTGGATGTGTGTGTGTTTCTATATATATATATATATATATATATATATATATATATATATATATATATATATATATATATATATATATATATATATATATATATATATATATATATATATAGGGTATATCTTCGCTACCCATGCGGGTAACTAAGATTCGCTACCCGTGCATCAGTTTTGTAATGGGTAGGTATGCATTTGTAATGAGACAATCCAAATTTGTAATGAGACGACCACAATTGTAATACAAAGACTCGTTTTGTATTACAACGTTGTTACAGTAATAAATATATATTTATTACTGTAACAACGATGTAATACAAAACGAGTCTTTGTATTACAATTTCGGTCGTATCATTACAAATTTGGTTGTCTCATTACATATATGTGTCATCCCATTACAAAATTGATGCACGGGTAGCGAATCTTAGTTACCCGCACGGGTAGCGAAGATATACCCATATATATATATATATATATATATATATATATATATATATATATTGAAGGTATTGTTGTTCAAAACATCATGTTGTTAAGTTGACAAAAGGATGGAATATGTTGTTCATTAGAACATGAAGTTCTACATCCTACTGAACAACCGGACAACATGTCTATAAACCTACTACATAAACAAAATACATATTGTAACGTTAATTATTATAAGAAAAAAATTAACAATGAAATATTGTGGGGTTGTTTTTGCAACACAAACTAACATTACAGAACAATCTTATCAGTAAACTTTTCAACTGATAAACCAGCCTACTATGTTGTTTTATGGCTATGAACTGACATTGAACATGTGTGATGTTGGTTTGTAGGCATACCAAAAATACTGATCAATTTCAAAAATTAAAATTTTAGCTTCTTACTATGTCAGTTTCATCAAAAATCAACACCATTACTATATCAGGGCATCAGTTTTCAAACAAAACCAACATGACAGACCCCCTATTCAAACAAAATTTCTTGATAGGAAAGTTGTTTGCATCAATTTTTATGATCCTAGATGTCACTTTTGAGAAGCACTACAAGTGTTCTACATAAGTTTCCTCTTTCACCATATACTGACATTATAGCCATCGACCAGCAATGTTGTCCACCAATGTTAGATCCCTTAATAAACTGGCATGAAAGGCCACATGTGTACAAGTGATCGTTCTTTTAATATTCCACTTTTGGAAAATTTAGTGAGAATATTATCCCTTCATAATGTTTGGATCTAACATCTAAAATTTCAGTATCAAACTATTATATACATAGAACATATGGTGAAAAGAAATATCAATGAGTTCTTGTATGACATATAATCCTAATATACAAAATAAGATGTAGGCTATTGAGATATTTCTTCTTGATATACGTCACACTCCTCTCCTACATATAGGAATGGAGGAAAGTACAAGGGAAGCAGAACATATGGTGAAAAGAAATATCAATAACTATAACACTTGACATCAATGTAGAGTGGGGGTGAAACACATTCCATATTGGACTTACAAAACTCAATTAGATGATGGGACCAACAATAAATAAGAATCTCACTCCCATATAATATTTTCCCTCCCCCTTAAACATGAATCTCTAGAAAATTATTTGACCAAAACACCATGACTATGCCATATTCGTTGTAAATGAATGTGTGACTGGAATAATCACAATCAAAACATCCAAAGATCTAGAGTAGAGGCATTTTCAAACACATATTATGATGAGGTGATGATGACTATCAAACTGGATCCATCTAGACTGTGACTCTTGGGGGCTTGAGAGGAATGAAATTCATCATAAAGGAAGCCCAAGTAGATGGATAGAAGAAATATCTTGGCACTTGAGAATGTGCAAAATGAAAATTGGAGAAGACATTAATAAAGTAGCTCACTGAAGATAAATTTGAATGAATCATTAACCTAGAAAAGTGTAATATATGTAGGCTTGATATTGACAAGCTTCTTGAAAAATAATCATCTATTTTTTGAGATGCAGTAGGATCACCACATACTAGCACCAATGGGAATAAGAGATTGGAATAATCACAACAAGCTCTAACCCAGTGTGTGTCAATGATATAACTGAGATCCTTAAACTTGCATGAGTGGTAGAAAAATGGAAGAAGTAAAACGCAAATCGCCAACCTACATGCATATCCTGCCACAAAAATGAAGTGCAGTGTCATTGGAAAATAAATATGCCAATGATGTACTAGAACGCGATGCTTAGCAGAAATAAAGACCATAGAGACATCATTAGAGGGGTGTGCTAAAGAATAAGAATAACCATGGAGATTTAAATAGAATGGACTTATACACATCATCTTTCTCATATTCTTTCTCATCATACTCCCTCTTCATACATTCTTTATATCCTCATACTCTCTTTCTCTCTTCTCCATTACCCCCAATATACCAATTACAAAGTGATTGAGTAGTAAGTGTGGAAAAGAGAACATACACCCTGCATGTGGAAAGGGATGCACACATGAAGGGTGGTATGGGGAATATAATTGATAAAAGGGATGAAGAAGAGAAAATAACATGGTGCCCCCCTCAATAAATAGGAATTAGATTAATATACCAACAAGTGATTTCAAGCTTACATAGATAGGAGTCTAGATAGGGTAGTACTCCTACACTCTCCAATGTGGAACTAAACACAAGACTCCCCTTGAAATTGAGAAGTTCCATGCCAATAAGAGCAATCATGATGAACATCAAAATCTCGAATGAGCATCCAAAGAAGTAGATAGTGGAGAATATGTATAGAATCATTTGGGTCACAACTGCAGTCAAAGTACTTCTGCACAAGAAGAACCAATATGGAAATAATGTGTTGTAGTTGAGAAAAGAACATTGCTATAAAAATATTACACCATAGAAGTTGGGCACATGTTTGAAATGATCTACTATAGGAATATGCATTATAGTATATGTCAACAATACAGATAAATATGCAGAAAGTGGGAAACATGGTTTGATGTATGGTTTCTTCTCTTCATCTTCTCTCCTCCATCTCATCTCTTCCCTCTACTCATATTTCTTTATTATCCCCCTCAAGCCAGCAATAAAAAGGATCAGAGTGGTTACACAATGGTAGAGGAATAGATATGTAGAAAGTAGTACAAAAACAAAGCACTACTGTATAAAGGCATGAAGAACAAAGTACTACGGGTATAAAGGCATGGTAGGAATAACAAAGCATTATTGGTATAAAGGCACAATAGGAGAATACAATACAATTGATATATAGGTATAGTAGGAATAACAAAGCACTTCCACAATATAGGCATGACATGAAAAATAAAGTCACATGAATCCAAGTGTTGTGATATGAAACATAGAAGATCTCCAATTCAAACAAAGGCACACAACCATATGGATTATCAGAACTATATGAAGAGGAAAACAATTGTATGTTGCCCCCTCTTTTTTGAATTTTATAAACTAGCACGGGTATTTTTTTGCATAGAAGTAGAGAAATAGAAGTCCATACATGGACTAAATTGTTGTCCAAATGTAGGGAGGTTTGTAGCAGCAGTAAGTATGAGATTTCCTATTTGTAGTACCATTGAGACGTAATAAGGTATGGTTGTCATTTTAAGAAAGAGATGTGATTTATTTCTAAACCATAAATTAAAAAGGGTTGGCAGCTATCCATCTTGCCCATCCTCTTATGGCTTCTAGAATAAAGGGGGATATTGGGGTTGGGGACTAAAAATGAAAGGAAATACAGAGGGTGGGACTATCGTCTGAGAGTATAAGAGGAAGTGGAAAAGAAAATAGATGGATACAGAGGGATGGAGAAAAAGATGAATAGGGTATGTTGACAGCAAACATAAAACAAAGAAAGAATGATAGGAAGAAAATGAAATATATGGAACAGAAAATGATAAAAAGGCGGAAGTAAAAAAAGGCAGATAAGAGAAAAAACATAATGGAATGAAAAAACTAAAAAGGAGGTCAAGTGAAAGATGGAAAAAAAATTAATTAAAGAGAACAAGCATAAAGAGAGGAAGAAGGATGGGTCAGAAAAGAATAAAAGAATAGAAATCAAATAAGAAAGAAAGAAAAAGGGAAGGAAAAGAAAGAAAAAATTGAAAACTAATGTTGACCAACAAAGATAATAACAATAAACAAATAGTGTAAGGAGTGGGACCCGAGAGAGGATCCACTCCCTACTTAATTTGAGGAATTGACCCATCTAATACAAACACAATAAAAAGGTATGTTGCTTTAGATGTATTTTTTTCTCTCAAATGATGGTAAACAAGAATAACTAGAGTGTAGCAGTGGAATAATATTTCATGACTATATTAAATTTTATAGAAGTGCATTATCATCTTCCTTATAGGGTTTATATGAAAGTTACAACATAAGGATCTTAGTAGAGGGATATACAGCTATCTCAACTCTATCTCCCCAAGAGCTCCACCTATCAGCCCATGTCACCATGTCCAATCTTCCAAGACCTACACGTGGGTTTGGAAGCATACCCAAGAAAAAGGAGAAAAAGTCGAAGATATTACCATAAGGTTGGTATGTGCATATTAAATGTGGATTGAGCAATATAAAGAGTAAAGGACATCAAATAAATAAGGCTTCCGATAGAAGAGGAAAGTATCACCCAAGTGGGTCAAAAGAACTGGAATTGTTAAAAAATGATAATAAAGAATAAGATATTTCTTGCATGTAATCAATCTCACAATAAAAATATCATAATTCATAAATAGTTACATGGTGAGAAATAAAAATACTAGCATATACTAAAAAGTAGGGTAGGAACCCACATGTATTCCATACCAAAGTGCAGGAGGATTAAATCCTCGGTGTCAAACAAATCTAGTATTTTGTAGGGAAATAAAATTCAATGCATGAGAGGGGAATAGAATCCATTTTCCACAAAGTCCATGGTGATATGATCCCATTTTCACTACTGCATCGGCAAAGGTTGAAAAGTTCCTGTAGGCTTTTGAGGTTCAACCTTGACCTTCTGACAAACTGGATACTTAGCAACAAACTCTTTCACGTCACACTTCATACTTGGACACCAAACAGATCCTTCAGGTTATGGTACATCTTGGTATTGCCAGTATGCATTGCGTATATTGAGGAATGAGACTCCTCAAGAACCATCTTCCTTAGGCCCTCAACATCTGGAACCACTATCATGTGTGAAAGCAAATTGTCCCATCCTCTGACTCATGAAAGCCATCATACTTCCTGCTTCCAAACTCTGATCTAATCCTCTATATCCTGACATCACTCTATTGTGCATCTCTAATATTTTTTAACAAGGTAGGCTTCACTTGCAAATGTGCTAACAAGCCTGCCAATAGATAAACCTCTAGTTTTACATTCATTTAATGAAGCGACACCAACATGTCATGTTTGTGACGCACCATAGAGTGTATTTGTTCCTTGTCCACGGCTGACGATGAAGATGAGTTCCTACTCAATGCATCGGCCACTCATTAGCCTTCCTGGGATGGTAGTCTATCATGCAATCATAGTCCTTATCAGCTCTATCCATCTTCTTTGTCGCATGTTCAGCTCCTTCTTCAAGAAGATATACTGAAGGTTCTTATGGTTGGTGAAGATTTAACACTTTTCTCCATACAGATAGTGCCTCCAAATATTTAGGGCATGAACCACTGTCTCTAGCTCTAGGTCATGTGTCGAGTAGTTCTCCTCATGTTGCTTAAGTTGTTTCCAAGCTAAATAAATCATGTTCTTGTATTGCATCAACACACATCCCAAGACGTTCTCCAAAGCATCACAGAAGATGATGTAGCCTTTCCCTTGTTATGGTAGCACTAACAATGATGAGTTGGTTACCTTCTCCTTATAAAACTATAAAGAACACTAACACTTATCATCCCAGACAAAAGGAACACCTTTCCTAATTAACTTGGTTAGGGGTAACTCTATAGAACTGAAATTCTTTATGAATCTTCTGTAGTAACTAGCCAAACCTAGGAAACTTCAAACCTCGGTCGGTGTCTTTAGATATTCCCATCCCATCACTGACTCAGCCTTCTTTGGGTCGACACAAATGCCCTTAGGTGATATGACATGACCCAAAAAAGACACCTCGGTCAACCAAAACTCACATTTGTTGAACTTGGCATACAACTTGTGTTGTCTCAACAATGTCAAAGCCTAACAGATGTGTTGGTCATGCTATTGAATATATGTGGAGTATATATCAAGATATCATCTACGAACATGACCATGAACTGATCCAGGTAGGGTCTAAACACCTTATTCATCAGATCCATAAAAGTTGTAGGCGTGTTGGTTAGCCAAAATGGCATAACCACAAACTCATAGTGACCATACCTAATTCTAAAAGTAGGCTTAAGTATGCCATCCACCTTGATCCTCAACTGGTGATATGTTGACCTCAGATCTATCTTTGAGAACATTGTAACACCTCTCAATAGGACAAATAAATTGTCAGTCCTCGGCAATGGGTACTTGTTCTTCACTATAACCTTGTTCAACTGTTGGTAATCTATGAAAAGCCTCATGGAACCATCCTTCTTCTTCACGAACAACACAGGATCACCCCATGGGGAAGTACTCAATCTGATGAAACCTTTCTCCAGCAACTCATGCAACTATTTCTTCAACTCTTGCATCTTTTTTGGTGCCATCTTGTAAGGTGCTTGTGCTATGGGTTATGTTCCAAGAACAAGATTGATCTCAAAATCAATACCTCTAGGAGGGGACACCAAGAAACTCTTCAGGAAAGACATCCTCAAACTCTCACACTAATGGCACCTCCTAGATGCTAGGACTCCTCACTTTGGTATCTACCACATGTGCCAAGAAGGCCTCACGTCCTTGAATCATCAACCTATCTGTTGTCATAACCGACACCAAATACATAGGAAGAATCTTCCTATCTCCTTGGAAGATCCACAAAACATCTCCATCACAGAACATTGCCGCCTTGGAACTACAGTCCAAAACAACCTTATAATTCTCGAAGGTATCCATCCCTAGGATCACATCAAATCCATGCATGTGAAATGGCATAAGATCCACTTGAATGTTGCATCCTAAAAAAGAAAGAATGCAAGATGGACATACCTCCTACAACTCAACAGAACCAACAATAGGGGTTTCAAGAAAAAGGCTATAAGATCTATTACAAATAGGAAAAAAACAACTATGTATCACTTCTCTGGTGATAAAAGACTATTTTACACCTGAGTCAACCAAAATAGATACAAAATAAGAAGTAGATAAGTCAGAAATAAAAAGTTCTATCTGACCATTCGTGACCCATGGATTGACCAATCCCTCTAACTGACTCATAACATAGAATCTAGTCATTGCTTGTTGTCATCAACGCCCTCTACTAGTTGGTCTAGATGATCCACATGCGACACCTGACCGCGTACTCTACTACCACCACTGCTATACTGTTGTTGTTTTGAACCTCATTGGTTGTGCCTCGACTATTGTGTCACTTCTTCATCCTTCATAGGGCACAAACACCTGATGTGCCCTACTTGTCCACACTTGTGACAAGTCCTCTAATCATATGGTAGCAGCCTAGAAGGCCCTGTTAAGGATACAAATGATGCATTGTGTGCTCCTGCTAGCAGAAAACTATGGCCTCTGCCCTTGCTCGGGGACCAATATAATGGAACTCCTAATCTCAGCTTAGAGAAAATTGACCTTTGTTGTGATTGTGGTCAAGGGAACCTTGGATTCTTAAAGATCACAGACGACTGCCCTTGAAACTAATTTGGCCTCTTCTTCATTGGCTTCATGCTTCTCGATGGCATACCTCCAAATCCTCCTCATAAACTCTACAAAGGTAGAGAACATCTCTCTATTCTCCAAAGCAGACGTCATCGTAGACAACTCCATGCTCAGACCCTTCTCAAACCTCTGGATCCTCTCCTTCTCTGTCATTGCCACATGCAGACAGAACCTCAAAAGCTCCATAAAATTCACCTCATATTCATTATTGGACATGGAACCCTGTCGTAACTTCTCAAACTGCATTGTCTTCTTGTCTAAATACGTCTCTTGGAAGTAATGACTCACAAACTCTCGCCAAAACTCTTCCCAAGTCGCAGCAGCTCCTGGTTTTTTCTCCTCTTCTATGGCCAACCAGTGGCTAAAACTGCCCTTCAATAGATAAACTGCATGCTTCACCTTGTCCTCTTTGGTATATTGAAGATCTTGAAAGCCTTCTCAAGCTCCATTAACCACATGTCGATGTCATCTGGGTCTATTATAACCATGTACTCGATGGCTTTGACATGTCATAACCTCTCAAATGTCTTCTCAGAACACTGATATTTTGCATTAGGAATGAGTGTCCTAGCTTGAAGTATGGGCGCTCTATCCTCTATATGCATAATCGTCGCCACAAGTTGTCCAAACATGGACTGAAATGCAAGCTTTATCATGGTTGTAGGGTCAAACTGAGGCACTGCGGTCTGTTCTCACCCCGTCGCATGCACTCTTTCGTCATGTGTCAGCCTCCTACTACCACCTCTTGGCGTGACATAGCTACTCTCTACATGCTCTTCATGTTCTCCAAACATATCTGCATAAGCATAAGCTATGATCAGATATGTTGGATTACATAAGAACAAACACAAACCTTGATCCTATGTCCATGTAGACTCAGTGAACCTAAAGCTATAATACAACTAAGTTGTGATACCCTATCATTCTAAACGAGATGACTCAAAACAAAACATACGATCAACAGGCAATTAACCACATAACTAGAAAAGAGGGTAAATTGAAATCGATTTAAACATTACCATCATGTTCAGAAACATTACATACGGGTTCAACTACTTGCATATCAACACATACCATATTAGGTATTACATGTATGTCCATTGACCATCAGTCACAACTACAAAAGATACCGTTCCACATATACATGCCATATATAAACATCGGCATACTATCAAAACTCAATTACATGTACATTTCATCTACAAAACATCCCCTGTCTGAACCTGAGAGTATAGGGACGACTCTAGGAATATACAAACTACTATCCAACCTTCTGCTCCTAATACTCTCCAAGCTACTCTTCCTTACCACCACGATCTTGACGATATCACTGACAATCGCCTAAAAAGATATGGTGATTCACGAGGTGAGACCAACGTCCCAGCGAGAGATATAACTCTCAATAATGGATATTGATACAGCAGGTTAGATCATTAAACAAGTTAAGAAAATTAAGAAAGCTAAATTGATGGACATAGAAACAAGCAATGTTTAACCAGATTTATAAAGGAACAGGCAAAACTATCATTTATTAAGAAGTTGGCTATTCTTACAGCATTATATGTTAACTAGTAGTATAAGAAATAAGGCAAGGGTTAAAACCAATGTGAAACATCTTTAACCCTAAACATATATGCTACATTGTTGGATTACGTCTTTTGTTAAGCCCTGAGGAGTTTCAAGTATACGACTTAGACTCTGACTGACTACAGTTAATTTCGAAATTAGTGCCGCAAAAGATCTAGGAGAGTCAGACTCCTAAGCTCTCTTCTGCCCTCGATAAGTACAAGTCAGTCACAGTGACATATATAGTACAGCTACAAAACAGCCTAGTCCGCCCTTGGTATATAGGTCACGGCACTAGTAACCATGGTATACAAAACCCTATCATCCAAGGTACAACAACAATTGTTCTCAATCACATCATATATATACTGAATTATAATCATCTAAGGTATGGCCTCGCACGTTCTCCTGCTGATGTATTATTGGTAAGGTATGCCCGTAGATCCAATCATATGATGATTGACATAGCATAATTACCTTAAAGGATTTAATTAATACATATAAAGACAAGATTCCAATTCATTTTGTTTCATTTAGTTATGAGATAATGACGAAACACTATGAATGTCTAGATAATAATATTACTCAATGACGTATGTCTTCAAGTATTAGCCTTGTGGAAATGATATCAGACGGATGTTAAGAGTACATATGCATATTCTCATTATGTCCCTAGTCAGTTGTTACTATGGAAGGTAGATAGATGCCAGTAACACATAATACTAGAGTGTGAGTTGGTTGATGACTGACTCTCACTAAGTCATGATATGGTAATATCAAAACAAGCACACAGATACATGTTAGGGGCAGTGTATTGGATAGACCCACCTTAAGAGTGACACATGGCTGTGGTGGTCACAGTCATATTTCATAGTGAAGGTGGTGATTGTGATTCTTAGACCTAAAATCACTACACTCGTACACTTTGACATCATCAAACGCAATCTTGAAACATGGGTTGTTATAAAGGTGATGATTGGGTGACTTCAACACATGGGGATAGACTGTGAGTGAAAGATATGGGATTTGTCCCTCATACTGGAGTATGATATCCTGGTCACTTGATAAGCGAGATTGAGAAATGCATGTGCATGCACACGTGAATAAATATATGATATTGAGGTCACATTATCTCATACAGACTGCTCTTGATTCAAGGAACATGGATTGGATGTTGAGAGTATGACCTTCCATGCCTCGAGTTCATCCTGGATAGCAGAGACAAAGGAATTATACAATCACTATAACATCTTACACAGATTGTAGGCTGAAGTTGTTCTCCAACTTTCCATTTGCTTGGGTAACAGTGATGTGCGATTAGGCACCACTCTTTGCTTGTAATGTCATAAGCTAGTTATGGACATTCATTGCCAATGTGATATGGGACCTATAGGGTCACACACATAGGAACTCATCTAGAAAAGGAGTTTGATCTTGAATGACAATTGGATTGATTACTAAAGTGTTTAGGTATTCAATTCACACAACAGATTGATTGATTTGCTGACTGGTCTGCCAAACGACCATCTCCCAAGTGAGATGGTTGTTTGGGCATGCCATACGGGTGTCTCAAGTGTTGAGACGGCCATTTGGGTCATCATGGTGATTAGAGTTCAAATTGTCTTAGTTCTACCCTGGAACCAACCAGTCCAATGTGATTGAACCGACTGGATCATCTCGACTCACCAGATGGGCATCTGGGTGAGCGAGACGGGGATCTCACCTGGGTGAGATGGATCGGTTGGTCCGAATGAAGGTTATGGATGTTTCCTAAATAGTTTCAATTATACTTTACTTGGGGTATAAGGAATTAATATGTGATATGAATCGGAATTGAAAATTGCCAAATTGGTTTCTAATTGGGAAACTGTCAAACGGTCGTTTGACAGTGCCAGACGACCATTTGGCATCTTGAAGGTTGTGAAAATTCAAGATCTTTTGGTCCCTTCCACTCCCTCACAATCCCGTACAGACAGGAACCTTGACCCTAACCTCGCCTATAAAAGGAGGGGTACTGGGGCCTTCCCAAGACACAACACAAACAACTAAGAATTAGTTCCTCTAAAAATTGTTGTCCTCTCTGGTTGTGGTAACCAAGAGAGCCTAGGAAAGTCCTACCTGACAGAGAGGGATAGCCAACGGGAGAGAACTACTGAGAAGTTGTTGTTATAGGAGAGCAAGTTGGTGACTAGTACACCAACAGGAGGGACAACTCCTTCCTGTCTGTTCTTGGTGAACGACATGAGTTCTAGTTGGTTCGTGTGGACCACTCTAGAAACAGGAGTCCTTTGGTTGCTACTCAGAGAAAAAAATCAACCTACAGTCTGTGGTGAGGCCACAGGAGCACTGTAAAAGTTGTCTTGTTTGTTGTTCGTGGTGAAGACCAGGAGTTGCACAGCCACCATTCAAGAGAAACTAGTCAACAGTTGTAAAGAAGCTAGCTTTGTTGCTAGACTTGTTCCAGGACTAGGTATAACTTGCTAAAACCATCCTTCCTATTTCATAGTAGATGACGCGATCTTACTGTTATGGGAATACGGATTGATAAAAAAAAAAATCACCGCTATACTTTATGCATGTTTTTCCCAACAGTGGTATCAGAGCCACGTCAATTTACTATGTCTTAGGATAATCTATATGGATGGATTTTTTGTTTTATCGTTTATTTATTACATATGATATGAATGTTTAAATTGCTCTCATATGCATATTCAATCAAAGACCACATAATCTTTTCTGGTAACCCAGGATACTCGTAAGGCTTGCGCCGAACCCAACCTAGGGAGCTCAACCCCATCCCGTAAGGAGCGTAGCCCATTAAGTCACGTAGAGGCCAGCTGTGCTACAGGAGAAACAATTCCAAACAGCACCACCAGGGGGATTCGAACCTGGGACCCTTCATGAGGGGCCCCGTGTTACGACCACCTGAACTACTGCTCGTCGGCCAAAGACCACATAATCCCAAACTAACATATATAGAGAGAGAGTAAGAGTCTGGCTAGTGTACACTCGAGTGTACCGGAGGCACCGTACACCTCAGTCATTTTTGAAGATGCAGTAACTTTTTGAAAAATCTAAACCATTGATCTTCTTAATTAACTTAAGAACATACTATATAATAAATTTTAGCTCATTTGGATACTTATAGGTCGTGCATCTAAAGGAGGGAAAATCATACATTTTAAATTAGTTTTGTGCGTCGATTTCGTTGTCCTTGGATAAGTGACTTACACTCATCTAAATGAGTTCAAATTTTGTATGTGGCCTATTATTATTGTAACCATGAAGATCAATGGATTATATTTTGGGAAAACATAGTCCAGATAAGCAAACACCATTGGGGTGTATGGCATGATCTGTACACTCGAGTGTATTCTAGCCTGACTATATATATATATATATATATATATATATATATATATATATATATAGAGAGAGAGAGAGAGAGAGAGAGATAGAGAGAGAAAGAGTCAGGCTAGAATACACTCAAGTGTACAGATCGCACAAATACACTCAAGTGTGTTTGCATATCAAGACTATTTTTTGCAAAATGTAAACCATTGATCTTCACCGTCATATTATAACTAGGCTACATGCAAATTTTGAGCCCATTTGGATGAGTGTAAGTCACTCATCCAAGGGCCACAAAATCAAAGTGTGAAACTAATTTGAAATGCATATTTTTGCGGTCTTTATAACATGACCTATAAATGTCCAAATGTGCTCAAATTTTTCATATGAGATATTCACAAGATGTTTAAGAAGATCAATGGATTAGATTTTGAAAAAAATGTTGCATCATGAAAATCTACTTGAGTGTATTCTACTCTGAATACACTCGAGTGTATCTAGCCTATATATATATATATATATATATATATATATATATATATATATATATATATATATATATATATATATATATATATATATATATATATGCAATTTACACACGTCGCCCTAAAAGCGGTTTTGATGGTGGATGTGTAGCGTGGTTATGGCCAATATCCTATATCTATGTGTGGTTGGATGGTTTGGTTCTTGTTTATCTCAGTCTGTGTACTGAGCCTTTACCTCCCTCTTCGCAATGTAAAAGTTAATGCTTTCCTACCTTTGCTCCACTCAAATGTAACTTGAGGTTTCTCTTATTCAACGTAATAAAGTAGTAATAGGATAGTTTCTTTTCTTACAACAATGTTGAAGATGTTCATCACCGAGTGAGATGACCAGTTCGTGAGATGAGCTGACCGTCTAGAGGACCAAGGAGGACAGAGCGATGGAACCAGACAACCGCCTCATGGATCCAACCGACCATTTGGATGGAGTACAGACATCAGTTGGAAAGAAGGCTAGGTGATAATAAAATAATTAGAATGATGATTAATTAAATACCTAATTATTATTGCCCAAATTTAATCAAATCAAATCAAAGTTGAGTTTTGACAATATTGTAAATTCTTTTATAGAATTAAATGGAAACAACAAACAATCACTTTTCTCTACGATCAGTCCTTGAGAAGGACAAACATACTGGGAACAACTTTCATGACTGGTTCAGGATGTTGAGAATTGTTCTCACGTAAGAGTGCAAATTCTATGTCCTGGAAACACCAGAACCAGAGGAACCAACTCAAAATGCTCCAAGGGCTGACAATGATGTTTATAAGAAGCATACTGAAGACGGCGTAGATGTCAATTATCTGATGCTATGTTCCATGAACCATGAGCAGCATGAGAACATGGGGGTGATTGAGATGGTCACACATATCAAGAACATGCACCAAGATCAGGCAAGACAGGATATATACGATGTCTCCAAGGCGTTGTTCAAGTACAGCATGGTAGAAGGAGATCTAGTAGGTCTTCATGTACTCAAGGTCATTGGGTATGTGGATAACCTATCTAGACTGGGATTCCCCTTAGGCCAAGAGTTGGCCACTGACGTGATTTTGTAGTCCCTGTGAGAGTCATATAGTCAGTTTGTCATGAACTACAACATGAATGACTTTGACAAGCCAGTGACAGAGTTGTTTGACGTGTTGGGGACAGTTGAGACACAAATGAAGAAAGACAAGCCCAAGTCTATGATGGTGATCAGCAAGACAAAGGGGAAGCCTAAAGACAAAGGAAAAGCTAAGAAAGGTTCTAAAGCTGGCCACAAGCCCAAGTCATTAGATCTTAAAGAAAAAGGTGGAGTCAAGAAACAAAGAGGTGATTGTCACCATTGTCACCAGCCTGGACAAATTGCCCACTCTAGTTAGAGGAACTAAAGAAGAAGAAAGATGGCACTGAGGCCTCCACTTTAGGTATAAACAACAATAAATAAATTTTATTACTTCTTAAGTTTTGGTATATGATACCAGATAAGATATATGACATACTGATGTGCATGATCTGACAAGAAGTAAAATCCCACATAGAAGGAAAAATATGGATAAGGCAGGGAAAATGTTGCAGAAGTGATAGTCTACATTTAAATTTATCTTAGCCCAATGGGCATGTAATAGAGTTACTAGAACTGCTATTTCATTATGCCATTAGAATAGAAACATTTTTTGTATGCATCTTGTATGGACAAGGATCATTATAAATAAAGATTTGTTAGTGCTTCCATTTCAAAAGATATGATCTTGTATGGCATTGGCCAAAAAACATCTTGTGATATTTATGCAAAATGATCCAAAGATGAATGTTTATAATGTTTATACCAAAGGATTACAACTAATAACTCAAGACTATCATTAGCATTATTCATCTTGTGTGAATATGAGAATTGCATGTCTAGAATACATATTGATGTTGATCTAGATTCCCTTGGTTATTGAACCTAAGGAAACATGCAAGTCTTATTCACACACAATATGACATGACGTCCTTCACTAAACATAGTGGGAGGATGAAGCTTTCATTAGACCTTATGCATATGATGCATAAAGATCTTATGAAAGAATGATATAGATGATTACTTGTACCTCATATCCATTTACTGGTAGAATGATGATATGTACTTAGTAAAATAGAAATCTCTTGAAATGTTCAAAGAGATTATAAATGAAGTATGACTTTAATGAAAGTATTAAGAAACTTTGATGAGATCAAATGTTGAAATACTTTACATTGATACCTTGAGTACCTTCAAATAAAGGACAATGATAATGTATCACAAGTCAAATCTATCTAAACATGATGATGTGTCAAAATGAAGGAATTATACCATGATGTGTCATGATATGATTATCAATTGGTCCAATCTTCTTATCCTCGTAAACATATACCAATCACTAAATAATGTACCCTTTGAAAGGTTTATAAGGCATCATCCATGATAAGAGTTGGGAGTGTCCCAATATGTCTAAGGGAATGAAACCAACATTAAGAAAGTAGTTTCTTGAAAAGGTTCATCGACAAACCACAATTGTTGAAGATTACTATTAATCCCAATCCAATAACAAAAATGTTTTGTTGATAGGATAACTAAATTCCTGATGAATCAGTGGGAGCAAAAGTAGAACTCAAAATGTTTGAGATCAATAAAGAGGTACAATGAGAACTGTGAGAATCACAAGTTGTTGTGGAATCTTAGGTTCGTCATATAACATAGAATATAATAGTTCTAGTAGAACACATATGAGGTTGGAGGATTGTGAATCCAACAATTTAGATATGTTGGTCATACAAGATGAGCCAACTAGTCAACTAGAAGCTATTTTTAAGTAGTTTTGAAACCATGTAAGCTAACACAGTAGGACCTTGGTAGGTGTCACCTAAAGAGGTAATACCTAAAGGGTGAAATAGGGTCTTATGGAAAAGACCTACATGGATAACATAAAAGGACAAATTGGTTGAAAAAAAAAATTTCCAATCAGTTCAAGTTGTTAAACATTGATAGAAATTCATTTACCAATTGTCATGCTTGTTGTTGTAGTTAAAATAGACTATGAGATTTGGCATATGAAGATAAAACTAGATTCCTTAAAAGGAATATATTAGAGGATGTGTACGTGACACAACCTAAGGGTTTTATAACTTCAAGAATGAAAATGAAGTCTATAAACTACAAAGTTCAATCTGGGATTTAAACAAGCAACTCAGAAATGGGATCTTTTGGTTTGATAAGATAGTCAAAGAGTTTGACTTGAATCAAGATAAAAGATGAAATTTGTGATTACAAAATATTTAGCGGGAGGATATATGAATATTCCACATGTGATGAGGAATGGCATTTCAATATTATGAATGTTGAGAATTGGCATGAAAAACCTCTTCAGCAATGAAGGAAAAGGTGAAACATCTTATGAAATAAGGAACAAGACCTATGAGATAGTTCTTGAATGTTTCACAATGGAAGTTTGAACATGTACAATAGCAATGTGTTGAAAGAGGGTTAGGTTCAACAAAATAGGTTGAATTAGGGTTGCCAAACAACATTCAAGGATAAACCCTGATTCTTAACATTTCATTGATCATGGAAGCATAAATTCAAACATACCCATCTTATTCCATACCACAAAAACTCTTGGCTCATATTCATAAGGTCAGAAAAACTCATCGATCGTATAGTCAGAAATCGCATTGACCATGAAGTCAAAACCTTTGGCGACCACTAGGGTTAGCCACACTTTGGTGACTGCTAGGGTTAAGCCACTTTGGCGACCGCTAGGATTAGGCCATTATGGCGACCAACATGCAGATCTTGGCAACCAATCATGGACATACAAAACTTGGCGTCTACAGAATCAAATATCATCGACCATAATAGAAATCAAACCGTAAAGACCATCTACATTCAAAATCTTAGTGACCATCAAGATTCAAAACTTGGCGACCAACATAGATAAAAAATCTTTGGTGACCATGAAGAGATCAACATCTCACCGACCACTAAGAGTTCAAAATCTATGGCAACCAATAAGAGTCCAGAACCTTCATCAACCACTAAGGATCCAAAACCATAGCGACCAACATGAAATCAAAATCATTGGAGACCACTAAGAAAATCAAAATATATGGCAACCACATAGATCAAAAACTTGGCATCCATCATAACCAACATGGAGTCACACACGAACCAAGGTCTAGGGTATCCATCCTCAAGGAGGAAACATGCATCAGGTTAGATGAACACCAAGAAGTAGTATCTACTAAAGATCTACCATCCAAGCTCAACCCTAGGAAAAGACATCATATTTCCACTTGGAACATTGTTTTAGGGAAAGATCATGTACATGAAAGATAAGAGTACGCAATAATTGTGAAGAAAGTTATATAAATAGCCTCAGAGAAGATGAAATTGGTCCAAGAAGCAAGGTAGATCGAAGGAAATAAGGTAGAAACCCTATTTTGATCACTCCTCTCAACCAATCTAGCTCCTTCTCCAAAAAGGAAGGAAACCCTAGGTCAAGGAAGAAAGAAAGAGGTGTTCTTCAAAATATAGATCAAGTTGCACCATAGATCCAACCAAGAAGAAGAGAGGGGAAGATAGGGCAGCAATAAAAATGAAGTAAAAGAGGGATATCTCACTTACCAAGACCAAGCAGTTAGGTAAGGAAGCACCAAACAACCTCAAAAAGGGTAGATCCAAACCCTAGGTGCACATGCAAGCAAGATCGACCAAGCCTCTTCCTTCCTTGGCTCCTCCTTATCCACCAAGCAAGGGGGGAGAGATCCAACATCAAGGAAGGGGAGAGGGAAAGCTAGGTGTGTAAATATCTTGTTTGCATGCAAGGAGGGAGGTATATAAAGTTTAGGGTTAGAGAGAGAGAGAAAGGGTTAGGTGTCAAGTCATGCTTGCCATGTGTCCAAGGTCAAAATATCTCACCCATTCAAGCAAAAAACACAACGACCACTTGGGATTCATAGCGACCAAGATGGTCTGAAAACATAGCGGCCACAACACTAGGAATCTTGGCGATCAAGATGAGTCAGAAGTCTCATCGACCACCAAACCTAGGTGGATCATAGAGACCTTAGCGACTTCCTACACTAGAGGTCACAAGAAAACTTGGCGACCACCAACACTGGGTGACTCATCTGGTCAACCACTCAAAGTCAACCATGTGAGTTAGGGCATCCATGAGAGCAAACCCTAATTTCAACACAAGGCTAGATGTCACCACTCAACCAAGGTGTAACAAGGTGCCCTAAAGTACAACTATATCAAACATGATATGGAAACATGTGAGGCACAACAAAAATGGGACAAATTTCAATAAAAACCCTAGATATGAGTAAATTACGTAAAAGACCAAACAAGCACATATATGCATAACTCGCTCAAACAATGTCCAAATTGGACCAAATTTAAAACAGAAGATTGTCGCATGATATAAAAGTACATCTTAGGGTTTGACTAAGATTTTAATCATCCAATTATAATAACCAATCATGTTCAACCAAAAAGCAAGGTTAGGGGTCTTATATTCTATTATATTATTGTGCACGGGTTTCAATCTTTTACTTATTTAACATATATACTCCATTAATTCTGCTTTAATTTAGATGATTGTACATAATAATTTCAATTGTTATTCTAATATATGTTTTAAGTACATTATTCCTCTTATTTAACCATTATGTGAATTTTACTTAGCAAAGGAGATATATTTAACATATTTCATGAGTTTATTTACATGTTGGTCCCTCATTAAGTTATTACATAAATGTGAGTGTACTATGTTATGTGTTGTTGATTATAGTACCTATTGTCACATAATATGTTATATGAATTAACATTATCTGCTTTGATAAATTTTTATCCTTGTTTGGCCAAAATCTAGGGGACCAAGCTTACTAACCCTCTAATCATAGAATAGGGTAAGATCCTAGGATTTGGTCTGTTACAACATTCCATCCCTTAAAAGGATTTCATCCTCAAAATCTAATCATTTATACATTATCAACCGATATTGTCCACCCATTAAAAGTTTTAACCTAATAAGCCCAGCTAGGCAGTATCAAGATATTAGGGTTACTTATTTATATTTTAGTTATGAATATTTTAGGGGTTTATGTTGTTCATAGATCACTTATCCAACTAACATGTCATACTCACCTAGGGTTGTGTTTTAGGTCTTGGTGTTTCTAACCTAACATCTCTAAGGTTCATAGAACATCCAAAAAGGCATAGGGTATAAAGGGTAGGTCAACTAAACCTTTATTTCAAGACATATCTTCCCAGTCATCACTTCATCCAAAAATTGGGGTTCTTCTAGGGTTTCCCTGTAAATAAATTCATACATCTCTTCATTGTGACTTAGTTTAAGAAAACCTTTATAAAACCAAGAAACTTTTTTAAAATATAGTATTATAATGAAAAATAATTTGATGTGAAAACTTTATGATAGAAAACTGAAGATAGGGCCCAAAATCAGAGTGAGCGACCTAGTCACAATTTTCCATTTAACATCACCTTATACTACTACCTCAACATCCTCATAATGTAACTCCATCCTCAAGTCAAACCTTATTATATTCAAAAATACATGCCATAACTAACCTGCATCATAGGGCAAGATTTCCGAAAACCTCATCACATTAGGGTTTTGTAATCATGATCCTAATGTGTACCTTATATGATTCTAAATCATCTTTTCATCAGCTCGTGAATAACTGTAAAGAATTGAAGCCACCTCTCTACTAAAAATTTGAACAATAGAACCTCCAGTCCAAACACACTTCAAAGGTATGCTTGGAGTGGGTGCAAAATTTTCAAATCTTTAATAATGGTATACAAAACAACCAAAGTATAGCAGCGGAATAAAATAATGACTATATTCAAATTCACAAAAGAGTACAAAAGAACATCTTAAACTTACATGTAAGGGAACATCATAAGGACCCAGGTAGAGGGAAATCTAAACCACCTCGAGATTATCTCCAAGCTTTAACTTCTCAATCTAAGTCCATGTCTTTATGCCATATCCACCATAACCTTCACCTAGGGTAGGAAACATACCCCAATGTTGTGTGCATTTCACATCAATTTTTTACACGTTTTCACACACAAATTCAGTTCATTTTGTTTCCATTTAGCCTCTATTCATATTCTTCTTGCCACCTTTTTGTTATTTTACTTATCGCATGATGTGTATTACAAATATGCTTAAAAAAAGGTCAAATTGGAGATGGCCTGTAACACCCCTGACCTGGGTTATACTTTAACCCTAGGTGTTTTGATTAAGAAAGATGATTAAATGCTTAATCTTATCTTGTGAAAGGTAATTAGGGTTCAAGAGGAACTTATATTGCAATTCTAGTCCTTTTTTAACATTGTTGAAATCAATGTTTTGCCTGTTTTGGACTAAAGTGCAAATTACCCAAGTTGAGGGGTTTAAGTGCAAATTGTGCATGATAATATGTTCCTCATGTGTTGAAGCATCATGATAGTAAAGATGATGCTGAGGTATGGCTTATGGAAGCCTGAATACCAAGAAAGAGCTGATAAAGCAATGTATGTGCATGAAAACCTAGTTTTGGTGTAATGTGCAATTTACCCAAAACCTAGGGTTCAATATGCAAATTACCACTTCAATAAGGTCCTTAATGTTCCTTGTCATCATGTAGAGCAAAGAAAATGAGAGTGGTGCCTCATTTGAATTAAGTTGGAGGAGAGAGAATCTTGATATTAAAATAATCAAGATTTAATCATAAGTGAAACCCTAATTCAAATTAGGGCAAAAATGAATGTATTAATTAAAGGGCCTTCAACCAAAATGTTATTGGTTGATTTTGAATAAGGATGGACGTTCTTTTTCCAAGATAAGGAACGAAAATATCCTAAGGAGGTGAAATTCCACTCACCATTATTATAAGGAAAAGAAAACCCACTCACATATGGATATTAATATAATAAGCATTAAGGTGCTTAATTTGATTTTCTTTAAATCATGGATAATGAAGAATAATAAGAGGCAATGAAGATAGCCTCGTCCTTAAGGATTTTGAGGGGAATTTGAGGGGGAAGAGGCGGCCATATTTTTGGAATTTAATGCATTTTAATAATACATTTTCTCTCTCATCAATTTTCTTATAAAAGTACCTTTACCAAGCCAAAACAAAGGCTATTTCGGATTCCATTCTTTCCTCTTTCTTGGAAAACGACTAAGGAGCTGTGGAGGAGCAGGAGGACGACCCCAACCTGTTGGTAAGGTCCTTGACCTTCGTTCTCCTTGATTCCATGGTGGAAATCAAAAATAAATCATTGATTTCTTCTTATTTTGATCTCCTCTTCAACCCTAGCCAACTTTTTCATCCAAAAGCTTGAGGACGAGTTTAGGGGGAGTTGCTAGAGCTTCATCCACCATTAATGGCGTGATCTTGAAGCTTTGGAGCTCAATTGGAGGCGGGTTTTATAACTCAAACCCTTAATCATTGCTATTGCATCAATCAATTATGCTTTGTTGATTGTTTTCTTCAATTTGATACATACTTGTTTCTTTGCTGCAATTTCCATCAAGAACGGTTGCTGTTCTTGGTTGTTAGAAGGAATGGGATGATGACATCATCCTAGATTCTTATCCAAAGAAAATTACCAAACCAAATGGTCTTGATAGCTACTCCAAATCGTTTTAATTTGATTGGCTATGCGGTTTCAGCAAACCGTTTTAGGGCAAACGGTTTGAAACCGTTTGGGAGAAAACGGTTTCAAGACCATTTTATATGGTTGACCAAGCGTTGACCGTTTGGGAATCTTGTTCCTAATTATGTAGGATAATGACCCTCCAAATTTGAGGGGTTAACTCCAAAGGAATCGTGAGTTGAAGGCCAATCAATTAGATAAATTGAATTGAATTAAATTCTGATTTTCAACCTGATCAACCTGACCTGTTTGGGAAAACGGTTTCAAGACCGTTTGAGTGTGTTGACCAATCATTGACCGTTTGGGATTCCTGTTCATAATGATGTTGGTTAATGACCCTCCAAATTTGAGGGATTAACTCCCAAGGAATCGTGGGTTGAAGCCTAATCAATTAGGGAAACCTAATTGAATTAAGTGCTGATTTTCAATCTGATTTAATTGACCTTTTTGAGTAAACGGTCTCAAGACTGTTTGAATGCGTTGACCAAGGGTTGACTGTTTGGGATTACTGTTTCTAATGATGTGTTCTAATGACTCACCAAATTTGAGGGATTAACTCCCAAGGAATCGTGAGTTGAAGGCTATTCAATTAAGCAAACCCTAATTGTTTATGGAAGCAATAACTCAGTATACTATGTCAAACATAGTTGTTTGTATTTGATCAGATGGCTGATGTAACCAAATCAAGTGGAGAGAATGATAGAAATGAATTCATACATGAGTATGATTCATATGGTGATTTAGGGTAGGATCCTTAGTAAAGATATCAAGAAACCCTAATTGAGAAGGTTAATGAACCCTAACCCTGATTTAGGGAAATTCTGAGTAAAACCCTAATCTAGGGTAATAGTGTAACCCTAATTAAGGGTAATAGTGTAACCCTAATTAAGGGTAATGACTTGGGTAACTCTAATTTAAGGTAATGAAATGCCAAACCCTAATTGGATGAATAATGAATTCCTAATTTATGGGTAATTGAATGAAACCCTAATTGGGATGATTAGTGAAACCCTAATTGAGGGTGATTCCATGAGAAACTCTAATTGAGGATGATTCCATGTGAAACCCTAATTGAGGGTGATGTCATATGAAACCTTAAACCTAACACAGAGTAAATCTATGTAAACCCCTAAATTTGGGCTATAGTGCATGGAATTCTAATCATGGGCAATATGATGATAAATCATAACCCTAATGTCTGGGTAATGATATGAGTAAACCTTAATGATGAAATAATGAGTAATACCCTATAATGATGAAATATCTCAAGTGGTTGACTATAGGCAACCTTATAACAAGCAATGCCTTAATTTGAGATGAGTCCATATCATTGAAGATAGTTGGACAATCCTTGTGTGTGATCTATGCACATCATGGTAAAGGTGATAGGTTGGTGGATGAGAGTATTAAGATGTGAAATTCCTTATTATAAGATAAGTTAATAAACTCATGTAAGATAGAAGTGATGAGGGAAGTGATACATTGAGACATGATAGATATCACATTTAGCATTTCAGGGTTGATATACCTTGATGCATCTCAAATCCAATATTTTTGGATAAGATACACAAGGAGAGTGTTATGTAAATTGTTACAATGAAATGTAATGAGTTTAAAATACTTGATAAGTAAGCTAAAATGAGTATGATGTAATCATACTATGATAAGGATGAGAGATAAACTCATACCTTGTGTTGATGATCATTTAATGATAAATGATAAGAATATTAAATACTTGGAATGTCGATGGATGCTCCTAGATGTATGAAACAATATATTAGGGTTGGATTGATAAAATGAACATGAAACCCTAATTGATGTGAATAGTAAACCCTAACCCTGTGGAGGAAATAGTGGTGTTACTATTATATTACATGAGTTAATATGTTATTGTTGCCTAGTGAGAGCTGACAAGATGTTTAATGGCCTTGTGAGCCATATGGTTAGATGTTACCTAGTAAGAAGTAACAAGATGTTTCATGGGCATGATTGAGCCCTGAATGAGGTGTATTCCTCTTATGTTAATAAGGGTTGATACCCTGTGATATTGTGAAAAGGATTTATATCCTGTGATAGCATGATGACTGGTGTAGTCTCATGAATGGCAAGTGAATATTACCATGTGATGATGAGATGAGAAATTATGTTTCATATGTTTTATATATTTTCAGGTTTTGATATTTATATGCTTGCTAGAAGTGAATTAGGGTTTGTATGTCCACTTGTTTGATGCAGCCTTAATTCACCCAATTGGCATAACTAATCAAGTGCAACTCTAATCATGTAGTGTCATGTGCCATAGATCCATCTGAGTGTCAGAACTTGCCAGATGGTGAAACGAGTATTCCTAAGAGAAACTCGGAGCGCATACTGATGAGTATGCGGGGTGCTTGTCATCCTGAATTCAAGTGTTTAGGGAGGATGATTGCGGTCATACCTAGCCCTTAGTTGAGAACGGCTGCGGTCGTGTCTCGGTGATTATATATGTGATGATATTAGAGGACAACTGCGGTTGTACCTCAGATGGTAGGGTATGCGTACCCACCTCTTTCACTAGTGTCGTGACCTGTACCAAGGACGGACTAGGCTGTTAGCAGCTTGACCTTTTGTGTCACTGTGGCGGACCCGTACTGACCGGGGGCAGAGAAGATCTTAGGAGTCCGGCTCTTCCTAGATCTTGTATGGCACTGATTTCGACTTAGCAGTGGTCAGTTGGATTTTGAGTGGTATCCTCAATTTCCTCAGGACATAATAAAAGATGTAATACAACCGTATAGCATATCTGTTTAGGGTTATACATGACGCTTCACATTGAATGATAACCCATGTTTGTTCTCTTTACATAAAGATGATGCTTAGTGCAACTAAGAGATAGTAATTATACTTATGTTGTGGATATGCATAAGACTGTAATTGTGTACATACAATGGTCATGCTTATGTTGATATCTTACTGCTACTGTTGATTATAATCATGATGCTAGATATCTCATGTTGATAGTTATGTTTCGCATGCTATCCATGCCTCTATAATTAGAAATACCTGACAGAGGCTTAATGCCTGTAATTAGGTTTGGTTAAAGTCCAATGCCTGGATGTGTAATCAGGATTGGTATAGTCCAATGCCTGAAACATTTATACCTGATTGATATAGTTTAATGCTTGAATAAGACATGATGATTTATATAATCACATGTCTGGCATAAGTGAATACTTGTTTAGAAGATTGGCTAAGGCCAACAAATAGAAACAAGAATGAATCATGGGTGACACATCAGAATAATGAATGACATGAGCAGAGCTTGAGATGTTGAAAATGTATGGTAGATAAATGTTATACATGTTCTTTCTATTTCTTATAAAGAGAATAGATGAATTACTGTTCAATCATAGATAGGTGTAATACTTTAAAAGATGGAATGATCTAAACTGCTTATCCTCTGCTCAGTTTTATATTAATTAAACTACAATAATGATGTTTCTGGCGGAGAGTTATATCTCTCGCTGGGGCAATTTTCAATTGTCTCACCCCCGTGGGAACCAACATTTTTAGGTGGACAAGTGTGAAAGAGACTGAGAATACATTTCGGATGAAGAACATCAGCAGCTACATGGACAGTAGTGACAACTCAGGTTGAGTGTGTTGTCTATCGTGTTTGGTAGATAGAAGTCCTATGTGTCGTCTCTGTACTCTCAGGTCCTCGGAGTTAGTACTTAGTGCTTTTAATGTATCATTTTGAGATCTTGGCTTGATGCCTCGAGGTTATTATGCTGTCTGTGTTTAGCTTTTAACAAGGCAGTTGATGTTGTAACCCTCGAGAAGAGATGGTATAAGATATATATTTATGAACCATGATGTAAATGTAATACATTGGTTATTGTTGAAAGAGTTTTCTTATGATTGGGTCTCTTTGAAAAAGGTTTAAAAATTTTAGTGATTTTCTATAATCTGCTGCTTAGTGAACGCTTCCGCATTAGTTAATTATGTTGTTGTTAGTTGGATGCTACATGGCCCAACTCAACTCCGACATCATTTAGGTTTCTCCACACTTTGCAGACCATTCAGAGTCATTATTCTGCTGAAATAGCATCACACACGATGTGTCTGAATAAAGACACGACATGCACGACTCCAGTTAGCCATGCATCTAGCTGAAGAGAAAAAGTACACGGCGTGTCCACCAAAGAAACAGGGTGTACCTGGGAATTTAGAGTTGATTGTATGTTTCTGGTAACGTACATTGCATGTTTTAATTCAGACATGCCATGTTCCTTACACATGGATCAACTGTCAAAGACCGGAACACGACGTGTCCGAAGGAAGACACGTCGTGTCACTGTCAATTTTAGCAAATTTGAGAAAAATGACGCCTCTCATTTTTAAAGAGAGAACCAATGAAGGGAGTTGTTATGACTGGTCATATTTCAAAATGCTTTTCTTCCAAGAGGAGGTCTGGAGCAAAGGAGGGTGATTTTGGGTGGAAGAAGGTGGTTTCTTGCCAAAGAACCTCCATTCTTCTTATCTTCTTCTCCATTTTCTTCTCCGAAGGTGCAAGAGAACTTCTTCTTCCCACCAAGCTTCTCGGGAGGGAAGTTTGTCCAGTTTGGAGCAGCTTTAGGAGTGGAATTTCATCCCCAAGCTGGACGCATACTCTTTTTGGGCTACACCTTTAGTTCTCTTACCTTTTCCTTCTCCAAACCATGTTAAACTCGAAAAATTTTGTATCATTTCTGTTATACATCATCATGGATGAGTAGGATCTTTTTCTTGGACATGGGAGAGTAACTCCCATGTCATAATATGTATGGAACATGATAATTTCATACTAAATGCTAAATGCTTGCTTTTCTACCTTTTGAGTATCGGTTTCTTACTTCTTGCATGTATGGATGGCCACTATGTATGCATGTTTTATACTTTCTTGCTTGATCTGAGAAGATAAGTAGGAGAGTAAGGAGGTACTCTCTTGGAAACTCCTCCTTTACCATGACAGTGGAAATTGTGAAGTTGAGGAGTAGGTTTGTGATCTAAAATGAAATACATACACGAGAGTGTTGTATTGAGTTAGGACTGTTATTTTGCACCGAGATGTGAAGTATAACATACAACTCCCCTTTAGCAAGTGCTTAGTATGTTTAAATTTCGTGTTTCTACTTCATGTTATGATGTGCTAGTGAAATCCAAAGTTCAAGACTGTTTTAAATCTGAAATCAAACCCTTTAAGTAATCCTTTTACCATTTAGTCTATTCTGAAATCTTAGTTTAATTAACCAAATCCTACTTTGAAAAAGGTCTAGATTGTTGAAACTTAGCACTCTTGCATTTAATTGATTGCTAAACCTCCTTGTGTTCGATCTCGACTACATCTACTCCCGTATACTTGTGGGAATTGGCTAGTTGAGTAAAAGATCATTTATATGATTGAAACTTGTTAGTATAATAACTACAAACACCCAGCAAGAAGAGAAAATAGAAGACATCAGCAAAGGCTGGTATGTGCATACTAAAAAATAAATTTGAGCAATATTATGAAAATAAGGGACAACAAATAATGGCATCACATAGAAAAGACAAGGACTACCCAAACAGGGCATAAAAGGAAGAGAAAACAAAAAAGAGATACTTGCCATAAACAAAACAATAAAGATTGTGCATTACTGGCACATAAAGAAAGTAGGGTACACACCCCACAATCATCATCAATATCCGGCATGCATGTGAGATAAACATAGCCCTAGAATAATATAAAGACAAAGGTGGCCAAGGCTTCACATCCTTAAAACCTTATAGAGAATGATGCACTGCCAAACTCCCAATATATAAAAGTTGAGCCAAGGATTCACATCCTTGAAACTCAGGTATGGGGCACCACCACCTCCATCCCAAAAATAGGGGCACACGCCCAAAAACCAATGAAATTACACTACTCTAGTGCTACTGAATCACATAGCATGTAAAATGTAGAGGCAAGTAGAAAAGTATAGTCAGAATTATACAATGTTGCCATCACACGGTGGACAATACAAACATATAAACATCCACTTTAAAGTGGGCACATATCATTATATAAGACCAACATGCACCAAGGCATTTCAAAATATTTGGGGAAAAACACATATCTTCTTTTCCAAAATGAATTAAATTAATTATTATTATGTGAATAATGTGAAACTTGACTCCCAAGACAATTGGGACCCAACGAACACAATTTTTAACTTAGATTCCACTTTTGGGTTTTCTTTAATGAGATATGCCATATGTCCCATTAGTGGTCCATTATTTTAATTACTCATTCAATTAGGTTCATTAGGGTGATATATTCATGCTTTAGATTAAAAGGACCACACTAACCTCAACCTTGTTTGGCTAAGCTTAAGAGATCAAACTTCTAGGGTAGGGTCCAAGATTTGGTTTGTTATAATAACATAAGTCAAATCTAGGGTAAACATCTCACTTATAGGGCAACTATGTAAAGTAAAGGTTCTGTTTAGGGAGAGAAAATTAAAATAGTCAAAAATCAATCACTATGGCTCTAATACCATCTTGTAAAGAGTGGGATCGGAGAGGGGATCTAATTCCTACAAAATTTGAGGAATTGACCCATCTAATCCAAACACACTAAAAAGGCATGTCGGATTGGATGTATTTTTCCTCTCAAATGATGATAAGTAAGAATAACCAGAGTGTAGTAGTGGAATAATACTTCATGACTATATTCAATTTTACAGAAGTACATTTTCATCTCCCTTATAGGGTTTACATGAAAGTTGCAACATAAGGATCTCAGTAGAGGGATATCTAGCTATCTCAACTCTATCTCCCCAAGAGCTCCACCTAGCAGGTCCATGTCACCATGTCCAGTCTTCCAAGTCCTACACTTGAGGGTGGAAGCATACACCAGCAAGAGGAGAAAAAGTAGAAAATATCAACACAAGTTTGGTATGTGCATATTAAATATGGATTGAGCAATATAAGGAGTAAAGGACGTCAAGTAAACAAGGCTTACCATAGAAGAGGAAAGTATCACCTAAGTGATTCAAAAGAATTGGAATTGTTAAAAGATGATAATAAAGAATAAGAGATTTCTTGCATGTAAACAATGTCACAACAATAATATCATAATTCAGAAATAGTTGCATGGTGAGAAATAAAAATACTAGCATATACTAAAAAGTAGGGTAGGAACCCATATGTATTTCGTACCAAAGGACGGGAGGACTAAAACCTCAGTGCCAAATAAATATAGTATTTTGCAGGGGAATAAAACTCAATGAATGGTAGGGGAATAGAACCTAGTGGCTAATATCATGTGTGGAAGGAGAATAAAACCTAGTTCCTAGTAGGGGAATAAGACCCAATGCCTATAAATGATATAAACGACAAGGGAATAAAACACATTGCCTATATGGTTTCTCTAGTTATAGTTATGACTAGTCAATCATCCATGCAAATAGGATAGGCATCTATGTGTTTTACATGTGACCATACTAGAACAATATAGACATGTTGGTAGGAAATAACACGTCTACCATAAATGTGGGGTGAGCAAGAACATATACACATATACTCTGATAATGATAGGATACACATTTTCTCTAATCATTTCTCTTATAGGAATTATCACCTCTGTATTTGTGGGAATTCACACATCCACAACAAAATCTACATATGACATTGTGTTGGTAGTCACCACATGTTGCATATAAAAGGATAATCAAGTCTAAATAAAAATATGAGAGATGAGATCATCCATTGAATATCAAGTGGGGTAAAAGGACCAATAAAAGAAGATCCAACAATATCAATGATGTGAGAGAAACAATCAAAAGGTATCTTACAAGAACAATCTCACAATGAGGAACAACATGGTTTAACTTTCACAAAATAGGGTCTCATCAAGAAGAAAAGTATAATTTGAAAGTTCAACATAGATCAAGAGCTCAAAGTCATTAAGCACAGACCCAAATAGGTCCTCAAGTCAAGAAAAACTATATTCATCACCAAAATACCTCAAAGAGGCTCAAGAGAGACAGAGAGTGTAAAGAAAATGATTGCTCAATGTGACTCATGGGGTGTGTAGCATGCCTCAAAGATGATTTCAACTTTCCAAAGTCCAACCTTAGATTCAAGTGAAGGTTCCAAGTTTTGGAACACCGACGGTTGAGAAGGGATCGAACCTTAGATTCAAGTGAAGGTTCCAAGTTTTGGAACACCGACGGTTGAGAAGGGATCACCATATGAATGTATCTATGAGATTATAAGGAACTTGAATGGGAGGATAAGGGAGAAATTAGGAGTCATGTCCTATTGGTAAAGTGATTTCTACGTGTGTGAAGGCCATGGAGAGGGGTCTATATATAGGATAAGGATTGGGTAGCAAGAAACTTATTGTTTTTTGTTTACTAAGGAAAATATGCAACATATATTGTAAAAGGAGAAAAGTTAAGCATTTGTTAATGTATAAAAGGAAAGAATAAATACAAAAAATGACATTCCCCTTCCCTTTCATTATGTATATGTTTTATCATATATTTCCCTTTTTTTAAGAACTTAGCCACACAAAAATTGACTACTATTTATCAATGTGGACGTGTATTTTAATGTAGAATTTTGTAGGAATACTTATTGAATTCATTTTTTCTCATTCCATCTATCAGACATCATTTTATTATGAATGACTTTCTCACAATATTTCTCTTGTCACGCTGAGTCATTAAAAACATGTTGAAAAACTTTATCTTAACAAAAGGCATCTATTTAATTAAGATTATGTTAGATCCAAAATTCTAAAATTGAGGCAAATATATATATAATATCACTTACATTAATTCTTTGTGAAAACATAGGTGCTAACACATTTATATATCCAAAACTAGTTATTATAGGCACATGAATTTCAAATAAAATGGGTGAAAAAATTATCTATAGAACCATTTTCCTCTTTTTCCTTGTTGTTAACAATTTCAGGAGGCAATATAGAGTTTTAATAAGGAAAACAATTTAGTCAAAAATTTATTATTTCTTAATTAAGTAAAGTAATTTAGTATATTAATTTTTTTATTTTTATTTGTTTCCAAACAAATATATGATGGTGTTAACTATTTGTTTCCTTTATGATATGTTAATGTGATTGTTTCCATTTATTTATATTAGGGAGAATTAGTTCTTTAAAGTTTGTTGTAATTTATTAAAATATATCATGTATTCCAAATTTTGGCAATTACTTCGGTCACATTTTATTTGTAAAGTAAATACATTTTTAAGATTTTCTACCGTGATAAATTTTTCATAAATATAACATGCATGTACCACACTATTTTCCTTTATTTATAGCAAAATTTATTTGTTAAAACTTCACCTAAATTATATACATATAAGTCATACAATAAAAACAAAACATGAGGAATTTGATTTTGCCACCAATTTTCCCTTTTGTTGTTGTTTACTGTATTATTTAATATTTTGAACTTCAACTTATATTCTCTCTCCTAAATAAAAATAGGACAGATAAGATTGTCCAATTAATTTGGAAATTTACACATAGACTAATTTTGGTGTTTATAATTCAAATTAGGTTGATTTCTACCTTTAAAGAAGTTTAATAATTTATTTAAGACTTTTGACCTTTTCTCCTATTTTCTTCTTTTTATGAAATTAGGATAGTTATTATTGTTCAAATATTGTGACACTTGGCACCCAACCTAATTGTGACCCAAGGAACACGTTTTTACCATAATATTTCACTTTTGAGATTTACCTTTATGACTTATGGGACCATTAGGATTTTTGGCTCATTACCAATGTATTTTTAAAATATTACATCATTACTATTATTATTTGTTATCTATAGTCCTACCATCTTCACCATTGTTGCCAAAAGAGTTTTATTATATTATTGTTCATGAATTTCTTTTTTTTACTTATTTAACATATTTATTCCATTAATTCCACTTTAACTTAGACGATTGTACATGATAATTCCATTTTTTATTCTAATATATGTTTTAAGTGCATTATCCTCTTATTTAATCATTATGTGAATTTTAGTTATCAAAGGAAATATATTTAACATATTTCATGAGTTTATTTACATGTTGGTCCATTATTAAGTTATTATGTAAATATGAGTGTACTATGTTATGTGTTGTTGATTATAGTACCTATTGTCACATACATTATATGCATTAATAGTATCCACTTAGACAAAATTTTATCCTTGTTTAAGAAAATTTAGGGGACCAAGCTAACTAACATTCTAATCATAGAATTGGGTAAGATCCTATGGTTTGGTCCTTACAAATAATATTACATGATAGTGAAAACCTTGAATAAAAACAAATATTGGTGGAGGCCGAGATGACAAGAAGAACTAACTCTGGCATTGTGAGGTTTTATAAATAAAGAAGAAGGGAGGAGACGACCATGGAGGCCTGAATAGTTTATAAGAGATAGTGGTAACCTGTAGGCAGAGGTTCTCTCTATTTTTCTCTAGAGTTTGAATTAATGCTCCAATAATATTAAACGGGATTAGATTCATATACTAACAAATGACTATAAGGCTACATAAATAGGAGCCTAGACATAGTAGTACTCCTATACTCCCAATCTGGGACTAAATCCAATATCAAGACATACATACTCTAACACATAATAATTTTTTATCTTTTGAATAAATTGTTTGTATCATTATCATGGCCCCTTACTTAATATGGTACTCTAAAATGTGACCCACCCATCACATTTTCTCATAGCAATCTAATAGTAAAGGAATGGACCAATACTTGCACATCATGATAAATATATCATAAATATACAAAATCTTGGAGCAACAAAAGAAGGTGTTTAACATCAATCTTATGTTGATCCTCATAATCATGATATCTATAAATAACTAGAAAGATATTTTATAATATATTCTTCCCAACACTAATCAGAAAAATTCTTCCTTGTCAAGGGAATTATCTCATGATTATTAATCATATGTCATGCAGTATATGGGGTAGAAAATTAGAGAAATTATGAATATTGATGCTAGACTCCACTTGATTTTCTCTTAAACATGATAGATATGACTTCACATCAAAGGACATGATTCTTCATGCTAAATTATATCCATCAGTCATCAATTTTTCTCCAATAACTGAGGGTGGATCCTCCATTTCACATCGTTTGATCCTTTCAGTCATTAATTCCCTAACAAAGGAGTTGGACTTCATACATTATATTATGGCCATCGTATACAAAGGATCAAACCATGTTCAATCACGTTGATTAATCATTGTACTTCTCCATCATGTTGTAGTCACCAACTCAAAGATAAATTACCCCCACAACATGTCATCAAATTGATAAGGTCGTGAGTGAATGAAGATTGGTATTGTGTTCCTACATTTGTTTTCAGTTAATATTTAATAAATATTTTAATTTTGTGGGTAATCTAGATTCCTTCCACACAACTAGATCATAAAGTAGCTTATATACCATGTAAGTTGTATTATTCTGTGTTCTAACACAAGAACAATGCTATTGTGTGACCTCCAAGGTCATAATTTTAGTTGTAATTAAAAAGTTAACTACTAGCTTAACTTATACTGGGATAGAAAGACAACTCATCATTACATTCTTATACAAATTGTGCAACAACTAAAATAGAATAATATATAAATAACTAACTCTAAGAAAATATTTTGTTGGACTATATATGATTTTTAGATACTCTGAATGATGACGATCTCAAACTTGATGAAGGTGATACATTTGCACAAACTGATAGAGACCTACTATGGAATTGCCCAACTAATATTGTGTTCTAAGTAATCTCATTGACAGATCCATTCCTTGAATTGTCACCAATAGTAGTGTAGTCCATCTTTACATTTATGTGTAGTGTCCTAAGTAGAATACTATGTTGTTTGGACTATATTGATGGTCTCAATATCCCTATCCACCTACAACATTTCCATCTGCATTCAAAGATCCTAAAAAAATGTTCCAATCCCTTTGGCCTGAGATTTTTCATCAAAATGTGTCTAAAGTAAAATCTAATTATTTCTAATAATTATTGTTCCTCCTCAAAAGAATATGATCTAGGAATGTATATAGAATCTTTGGCATCATCAAGAAATTATAGAAGACTTAGATCGAGGAAAAATACTTTATTGAGAATAATATTCTGATCAAACATATCTTCTAAATACTTTTAATGTTTTTATCTATAAGTTAGAATGACGAAGGTGACTATTTAACCCAACTAAGAGCAATAAAGAGACATGACATAGATACTGGTGAAAGATATATTGTTTCTAAAGAGGTCTAACTGGTTAGTCAGTTATATTACAATGACACTGATCTAAAAATAAATTCCACCCTAGAAGGAGATGTTTGAAAATTTGACTTGTTTCTCATTTTGTGGGGAAAATAAAAGTAGGAAAAATAGGGAAAAGGAGGCACACATTTTCAAAAAGGAGACACAAATGACATTTGTTTGGTCATTTTGTGTCTTCATTTTTTTTGTCTTTGTGCACCTCTTTGTGCTTTTTTGTAGGAGAAAGGAAAGGAGGGAAAAGTGGGGGAAAGTAGGTGGGTATTTTAAAAAAGGAGGCGCAACGGCCTTATGTTGGTCATTCTGCACCCCTTTTGGTCATTTTGTCTCTTATTTGTCACTTTGTGCATTTTTTGACCATTTTGCGCCATATCTTGTGAGGGGAAGTAAAAGAGGGAAAAGTTTAGAAAAGAGTGTGTTTTTTTAAAAAAAGGAGCCACAAAAGACCTTATTTTGGTCATTTTACATCCCATTTTGTCACCTTATGCATTGTTTTGGTCATTTTAAGTCCCATTTTGTCACTTTGTGCATCGTTTTGGCCTTTTTTTCATCTCGATTTGTGGGGATAAAGGAAAGGAGGCAAATATCAACCAAGACTAGATGCTCAATAGACATTTACCGCTTTACTATGTGGATATATATCCTAATCTAGGCCTCTACGGCATTGGTTAACCCCTTCAAATCATATAATAGATCAAAAATAACCATGAATACCTTGAAACCCAATAATATATTATATCCTGGCTCAAATTAAGGCTTTTATTCTATATATCTAGGGTTAATAAGTTTTGATACC
This sequence comes from Alisma plantago-aquatica, assembly GCA_963693085.1. Classification (NCBI taxonomy): domain Eukaryota; kingdom Viridiplantae; phylum Streptophyta; class Magnoliopsida; order Alismatales; family Alismataceae; genus Alisma; species Alisma plantago-aquatica. The sequence goes on from OY856412.1 coordinate 257,474,364, forward strand.
CTTACAATATTTTTTAATAAGCATATATGATTAAATGGATATAATGATACCAACTATCATATATCCTGTACGAATCCCATTTAAACCCTTATTGATAAGCTTATTTCAGTTTTCTCTTAATCGTCATTACTATTTGAACAAGGATGGTTATCCATAAAAAATCCTATTTAACCTTTATGTCTATGTCTGAACCTCACTACATAGTTTTCTTATTGGTCGGGAAGGAGTGTCTCAAGTGGTCAAGAACGATGTCCCCTAATAAAGGGATCCAGTGCAGCGAACACATTGAGTTTACTGCCCTTGCAAATGGCATCCACCACATGCATGGGGTGAGGGGGGATATTCTATTCTAACCTCATAATTTTCTTATTTCAATGATTTTATAAATCTATAATAAAAAATTGTTGCATTACTTACCCAACAATGAATTAGCATAGTTTTCTAACAAAATTTATACTAAATAAGACCACAACCAATAAAATTCTAAAACAAAATTAGATAATGGTTACATATATATGGAAATAAACTTTTCTAGGATATAAAATATTTTTAATTGTGATATTACTCTTATTAGGTTTTTCTACAATACAATGCATACTTAGGACTATTATCATGTTTGAGCCATGTATTATATCTATAAATATCATGACTCTACATGATTTTGTTTCACACTTTGTCATCTCCCACATTTATATTGCAATTTTGATAACTAAAAACCTCACAATGTCCTCAAAATTATTTTCCCTCATCAACAGTATTGGCAATTAATACACCACTTTTACAAATTTCTATATTCCAAAATTTTATGATACAACTTTTGTATTGGATGAATTTTGTGTTTTTTTCTACTATTTTTTATTATAGAAACACCCATGTTAGGTTTTACCAATATAATAATTATCTCAGCATTATTATCATGATTAGACCATGTTTGAGGTTCATAAACATCATGATGAGTTTGCATGATTTCTTTCACAATTTATAACGCTCTAACTACTATGATCTAACTCTTTTTATAATTATAATTTTCTCTTTATACTACTTTTTTCTCATAAGTAGTACACACATTTATTTATTAGACTTTTCTAAGTTTGTATAATTAAAATTTTCACATTGATCTTGACTTTGTAGTTTTTGTATACTACTAGGAGTGGGACCTAAGAAGGGATTTACTTTTTACTATATCAATTAGTATTCATCCATTACAAATACACACCAAACTTTTGTAATGAGTGAATAACTTCTACTTATATTTCAATGATGGATATCATTAGGATCAAAGCATAGAAACAAAATAAACACCATTGACTATTTACAATTTACAATATTACATAATAATATCCACATGGGGGTTTACACAGGTAACAATGTCAACAACTAAGCAGAGGGAAGTTTGAGTTGCTTTAAGTCTATCTCCCAAAAATCAACTCCACTAAGCCAAGGTCTCAGTCACCAAGTCAAGACATCCACATCCTTCACCTAAGGGGTTAGAATCATGTCTCACAGATGAATACAAAGTGGAAAATGCCAGCATAAAAGTGGGTATGTGAATGTAGAAATAATTTGAGAAATATTGGGAAAAAGGACAACAATAAACTTATCAAGACTTCCAAAGTCAAAAGAGATATATCAAAGCATCCAAGTGGATCAAAATAAAATATCACATGAAAGTGACTAACAAACATATGAGACATCATTAAGAATTCATAATGAAACTTGTCAATAAAGTGGATAACAATTATAAATAAGGCATCCATGTGTTTTGCATGTGACAATACTAGGACAATATAAAATATTATCTACCATGAGTATAGGGTGAGTCGGAACATATACACATCTTCTATAAAATATGGGATGAGAAGGAACATATACACATCTACTTTGATAGATTAATTTGTTGGAACTAATTCCTCTGCACAATCTTAGGGTGAGGGAATTTACAAATCCATGCAAAACTCCACATGTTGATTATGCTATTAGTCACCATATTATGCATATAAAATAATAAGAAAGTTCAAGTCAAATGAGAAGGATGAGAACATCTAAATGTTGTCAAGTGGGGTCAGAGGACCCATAAAAAGGTATTCAACAATCTCCATAATTTAGATACATCATAAGAGCATAAGAGGTTGTCACATGAAAAAAGGTTATGTGTCTCAAAAAAGATACATTTAGTTCAAATCCAAAGAATAAGTTACAACATGTGATAACCTCTAAGAGCATAAGATTTTATCACATGAAAAAGGTTCCATGTCTCAAAAAAGGATGAATAAGATATAACTTTAGAGTCCAACAAGCATATCCAATAGTTTAAGAAGATCAAAAGATCTATTTCAAGATATAATCACTCACATGAGTCAAAATCTCAGAAAAGGGAGAATGTGTATACGGTAATATGTTTCAAAAGTACCAAGAGAGAGCAAGCATAAGTGATTTCTTAATATGATTAAGAAGGAATGCAACATAATCAATTAAGAGAAATTTTGGATCAATTAACTAATATAGAATGTAGGGAACGCAACATACCTCATATCAAGCTTATGTATGTCCAAATTCAAACTTAGATCTTTAATAGGCTTCAACCAACGTAGTGAGAACATATGTGAAATTAGGTTTAATATGCAATTAATTAAATGAACCCTAAACTCATCTTTTAATATTCATGAATTAGGTTATCAAGCCGCACCATATTTCAGATTATATTTTCTTGAGTACATACATATTTTACTTAATTTTCCTGACTCATAGATTATTATATGGGAATTTTGGGAATTTTTGCCAAATAAAGAAATCCTTAAAATCAGATATCTATATTATTAAAATTTGATTATAAAACATATACCAGCTAGTAGAGAAATTCCACAATTCCAAAAGATTTTTTTATTTTATAGAGTTCTCATAATTAGTTATTAATTGATAAGATTGTAAATTTACTAATCTAAAAGTGTAAATAATATATGAAAGATTCTTTTACCCTTGCACTATTATTTCAAACTATATAACATGATAGGAAGATGTTGTCACAAACATATGTGAGAATTCATGTTGCAAATAAAAACAAAAATGATGAGAAGATCTTTTTGACCAAGCAAGCAAAACAAATGCAAAAGAATAGGGAGAGGTAAAAGGGTAATCGTGTGTGGGGGTGTAGTTTGTCACCGTGCTAACACCATGGAGCAGTTTGACATAAAGTGGGATTGGGCTAGGATTGGGGAAAATTTAGTGGGTCAATAATCCATATATCTAATTGTTAAAACACAAATAATATGGGCCAACAAACCTTATCCTAGAAGGAATTTGTTGACGAGCGGTCGGGAACTATTAGCAAGGCTAGAAGATGAAGATGGATATTCATGCGAGCGGTAGTGTAGGGTGCGCCTGAGATGAAATTGGCACAAGGGTTTGACTGTAAGAGGTGTCACAGAAACAACAGAGGGGATATATATATATATATATATATATATATATATATATATATATAGGTTGGGGTATTAGAATTTGTATGGGTAGTATCTTTTACAAGCTTAAGAACACTTTTGAGAAAATCATGGATACATGGAAACAAGATTAGATTTAGATATGTTCACATGCATATTTGGATTTGGAATTTAGTGGGACAAATTTCACAAAGTTTCATGGTCTATAGATGGAGAACGATCTAGAGAAAAACCAAAATCGGTCAGTGCACTTCTCGTGGTCCAACATTGTCTCATATTTGAGGTAAGAGACAAGCCACTGGCCATGAGATCTGGATCCAAAGATTTGGATTGTGTCTCTGTGTTAAGAGAAAAAGGAAACTATGTGACATGCATCCATTACTAGAATTTTAGTGGTTGATGCATTAAATTTACATTTTTCTTTCCTAATGAAATGGAATGGGTATTTGTTATCCAATTAAGTCCACATTTGGTAGGTCATCTAATTAAGGGGTGAGTAATTTGATCTTGCTATTATTCTTCACTTTTGACACTCCTAAAACTAAAAAAACATGATTTGATGGTTAAGCAAACTAGTAATATATTTATCTTTTCCATTATCCTTGAATGTTCAAATTTTTTATGACTCTTACTTCCATATGCCTAACCATAGGAAAATTCTAGGAAACTAGTTTTAGACTTAAACTTATAAATGTGGTATAATTGTATAATTAGGCCATGCTTAGGATATTATCCAAATTTCTTGAATTTAAGTCTCAAATAATTGGTTTATTGATTAAAGTTTTATAATTCTAGATTCTTAGCATCCTAAGACAATCTTAGCCAAGAAAAAGGGTGCAAAAATAAAGATCAAGAAATTAAGAGAAAAATTAGATATATACGTAGGATTAAATATGTTACAACACTCCACTCCTTAAAGAGGATTTTGTCCCTAAAATCCAATAACTCAAACCAAGTGTTTCTAATCAGCATAGTTATTAAGGACACCTATACCATAAGGGTAGCTTCATTGTTTAGATAGGTGCAAATTTTTCTCAAGGATATAATATGTGCCCACCTATCAGCCATGTTGGTCCACCAGTAAAGTGTACCTGTTTGCCCTAATTAGTTGGGAGCTATATCCAAGTGTCATTAATTTGAGAAATAGCTCAAGAGTTAGTCAATGTCTTTATGTTCAAGCATCCTTAATTGGAATTATACACTTAGATACTAAAGGGTATTGGACTCTATCCCTTAAATCATTCTATAACTCCAAAAATTGTCCTTTAAAGATACAAAGAGGTAAAATGACTATGTCCAAAACTTTTACCCAATAGTACCAAATTCAGGGGAATTCGGGTTTCGAGATTTAGAAGGTAGGTTTTGATATCTTACAACACTCCACCCCAATGCTAAAATATAACCATTCTTACATTACTAACTTCTCTCCACCCCTTAAAAGGTTTAACCTAATAAGTCAAACTAAATAAATCCAAATGTATTAGGGTTAGATATCAACCATAGGGGTGTGCTTATGATATGCATAGGTCATGCCTACAACTAGAAGGTCTTATCCACCTAGGGTTTAGTTTTAGGTCCTTGGGGTTACAACCTAAAAACCCTAAGGTTCATAAGAGAATCCAATTAGTCATATGGTACAAAACTCCACATCCTAATGTAGCAAAAGAGGGTAGGTCCACTAAGCCTTTATAAAAGCCACATATTCGTAGTTATCACTCCATACTTAAAACTAGGTTTTAAGACTTCTAGTCTAACTAATTCCAAGGTTTCCCTACCAAGCTTCATTCATTCCTTTATTGTGACTCAATTCAAGGAAACATTGATAAAATTAGAGAAAATGTTTCTTTGAGAAATCATGCGACATCATCACACATGAGGTCAAAATCAATGCCAGAACCAATTCACAAAACTTTCCATATTAAGATATCATTATCCTACTACTTTAACATCCTCATTACCTAAATCCAATTGTCAAAGTCAAATCTCACAAGATACAAAGAGATATATCTCAACTAACCTACATTATAGGGTATGGGATAAAGGTGTCCCATCGTATCAAGGTTTACTCATACATGTCTCAGTTAAGTAGCTCCTTGATCTAGGATCCAAGGGAGAAACTGAGATTCAACTTGCATAGTGCATCCATACTTCAATTCTTTTAGTAGGAAAATTAGTGGGGATCTCAACATTCCTTTACATGCAACCCTCCTACCTCATCAAAATGGATTAGAAAATCTCCACCACACAACCATGTTCTAGTGAGGGTGTGCTCTACTACAAGTTCTCACAAGTTTGTGGAAATTCCTTATCTACATTTAAGGAGGTCTATTGAGGCTTGTTGGCTATCACACACTACTCTTAGATGCTTGGTAGCATGGAATGTTAGTCACCACATTATCAGCTCATGTACAAGCATCTTAGATGACACAATGCACTACTATACCCAACATGATGAGTATGAGTTTTTGTAGAGAATCTAACCCTCCTTGGTCCATGGTGGTTGACAGGGACCCCTTTATGGAGATATGCGTTCCCTTACTTTTTATGATTTCTTTCTTCATCAACCTTAATATCAACCTAAGTGAGTTGTTGACGCACATTCCCTATTTTGGCATGGGAAGGAAGATGACCTTGTAGACACATGATCAAACGATATTGGCAAAAAGCCCTTCTACTAAATGTTTAGCATAATATGATTGTGTGAAAAAAATCTCTAAGTATTTAGCATATCAACCAACCCCAACAATTCTAGTCCCCTTAATCTAGAAGGTTCCCCAAATACTAAGTTTCCACAAAGAAACTAGGCTCTATATAGTTCATATTAGAGTATTACTTTTTTTTAATATGGTCCTTATTTTCAAGGCCCATTAGGGTTAAGTTTGATTCATTGTACTTGCCTCCCATACTATATATAGGAGGGGACTTTTAAATAAATCAATAAGAAATGTCTCATTAGCCTCCCATCTTATTTTTCAAATGGTATCAGAGCATCAATCATGACACTATTGAGAAAAAGAAAGAGCCTTTGTCTACAGAAAACTGTTGTTCCTTCTTGACTTGGCCATCCACCAGGCATCATCCTGACCTACATGGTCATGTTATTTCTTCTCTTCTTTCATAAAAAAAGTTCCAACCATTACCAACCAACATTCCTCATATCCACACACGCCCAGATCCAACACAAGATTAGTAACCTTGTACCTCAAAATTGGTCCTCTCTTACAACCAACTTGTTTGGTCACCGCCATCACTGGCCATGCCAATGGATTTCTGTGGAATTAACTTCTTATGTTGCCCAGTATTCACTTCCGCTTGCATTGACTACCACGTCCTTTTTTACCAGGCATACCTTTTTATTTATCATCATTTCCTACTCTTCAAGCAAACTCAGATGCACACCTATCTTGCACCCCATTCTACTCCTAAAAGAAACTACACCTATCATTACATCTTTGAAGTTCATTCCTAGATCTTCTAAAACTATGTTGATGGGCTTGTCATGCACATCATGATTCCAACCACCAACCTTTTATCTTTCATCATTAACAACAAACTTGCTTGTGTCTTGGGTAACCATGTCATTGCAATTTGTGATCAGATGGAATCACATGCAGTGTGTGATGCCATCGCCACACAAAATGAGATTACTCAAAATAAAATGCAGAACTAATACTAAATATCCAGGATTACTATAAAATAGTGTAAATTAAAATTGATTATGTATTATCATAAAAGTAGAAACATATTACATTTGGGTCCACATGAAGCCACATGTATTACATATCATGCCACAAGATGGTGCATATCACTATTCACTTGGCCAACTTGCCACAGCTTGTTACATATGATAACCTATTCACATATACACAAACCATATTTGTACAACCATCGCCTCCTGCCAAAACTTGTATCAATATACAACATCTACAAAACACCCCCAAGGACCTGAGAGTACAGGGACAACACATAGGACTCTACTACAAAACACTAGCAGCATATCCAACCTTTAACGGCTACTGCTTCTCTTACTGCTTAGCCTGAACTGCATGATCTCTACCTCATCGTGCACAACCACCTAAAAGATGTGGAAACCCACAGAGTGAGACCAACGTCCCAGCGAGAGATATAAATCTCTGCTAACAACTATTATTAACACATATAAGCTAAAGAAGGAAAATAACATTATTATCAGGTTGAGCAGATTCAACTAAATGATATGAGTAAATTAGGCATCTACAACTGAACAGTACAACGTCTTATACTTTAAGAAGGAATATGAAGAATATGTATAACAGTATATTTCTCTTACCACATCATAAATCAACTAATCAATACAAGAGATAAGGCAAAGGGTCATTTAATGTGAGTCTTGTTTAACCCTGAGTAAATATACTACACGGTTGTATTATGTCATTTAGTATGCCCTGAGGAGATGAGGTATACCACTCATGCTCCAATTGACCATTGCTAAGTCATAATCAGTGCCATACAAGATCTAGGAGGAGCCAGACTCCTATGATCTCCCACACCCTCAGTCAGTCTGAGTCCGCCACAGTGACATATAAAGTCTAACAACAAAAGAACCTATTCTGCCATGGTATATAGGCACAACACTAGTGAAAATTGAGTTAAGACCGTAGCCGCACTCCTGCCGAGGCATGACCGCAAACATCCTAAAAACATATCATATATATAACAAATCACATCACTTGAGATACAGCCTCGACCGTTCTCCTTCCAGTTTATGACTGTACCCAATCCTATGAAATGTATATACTCGACAATATATGACTCCAAGCTTCCACCAAGGGAGAACTCATTTCACCATCCAACAAGTACTGACATTGGATATGGATCTATGGCATATGGCAACTACATGATTAGGGTTTCACTTGATTAATTAAGCCAATCGAGTATCTTTTAACATCAATCAAGTTACAATGTACAGACCCTAAATAGATTCTACAAAGATAAGGGTATGATACAATTCTAGAAAATATAAAATGTAAGAGGTATAAACTTGTGCATCATCACTTAATACATCTACCATACAAGACCATCAACATAATCACATCACTAGGGGATAATAATCCCTCATCACATCATTGGAGGATATCACCTCAAACTAGGCATAAAGCCTCTGCCAGGTCATAAGACCCACATTATATAGTTCATGTACAACATCATTATATTATCTTAGCATGCCTTACAAAGGCTCATGGTTATCACCTTGTATTATATAGGAGGTATCATAGAATTCACAAGCCATGATGTATATTCAACCTGAAACATTTAAGTTATACAAGTAGGAGAGAAACAATGCTTCATCATTGCATACTACCACTTTGAATAAGGTAGAAAACTATATCATAATCCCACATTAGGGTTGGGGTTTCAATATTGTAACCAATTAGGGTTTCCAAACAACATTTAATATCAAACCCTAGATGCATTATTGTTTCCCACATTCTTGGAACCATTCAATCCACCATTGTCATCACTAGATAACAATACATGGGAATCATATGTCCACGAATTACCATCAGTTAAAAAAAGTGCTAAGTCACAAAACCATGCGCTCAAAGTGTACATACTCTTATGGTTGAAGATCATCAATAAAACAAATGGTCAAAGAGGAAACTAGGTCTTCAGCGACCAAAGAAACCATATCATCCCAACGATCGAAGAGAACCATCATGGTCAAAGACCATGAATCTATACAACTGAAGGAAACATCTTCACATAGTCGGTCGAAGGGGAGAAACCTTAGGTCGAAGGCAATTTAGTCCTTTGCGATCGAAGAACATCACACACCAATTCATGGACCAAAGATCAAGGTTAATCCAAGCGAACAAACCAAGGAAAATCATCTCAACAACCAAACCTCACCTCCAAGTCTTCAACTACTTGGAACTCAACATGAAGAACATCTTAGAAAGAAAACTACCACAAATAATGATCAAAACATATGGATAACGAACAAGAAACCGAAATCTCAATAGAGAGATACATCAAATCAATCACCACATTAAACCTTAGAAATCTGATCACCAAAACATGGGGGTAACCAAACCATTGTCATGAGGAAAGAACTCACAATCCAAACCATCACTTGCATCTAAAAATATCCATTATAATAAAGGAAAATAGAACCTTAAGTAAGATGAGAAATCAACATAAAGCATGTGCATGTGAAACTAGCTCTTCCACGATCCATAGAATTTCGAGTACAAGAATTAGGGTTAGGTAAAGGAGAAAATTCATGCAAGATCATTATATGAACTCAAACTCTAAGCAAGATATCATCATCAACAACATGTGATCGCATTTAGGAATAAGTTTACATGTAGAATTAAAGTGCAATAATAGTATAGGAGAGAGTTATATAACTTGCCTGCTATGATGAGATAACCTCCAAGCAAAGAGCTCCAAAGAAGAGAGAAGATCTATCTTTGATCACCTCCATGACCAAAATAGTCACCACCTCAAAAGAGAAGAAAACCTCATGTTAAAGGCCAAGGAAGAGAGATCCAAAACCCTAGGCTGAGAAAGAAAGGAAGAAGGAGAAGATCTTCATCCCACTTAGGTACTACCATGGAAAACCATGTATTCGACCTCTATGGAGAGAAGTTTCTCAAAAGACCACCATGGAGAACCATGGGTTCAGACAAGAGAAGAGAAAGGTGTAGGGTTTTATAAGGAAATGAAACCAAGAAGATGGAGCACTTATCGAGGATCAAAGATCACCAACAAATCCACAAGAGAAGATGCTCCAACTTAAGATCAACACATGCAAGATAATCGGCCACCAAAGCTCAAGGATGAGCTCCTCTTTACCACCAAGCTCTAAGAGCCGAACTCCAAAGATGAGAGAGGGAAAGATACATCAAAAGGATCATACACATGGGAAAAGATAGGTACATATACACAAGAGTAGAGAGAGGTGAAAGGATTAGGTGTCATGCACATAGGTTCCACTTGTCCACTAGAGATCAACCATGCATCCACTAAAACCATGCAAATCACTAAGGTCATGAAAAACAAGAAGGATCTGCAACCTCACTGAGTCCTAGAGTACCATCGGTCGAAGGGAAACATGGCCACAAAGGCTCATGGTTGAAGAGAAACCAGTGACCAAACACATATGAAACCCTAGGTCATCTTTGACCCAAAATAGACCTCCAAGCCTCTTCAATCGAAGGAAACTCAAGGATCACCAAAACATAATCGAACATAGAGATTAACAAAGGTGGTTGTTGAAAAATTGAGAACTCAAACAGTCAACATATGGTCAACGCCATACTAGGGCATCCAAGCAAACCCTAGAAACAACACTCAAGATGTCACCACTTCTCTCCTCATCAAACTAAGGCATAAAAAGGCACCCACTAACATCATATTATCTCTCATTATGCTAAAACAAGTGAGGCACATCCAACATGTGATAAATTGCAACATAAACCCTCAACATGGGTGAAATTTGGTCCAAAACAAGCATGCATGTAGCAAAACCAACTCAAACATCATCCAAATAGGACCAAACTAAAAAATAAACATGGCACATGTTATTAAAGCTTGTAACATGATCAACTTAAGGTTTAAGCATCTTACTAAACTAGAGAATAAAGATCAAGCACTAAACTAGATCAAGGGTCTTACACAGTGAGTATGGTACACATTGTTAATTGTTCATAATAATTTTACAGACCAATCACCAAGGTCACACATCTAGGTTGGAAGTTGCCCACACATATAATTTTACACCCTTGTAGTGCCACAGATTCAACAACAACTGACATTTTTCACCCACTTTGTGTGAACTCTATTTTTAAGCAAGAGAACGAGGAAAGTAAAACCACCATCAGCTTTTTCTTTGTGATCCCCCTAAATATAATGCTTGTTTCTAATTTTATTCTAATCAGAACTAGTTTTTGATCTAACCAATACCACAGGCGATCCGCCCCACACCCCCTACATTTATCGACCTGAGGGCCAACCAAATGTGCCTTTTAAGGTCGCACATAGATCCATTTATTTTTCTACCAGATTTGTCTTCTAGAATCATGTAGCACATTGACTCGCATTATTATTTATATCAGCTGCATATTAGACATAAAAGACCTCGTTCTAGTTTATAATTCACCAAACAAAGAGATGGGGCACCACTTGTAAATCACCAAAGAAAGATACGGGGCACCACACTTACTTTTCCCTCCTCTCCAAGTGGTTCCCCTATCACATATGGTTGAGTGCCTTTGTTCCAATTAGTGATCATTTATGTTATGTATCACAACATCTATATTCTTTTGATTTTTCTCATACCATGCATATATACATATAGTGATTTGTTCTTCCTACTGTGTATTTATACCAATAGTGCTTTATTTTTATATCACCCCTTACATATCCATTCCTTTACCACTACTTCTGACTTTCCAGCCCAACCACTCTCATGATCCTTATTTTGGTTGGTGTGAGGGAGGGATAGGGAAATATGGATAGAGAGAAGATATGATATGGGGGAGAGAAGATGAAGACAAATAATGCCATCTGATTATTTGCCTAGTTTCTAAATATTCATATGTGTTGTTGACACCTACTACAACACATATTCCTATAGTAACACATCTTAAACATGTACCCATCTGCTATGGCACAATATTCCTACAGCAATGATCTTATCCCAACTACCACAAATTATCCCATTGTTGGTGCTTGTTGTATAGAACAACTTTGACAATAACGGTGACTCATAAGACTTCCACACACATTCTCCAACATCTACTACTTTGGATGTTGGTTAAAGATTTTATGTTCATTTAGGATTTCTCTTGTTAGTCTGGAAAATATCAATTTTCATGGGATTTTATTATGTTGTTAGTGCTTATGCATTAATGTTACCTTCATCAGGGGAAGAAGACCGCTTACTATTGGTACTTATGCCTAGAGAGTCAATCATATGATGATTGTAATGGCATATCTTGTAAATGATTTGATTAATAATAAAGGAAATTTTCCATTTATTTTGTTTTATTCAGTAATGAGATAATGATATTACATAATAAATGTCAAAACAATGATGTTACTCAATGATGTGTGTCTTTGGGCTGAAGACCTATTCAATGATATCATATGGATGCTAAGGGTATATACATTCTTGATATGTCCCTAGACGGTTTTTATTGTGGAAGATGATAGACAACAGTAACACATAAGACTAGAGTGTGTGTTGGTTGATGGCAAAATCTCATTAGTCTAGATATGTGATATCAAACCAAATACATAGGTACCTGTTGGTTAACAATGGATCTGACAAACCTACCTTGAGAGTGATACATGGAAACTATTGAATGGTAGTTAGAATCAACTCTTATGGTGATGGTGGTGATTATGGTTCTTAGACCTAAAATTGTCATACTCATCACATATTGTTTGATGTACTTTGACATCATAAAATGTGACCTTGAGTAAAGGTTGCCATAAAGGTGATGCTCAGATGCATTGTGACACATGGGGAGTGATTGTGAGTGATGTATATGGGATTTGTCCCTCCTATAGGAGTTTGATATCTTGGACACTTGATAAGCGAGACTGAGAAAAGAATGGCTATGAACATGTGAGTCAATATATGATACTGAGCTCACATATATCTCAAACAGCCTGCTCTAGTTCAAGGAATATGGATTGAACACTGAGAGGATGATGATTTCATGCCTCGAGTTCAATCTAGATATCAGAGACAAAGGAACTATATGATCATTGTAACACGGATTACAAATTGTAGGTTGAAGTTGTTCTCCATCTTTCCAAATTACTTGTGTAGCAATGAATTCTTCCTAGATACCACTCATTGCTTTTGATGTCATAAATCAGTTATGGACATTCACTGCTAGTGTAACTTGGGACCTATAAGATCTCACGCATAAGATACACCTGGAATAGGAGTTTATTCATGAATGTGGTTTAAATTTGATTACTAAAGTGTTAGGTATTCAATTCAAATAAGATTGACAATCAAGAATCTGAATAGACCGGTTCACTATGTGAACCTATCAGCTCAGATGCCTGAATCAACCGGTTCAGGTTGTGAACCAACCGTTTGGTTGATCGATGTGATTGGATCAAGGATTGATGTTGATGTCATGTTGTGCATTAGTCAAATATTAATTGCCAATACAATTGAGAATAGGAAACATTATGGAACGACCATTTCAAAGGTTGAAATGATCAGCTCACCTATGAACCGAACAATTCAGTGGTGAAATGACCAGTTTGTCATTCGCATGTTCCAAAAAAATCATGAAAATATGTATCTTTAACTCCCTCTCTGACTAGAAGTCATGACCATGACCCTCCTATAAATAGAGGGGTAGTGGAGGCCTTATAGAGACACAATAATAAGCTCTAAACAATTATTGTCTTCTCATAGTTGTGGTAACATGAGAACCCAAGCAAGTCCTACCCATCAAAGGGAGGGATAGCAAGGGAGAGACAATTGGGAGAGCAAGTCGGTGCTAGCACGGTGACTCTAAGGGACAAATCCTTCTTGTACGTTCATCTAGAATGACATGAGTTCTTGTTGGTCTGCATGGACTACTATAGAGGTGAGGAGGCATTTGCCATCCACTAGGAGGATGCACTCATCCGCTGCCCATCGTGATCAACTAGGAGGAGGACGCTGACAACCATCCAGGTACAACTTGAGAAAGTAGCATGCTACAACAAGGGATAGTCAATGCACTTGCTCCAGGACCAGATATATGCCTTGCAAACCTTTCATTCCCATTACATAGTTTTTGACGTGATTTGCCATCTTAGGGGAATATGGCAGTAAAATTTGTTTCCGTTGTCAATCCTGATGCCATATTTCCCAATAGTGGTATCAAAGTCACATCAATTTACTATGCTTTGGGATTTAATTGATGTGATTGGATTTTGATTGCATACGGTGTGAACACATAAAATGATTAATGTTCTTATTGGATTAGATACCACACATGATCCTAACTTATATATATATATATATATATATATATATATATATATATATATATATATATATATATATATATATATATATACATATATGATATATGTACGCAATTTACATGTGTCACCCTAAAAGCTTGTTTTGATGGTGGATGTTAGCAGGGTTATGGCCAATAACCTCTAGGATCTTTGTGCTTGGTTGGATGGATATTTTTCCTATTTATATCTCAGTTTGCATATAGAGCCTCACTCTTCCTATTTATATGTAAAAGTATTAATTCCTTCCTTCCTATGCTCCCCTCAAATGTAACTCGAGGCTTTCCTATTACTGTGCAAAATGTTAACTAAGATTAGGATAGTTTTAGTTCCCATTATCGTAAAGAAGACACTATGCACCAGATGAACTGCTTGTTTCATAAGACGAACTGGTCGACTGGAGGATCGAGGAGGCCTAACGATATGAGGAATTGAATTGATCGACTGGTGGCCCAACTGATCAACTAGAGGTATCCAAAATTTGTCTGTATTAGAGACCAACCGACCGACTAGGAGGCAAACTGGTCGTTTAAGAGTTGAATTGATATACCAAGATTGGTTTGAGCACATATCTATATAAACAACTCAACAGGTTGCTACATATGATGTAGACCTTAGGTGGTAGTAATTTCTTGTGGCTCCAATGAATTACAATAGCATGGCCATAACCGTCACTCGTGTTTTGTAATTACATATGTTGTTTGTGGTTGTAGCATGTATATAATACATACTACAAGTATGTGGTGATTGGATATGTATATGTATTTATATAAATAAAAATCCCTCGATCAAACATATAAAGCCTAAGATGCTTTCTATAAGCAACAGACATGAAAAGCTTGATCGATTAAACATAGATTATGCCAAAGTGTGGTGCACTATCTATCTTGTGGAAGTGTGATGGTAGTTATGTGGGCCTGCCAAGCAGGGTGCATTACTATCGTGTTGGATTTTGGGTCAGACTTAACTAGGTGATCTTAATGAGATTAAGCACCTAGAAGCATGCAAATGACCATGACAAAGAGTTGTGCATACCATTTATCTAATAATTGTATGAGATCCAATTGGTAAAAGTTACCTACCTTAATAATTGATTATGGACGCTAGCATTGGCTGGGTTATAATTCAATTATTTTAGGTCTTGGCTCACTAGAAGGTTGTGTGCTGCAATCTTACAAATTAATACGTAAGGGCTATCAGTTTGGACAAAATAGTGGGAGCTATAATTAATTAAAGGCCTAATTAAATATCGTTAAATTTTATTTTAATGAAATCAAATCAAAAGAGTTTTTACAAATTGCAAAATTTCTTATTGAATCAAATGGAAAACAAATTTTTATTTTGATCAGTCCTTAAGAAGGAGAAACTTAACATGATAAATTTTCATGACTCATTTTGGACTTTGAGAAGGGTTCTTAACAATGATCATAAGTAGTGCCAAAGGATCCTTCTCCTGATGTTCCTAGGGCTGAGGTGGATGCTTATTGGGAGCATACTAATAATGCCTTAAACATTAATCACCTTATGCTATGTTGCATGAACTATGAGTTGCATGAGTAGTGTGTAGACACTTGGTGATTCTTGAGATGGTAATACATCTTAAAAATGTGAACCATAATCATGCAAAGCAAGAAAGGTACAATGTCTCAAAAGTGCTATTTTAGTGCAAGATGACAGAAGGAGATCCAGTAGACACACATGTGCTCAATTTGATTGGACATGTGGAACATCTAGAACAATTGAGATTCCCTTTGAGCTAAGAGTTGGTCACAAATATGATTCTAAAATCATCGTTTGAATCATATAGCCAGTTATTGAGTGTTATAACTTGAGTAACATGGCCACACCACTGTCAGAATTGCTCAACATTTTGCCCATGATGATGATCGGTGGAGTGGAGTCTAAGGATGGAAGTAAAGCCAAGAAGAGTTTTGAGGCCAAAGTGAGGTCTAAATATTCAACACTTAAGATAAGGAGAAATAAAAGTACAAGAGGAATTTGTCCTTTGTACTTGAAGGGATTCAGGAAGATGAAGTTGGGATAGAGATCTCCACTTCAGGTATACATTATTGAGATAAATTTGTCTATTGGGTACTAAATACAGGATGTAGATCTTAGTATGCTTGAATATGCAAGATTACAAAAAAAATTAAGCCTTTACGAAAGGGAGAGGTTGAACTGTGTGTTGCAAATGGAGCAAGAGTTGTTACCACTGCAATTGGGACTTGTAATTTATCTATGCCCATGGGACTTGTGATAGAGTTAAAGAACTGCTATTTTTTACCTGCTATAAATAGAAACATTATTTATGTATCTTGTATGGACAAGGATGGATATGAATTTCATATAAAGAATGGTCAATGTTCTATTTCAAAAGATGAGATCTTTTATGGAAGTGCCCCAATGTCTTATGGTCTTTATTTGTTTGATCTAAAGACAAATGTTTATAACATTAATACCAAAAGATTAAAACTCGATAACTCAAACAAAACATATAATTGGCATTGTAATCTAGGGCACATTAATGAGAATCACATATCTAGACTCCATAAAAATGGTTATCTAGACTCTTTTGATTTTGAATCAATAGAGATACGTGAGTCTTTTTTGTTGGGCAAGATGACCAAGACTCTCTTCACTGATAACAGTGAGAGGGCTAGTGATATATTAGGACTCATACACACTGATATATGTGGTCCTTTTAGAGAAATTTCTAGAGGTGGTTATTAGTATTTAATTACCTATACTGATGACGACAGTAGGTATCATTATGTTTACTTGATGAAACATAAGTTAGAAACTCTTAAAAAGTTCAAGGATTTAATCAATGAAGTACATAATAAACTTGGTAAAAGTATTAAGGCATTTCATTCTAATTGAGGTGGGGAATAGTTAAGCTAAGAGTTTGATGACCTTCTGAGCGACCATGGTATTATATCACAATGGACTCCACCTGGAACACCACAACACAATGGTGTATCAGAAAGAAAGAATCACACATTACTAGATATGGTGCAATCAATGATTAGTTTTGTTGATCTTCTAACATCCTTCTGGGGATATGCTCTAGAAACCGCTGTGTTTACACTTAATCACATACCATCTAAATCGGTTCAAAAGACACCATATGAGATATGGATTGGGAAGCATCCCAATGTGTCTTTTATGAGGATTTGGGGATGTGAAGCTTACGTGAGGAAAATATTTCCTAAGAAGCTTGGCCCTAGATCAGATAAATGTTATTTTGTTGGATATCCCAAAAAAACAAAGGGACAATACTTGTATAAGCCATCTGACAACAAAGTTTTGTTTCCAGGGATGTTGCATTCCTAGAAAATGAATTTATTTGAAGAGGAATTAATGGGAGGAAAGTAGAACTTGAAGAGGTTCAAGATCAATAAGAAAACATTGAACTTATAGAGGTACAAGAGGAACGTAGAGAGTCACAAGCCATTGTGGAATCTCAAATTCCTCATGGAACGCATGAACCTCACAGATCTAGTAGGACAAGCCTTGATCTAGATAGATTTGGTTATCTTTTGACTCAAGAAGGCGACGAGTCAGTTATTGATGATGAGCCAACTACCTAACTAGAAGATGTTAAGGGACCAAAATCTAATAAATGGCTTGAGGCCATGAGATCTGAGATGGAATCCATGTACTCCAACAAGGTATGGACCTTGGTGGATCGACCTAAAGGGGTAAAACCCATAGGGTTTAAGTGGGTCTTCAGGAAGAAGACTGACATGGATGGTAATGTACAAACTTACAAAGGATGAATGGTTTCAAAGGGTTTTAGACAAGTTCAAGGTATTGACTATGATGAAACCTTTTCTATGGTTGCCATGGTTAAGTCCATCAGGATCATGCTTGCCATTGTAGCTTATTATGATTATGAGATTTGGCAAATAGATGTTAAAACTGCATTCCTTAATGGGAATCTTCTTGAGAATGTGTACATGACACATCATGAGGGTTTTAATAAATTCAAAGGATGCAAATAAAGTATGTAAGCTACAAAGGTCAATCTATGGATTGAAGGAAGCATCTCAGAGATGGAATCTTTGATTTGACAAAATAATCAAAGAGTTTGGCTTTAGTCAAAATGAGGATGAACCATGTGCTTACAAGAAGATTAGTGGGAGCATGATTGTATTCCTCATATTGTATGTGGATGACATACTATTGATGGGGAATGACATCCCTACTTTATAGATGGTAAAGACCTAGCTAGGAAATATATTCTTTATGAAGGACTTAGGTGAATCATCCTACATCTTAGGAATCAAGATATATAGAAATAGATCTAGGAGGCTTCTTGGACTAAGTCAGAGCACATACATTGAAAAATTGTTGAAGAGGTTCAACATGGAGAACTCGAAGAGAGGAAACCTGCCCATTTCTCATGGTGTTACTATCTCTAGAGCTCAATGTCCCAATTCTTGTGAAGATAGGGAGCACATGAGTAGGACTCCATATGCATCTACAATTGGATCTATCATGTACACAATGTTATGTACTCGTCCTGATGTCTCATATCCTTTAAGCATGACAAGAAGATATGAGTCATATACCAATGATGCCCACTGGACTACTTTGAAGAACATCCTTAAGTACTTGAGAAGAACTAAGGATCAATTCCTTGCCTAGGACAGAGAGGAAGAGTTGGTGATAAAAGGTTACATCGATGCAAGCTTCCAAACTGATAAAGATGACTATAGATTGCAGATTGGATTTGTGTTTTGCCTCAACAATGGAATTGTAAGTTGGAAGAGTTCCAAGTAAAAAACAATTGTTGATTCTACAATAGATGTTGAGTACATTGCTACATATAATGCAACAAAGGAATTTGTTTGGATCAAGAAGTTCATTTCTGAACTTTGGGTGGTTCCAAGCATCTATGATGCAATTGTGATATATTGTGACAAAAATGGAGATATTGCACAAGCTAAGGAATCATATCACATCATCATTCCAAACACATACAATAATAGTTCCATCTCATATGAGAGATCGTACAACAAGGAGATATGAAGATTTATAGAGTACCAACTGAAAGCAATGTGACTAACCCCTTGAAAAAAGCACTTGCACAATAGAAGCATGAAGGTCATTTTAGATCACTTGGGATTAAGTTCATCATGATTGTCCCTAAATGTAAGTGGGAGTCTATTGGTATGTATGCCCAGAGAGACAATCATATTATGATTATAATGACATATCTTGTAGATGATTTGATTAATAATAAAGACATTATCCTCGTGTTGGTGCTTTTTGTATAGAACAACTTTGACAAAAAGGTAACTCATAATACTTGCACACAAATTATCCACCATCTACTACTTTGGATGCCAACTAAATATTTTATGTTCATTCATGATTGCTCTTATTAATTTGGAAAATATCAATTTCAATGGGAGTTTATTCTATGGTTTGTGCTTCTACATTAGCGATGCTTTCATCAGGGGAAGAAGATCGCTTACTATTGGTAAGTATGTCCATAGAGCCAATCATATGATGATTGTAATGGCATATCTTGTAAATAATTTGATTAATAATAAAGGCAATATTCAGTTCATTTTGTTTTATTCAGTTATGAGTTAATGTTATTACATAATAGATGTCTAAAGAATGATGTTATTTAATGACGTATGTCTTTGGGTTGAGGATCTGAGCAATGATATCATACAGATGGTAAGAGTATATGCATTCTTCATATGTCCCTAATCAATTTTTATTGTGGAATATGATAGATAACAATAACACATAAGACTAGAGTGTGTGTTGGTTGATTACATAATCTCATTAGTCGTGATATGTGATATGAAACCAAACACATAGGTACTTGTTGGTGAACAGTGTATCAGACAGACCCACCTTGAGAGTGATACATGGAAGCCATGAATGGTAGTCAGAATCAACTCTCATAGTGACGGTGGTGATTGTAGTTCTTAGACCTGAAATCACTACACTCATCACATGTTGTTTGATGTAATTTGACATCATCAAACGTGACCTTGAATAAGGGTTTCCATAAAGGTGATTCTCATATGCATTGTGACACATGGGGAGTGACTCTGAGTGATGTAGATGGGATTTGTCCCTCCTATAGGAGTTTGATGTCATGTCCACTTGATAAGCGAGACAGAGAAAAGCATGTCCATGTGCATGTGAGTCGTATATAATATTGAGATCACATATATCTCAGACACTCTGCTCTAGTTTAAGAAACATGGATGGAACGTTGAGAGGATGATGATTCCATGTCTCAAATTCAATTTGGATATCAGAGATTTCATGAATCAATTATGAATAGCAATGATGTCTTGCTAGATATCGCTCATTGTTTGTGATGTCATAAATCAGTTATGGACATTCACTGTGAATATAACTTGGGACCTATTTGGTCACACACATAGGATACACCTGGAATAGGAGTTTATTCATGAATGTGGTTTAAACTTGATTACTAAAGTGTTAGGTATTCAAATTAAAGAAGATTGATAATCAAGACTCTAAAATGATCAGTTCACTAACTGAAGCGATTGGCTCAGCTATCTAAATTGACAGATTCAGGTTGTGAACTGACTGTTTCATTTATCAATGTGATTAGATCAAGGATTGATGTTGATGTCATGTTGTGTATTAATGAAATATTAATTTCCAATAAAAAGAATAGGAAACATTATGGAACAACCATTTTAAGGGTTGAAACGACCGACTCACCTATGAACCAACTGGTTCAATGGTGAACCGACCAAATTTTCATTCACATGTTCTATAAAATTCATGAAAACTTGTCTCTTCAACTCCTTCTCAAACTAGAAGTCTTGACCCTGACCCTCTATTAATAGAGGGGTAGTGGAGGCCTTCCAGAGACACAACAATAAGCTTTATCAATTATTGTCTTCTCACATTTGTGGTAGCATGAGAACTTCCTACCTGTTAAAGGGAGGGATACACTACTACAGAAAATGCTTTTTACAACAGTTCCTTTTCTCAATTTACAACATGTGTTAACCGTTGTATTAGATCGCGTGGTCTTATGGGGGGTGCTTTACACAACATGTGATCGCATGTTGTAATAGATGTATTTTATACAACAGTTGAAATATGTTGTCTTTTAAGGAATGGTCTGTTGTAATATGGGTATTTTACACAACATGCAGTGCACCTGTTGTAATATATATTATACAATAGTTGAACGACGTTGTCTTTCGCTAAACACACCCGTTGTAATAGGGGTGTTTTTTACAACATGTGGTTCACCCATTGTAATATATATTATACAACAGTCAAAGCATGTTGTCTTTCACTAAACTCACCCATTGTAATAGGGAGGTTTATTACAACATGCAGTGCATATGTTGTAATATACATGTATATACAACAGTTGATGCATGTTGTCTTTCCATACATTCAACCGTTGTATTAGGGTTGTTTATACAACATGACGTGTGTCTGTTGTAATATACACATTTATACAACAGGTTATGCATGTTGTAGTTCACTAGAAACACCTGTTGTAATAGGTGTATTTTTTCCTGACACACCTGTTGTAATAGGTGTGGATAACACAACATGTGTTGTTTGTTGTAGAATCATACATTTTACAACATATCATTAACTGTTGTCTTTGATTAGAGTTTGATAGGTCATATATCGAACCAATTGTATTGATCAAATTAACCATATTTAATAAATTATAATAAATATAAAATTGTACTTTTTCATTTCACAAACAAGCACATAATTGAACAAAATTTCCATCAAATCTTGAAAGAAACTCGTACTAAATTTAATTAATATTAAATCATCCATACAAAGATTCAATAATACAAAGTACCGAGTATCCACTCTAGAATCAAACTGAAAACTAACTAAAAAAGTTTCACACGTTGTCTATGCTAAAGATAAATGTCTCATCCACATGTCATATTATCTTTTGTGTGCTCAAGAACACATGTCGCCCACTCGTTTCGGACCTCATCGATTTCTTCTTGGTTGAAGCAACGACCAATATACTTTGAATAATACTACAATCATATGACAAATGTATTAACATATTGTGATTTTTTCAATTTATTTAGAAATTGAACAAACTAAAAGAATATAATGTTAAGTAGCTTACACGTTCAGGAATATTTCTAATTCTCACATCAATGATGTCTTTCTATTACTTCAGCACATAATACCCACAATCTGTATTGTTCGGTTGCTTTGAACACTGTACAAAATAAATATTAATTTGTTATCCAAATAATTGTGAGAACTTATTAGCAAATAAGAGGATGGAAAAGTATAAATAACCAGAAAACTTAATAAAAAGTATGTGTATACAAAATCAAAAATGTTATAACCAATATGCTATAACCCACAAACATTGTGCAGTGACTGGTAATATAATATGAATGTCTCCCTGAATCCTTGTATCACTCCATCCTGGCATCATCGCCTAAAGGCACCACACATAGCCATGTTCTCTACATGACGCATGCAGCAACCACTACAAAAAAAATAACGTCCTCACACCAATCAGGGTCAAGATGGCCCCTGTTTTCATATCTGTCATGTTTGTAAGAGTTCTGATGCACTTTGTTTTTGTCAATTAAACAGTCAAATATCATTTTCACTTTCTTATGAAGATAGTTGTTTGTTCTGCCTTGCAGGTGAGAAAAGTTCACAAGCTATATGGAGTGAAGATTATTAGGTCTTAGAAGGTGAAGGATGAGCTTATCCTCGATAATAATGATGTTGAGATTGTTTTCATATCTACTGGGATATGATAGGAGGAATGCAGCTAGGAAACTGGACTTGTATGGATCATTTTGTATGATTCTGTAGACATATACTCACAATTCTGTAGCTTGTAAAATTTTGTTATGAAGGTTCTCTGTAGCCAGCCAGTACATTTAGATATGTGGCTGCTTTACTTTGTGATTCAATGGTTTACATATACAGTGGTCTAGTCTACTGAATACGCCTTTTATCAAGTATTTTTTCAACAAGTAATTGTTCTATTATACGAAATTCCGTATTGGTGTTTTGCTGGGAAACTACTACATTGGTAATTTCAGAAGTATTAACATATAGCATGTGCCATAGGTGCATGATGATGTTGCAGTTGGTTTCAACAATGGATTGTTAATACTCCATATCTAATTTGTACATTTCTGGAAATTGACTAATACGAGTATGGAAACTAAATGTAAATATAAATAGAATGATATGAATTATACGTAGTTTCCATCAGAAGTGATGGATGTTTGCTAATGCTCTCTAGTATAAACACTCTGTCAAGCTGAACATCTGTTTTTAGTTTTACAATATTAAGAAATAATATTTGTTATCCAGAATACAATTGTTGCTTCATAAATCATTATTCCACATAATTATCTTCTTTTGTGATTAGCTAACGTCAATATTAATTCACCAATCAGCATTGATGGGATTATGAAGCCTCTTTGCTCAGATCTTATGATCATATGCACTAATACATTTGCAGTAATGGTCTTCTCTGTTACACTTGAGCTTATGATCATTAGGATAGGTAATGCTCTTGATCTTCAACAACCTAACCAACACTGATATGTGAACGCTAGATGTTGGTGATCATTATTGTCCTCTAGACCTCTTCTAATACATTACACTATTTTTTATCGAAACGTCAAACTATTCTAGATTTGCAACAAGAAAGGTAGACAAAAAGAGATAGAAGCATATACAAAGTTGCAATTTTGCTTCCGTACAAATGAAGCGGTATCTATCATAAACTAATTAGTAACACAGGTACTCCTTGTAGTTGCAGAGCTGAAACATATTTGGGTTGTGTTATTTTCTATTGAGTAAAGTCCTTACATCACACATAATTGACATAAAATTCAACTGATGCACGCTATTTATTGATTGTATAAATGACCCAAGATGCATGTAATTGTGTAAAATGTCATTATGCAATATTAACATAAATTGTCCATACAAAGTTGCAGGTGTTTCTAGCTCTCTTATTTGATCTTTAATCTTGTAGAATATTGGAATCAGTTTATTGCATATTTGAGTTGTTTCTGCATTACCATTAATTTTGATTTTCTAATTTGCAGCTCATGTTGGTTTGGGTCTTCTTTATGAGGGGTTGGAACTTGGCACATTCCGCACATCCTTTAACTAGGAAAATACTCAAGGTATGTCTTTTTGCAACATTTAGTACAGCTAGCATTTGGAGTCATTTACGTACTGTTAAATTTGATCCTATTGTGGATGTCGATCAGGAGGAAAATCAACAAATGCACATCTCGTTTGTTGTTCATGTAGGAATGTAACCATCATGAAGCACACAAATAGAGTGAAAATTCTGGCATTTCCTTCACCTATCATGATCTCTATCACTCACGCCTGAACTTGAGGAAAACCTTTAGGTAGCAAATTGATAAATGTAACCATGAAGCTTCAAAGCTTTGCAAAGGCCTACATAATCTTCCCTAGTCCACATGCTTAATAATAGTAAGGTAGCATGTAGCTGAAAAATTCGTTTCATGGGCTTGATCATAATAATGCTTAGCCAAGTGATAATCAAGGGGAAGTCCTTGCCCATCTTCATACATATATCGAAGGTTGGACATATTATGTGCATTTGGTCTAGACAGAGTAGACACAAGCATGTACGCTGTAGCTGATAGCTCATAATCTCTTCTATCCCCCGACCACTGCACTAAGCATCACCAATCAGCAAAGTATCATGCTCATTCCCTACTCTGATGCTTTTCATTATAAAGAATGAATATGAAAATGCCTTTCTCTATCAGTGCAGGAACCAAATCCAGTAGCAAACTTGCAACCAAATAGAGCATGTCACTCAAACTCATCAACATCCTGATGATCATCCCATTACTGATTGAACACTATGGGCATGAGCTATCTTTTTTTATGAATGCATTATAAGCTAGAGTCATTGCATCTTTGGTCATAATAAACTAGTTCATAGTTATACAGAAAGTAATCCCATTTCCATCCCCAAACCGATTCCATCCAGAAAATAGCCTCTCTTTCTTCTCTCCCAAAGTGCCTAAATCAAGCATATCAAACTCATCCTTAAACCATCCACCTACCTGTTAATTTGCATGATAGGCCTTTTTAATCTGTCATAGTTGTTGGATCTCATTATTATATTAGCAACATCTGAATCAATGATTGACTTCTTTGTTTTCATAAAGCAGCAGTCTTTAGTCAATAAAGGAGTGCAAAACTATCTGCATCGAATGCTATCTATGATCCACTATAGGTTTTCTCTGACATGGTGACTGTGAGCCCCTTATGGATGCAATAAATGACCCCCATTTTTCTTATTATTGAATATTGCTTGTTGTATTATGATTTATATAATTTATTTTCAGCCATGTCATTTCTGATTTTATGAGTTTCATTCCTAGTGTAGGGAGTTTAAATTTCTTTAGGATTTTATGATTTTCTAGTACACATGAGGGTTTATAGAATTTGAGTTTTTTTTGTTTTGGGCATGTGCCATATATTCCACACAAAAAAGATACAGATTTTCAGCAAGTTTCTAAAGAACAAAAACTCTCAGTCGATAAATGTTGTAAATAGATGACCTGCACTGCCTTGTTCAGTCACAATCTTATAAATGTGTCCCTTTGTGTTGAGTTGGACCTGAATGTGACGTCATTCTATTCTATATATTCTGTTGGATCTACAAGTTAGAATTATTTTTCTTGTAATTCTTGATTATTTCATCTGAAATGTGCATGTAGAAAAACTTTTGAGCCATAGTTTCAATTTTCTTTCTTGGTTTTTACTGAGAAGCAAGGACAGTGTAAAGGAACTTGACAAATCTGGATCAACTAGAACCAAATCCATTACACTAGCCCTGCTGTATGGACCCCATGGTGACACCTGAAGCAGCATGCCAAGAGCCCATGCTCAAAGAGTTCTTAAAGATCAATGTCTGAAACATAACAACTTTTGCATGAAGATGATAGATTTTAATTTTCTATTATTAGCATATACACTTATATGACAATAAATATGAGGTTTCTGCGATATGAAGTAGATTGTTGTTCTTCTATAACTTTTTCTTCTTTTCTTTGCCATTTGGAAGTGGTGTAGAATCCATCAATCAATCCTTTAAACAATCCCAATTGCACTTCTGAATTGAATGGAACTGTCTCAAGTTCACTAAGGAGAACTAGTTGCCAGAGTTTAATTCATCTTTTTTGTTCAGTTTTAGACCTATCAAGATGATATATTGATCATTTCCCGTGATGCTTCTGGTTTTTTTGTATATGTGAAGATTCAGGGTATTCTCACTCCTCTACAGATTTGGGGTTTTATTTTGTTTTATTTGATATGATAGGTGCACATGCAATCTTTATATCTAGTGTCTATTTGAAAAGTTGTAATTCGTGGGGTTGTTTCTTTCTCATATAATCTTATATCTAGTTTGAAATGCATCATCAAAGATTTTTGTACTCTTATTATGTTGTTCTCAGTTGGTGTGACTGTTTTACAGTTCTTTTGAATACTTCCACATAGAAAGATATCGCCAGTGTA
This sequence comes from Alisma plantago-aquatica, assembly GCA_963693085.1. Classification (NCBI taxonomy): domain Eukaryota; kingdom Viridiplantae; phylum Streptophyta; class Magnoliopsida; order Alismatales; family Alismataceae; genus Alisma; species Alisma plantago-aquatica. The sequence continues at coordinate 257,501,390 of OY856412.1, forward strand.
CACACACATATATGGTCCATACACATTAGTGTTTTCCAATGAAGGAAGGTCAAGCCTATTTCCAATTATGTTGGACAATGAGTTCATAGCTAGAAGAACTTTTGCCTCTTCAGGTTGGCACACCCTACTCATATATAAAAGGAATCACTTCATTGTTAAAATTTGTAGAATATAGATCTTCTGCATAAAGGTTAAGAAGTTGTGCTTTATTTTAATATGTAGAAACAAACCATAATAACATGTAAACTTAACCTTAATACAGAGTTGACCTATCTTTACTAGGCATTTGTAAAGCTATCAACATTAGGTTCAAAATTTTCAAGTTTGTAATATTTAGGTTCTACTATTTTCTATCATAACTATCATACCTTTTTGATATGAAGTTGTTTATAGATATGGGTTTGGAATATGATCGATGTACATTAGAGGAATGCATGGGCAATGTACATCTATAAGCATGCGATCTCCACTAATCATTAGTTTTTATGTAAGAATGTGCTAGTTTATGGGCTGATGGTGTAGTAATGTAGTAATAGTTACGCCATTCTTGACTGGCCATGCATAGGACTTTGGTAGTGTTCAACACACTAAGTAGAATATATTTTGTACAAAATTTAGTACGAGTTTGTGTTTTACATCATTTTCTTCATTCACCATACGCAATTGGTTAGATACTACAAAATTGTGAAGTACAATTCAAGGCTCATTGAAGACAGTATGATAAATCTTCAATGAAGTTCAAATGATGTTTTGCCTGCTTCTATTTCTTCTTCTTATGTATAGTTCAAGGCTCATTGAAAACATTTAGTATGACCACTTGATTTTTAAGCTTCCTAGGATGTTTTGTCTGTTGCTATTTCTTCTTCTTCCAGATGAGGGTGTGCTCCAATGCTAGATCTCACTTGTTACCCGAGCTAGAAGATAAACCAAGTCTTTATACCACAGAAACTAACATTTATCAGTAAAAAAATGCAATGCCATATCAGTAGAATAAACTAATATTTTCCTGTGGCATTATTCATCATCGATTAACTTTCTAGGAAATTTAGTCAGATTCAATGCAAGACATCTTGTTCTCGGTTCTGGAATCTTGTATTTTCTTCTAGCTTACGGATGTAAAGCTACATAAAGTGGAGATCTTTTTCCTGTCTTACAGATAGGTTGAATGTCAGATGGAGTGATATGCTTTATTATCAATTGCCACTGATAAAGATGAGGTTTCTAATTGACACACATCTTAGTTGTCACTGGGACAACTCAACATTGGTAATTTTAACATTTGTTTAGATTTGATTTATTATTGGATTGCTTTCAATTAGGTTAATTATCTCTAAACTAGGATCTAGATAGTCCTTGATGTGACGCCTCAATTAATATACATACTTCTTAAGAATATGACTTGTTGAAAATTTCATGAACGAAATTTCTATTCTTCCTTCTTTCTTTGTGAATTCATTTTTATCTGATTGATTTCTTTTAGATGTCCTTGTCTTCTACTACTGAGAAATGTCTTGTGATTAGCATGATCTGTAGTAAACGCATACCATGTCATTACCCTACGAGTGACTATAAGATTACTTTGTTGAGGCTTCTTTAAGCATCTACCTACAGATTCATTTCTGCACAGAGCAGAACAAGAAAAACTTCATGAAACAACAACCAGGACAAAGCCCAAGAAGCAAACACTCGACCATCACTGCAAAAAGCAGAGAGAGGGGAGCAGCCATCACAAAAGAACACCAGGCCAAACTCAACCATCACCCAAGGGTGAGAGGGGAGAAACAAAAGGAGGAGGATGGTCTCCCTCAATGGTTGGATAAAAGACCATAGAAGTCACCTTTGATTCTATTCCATAAGTTCTTGGCAGATAAATGAGTATCATCATGCGATCTCCTAAATTCATCCCAAATATTGTAGCAGACATACACATCAAATAAATGAGTATCATCATGCAATATTTGGGATTCAGCCAATTTTACAAATATGTTTCTGAATAGCTCTGTATAATAGACATGTTATTGGCTTTCACATTATTGGCTTTCACATTCAACAGGAGTTTAACACAGTGGCTAACAAAATAGGCATATGGGGTTGCAGGTCACAGGACGTGTGCCATACCTAAAAGTTAAAAAGATTAGGCTGCTGAGATGGTCCTCTTCAAGATATCACAATCCTCAAGCGGAAGTTAGCTATGGGCAAAGACCATGACCCTCATGGAGTTCTGAGAAGATCGATGGTTGGCGTGGTCCAAAACTATCAAGGCTACATGATATTAGTATTCAAGTACTGACTGAATGAATTTGATTACATCCATGCCTATATTCAAGGATGCTTGATGGTCCTTCAAATTGCAGATGACAAAATATGAACATCATCATTTTTGAAGTGGATGATATTCAAGTTTATAACATTATGTGGGGTGATTCGGCTGGCCCTTGCAAGCCATTAGCTTTATATGTGCAATCAAGAAGATTCTCCTTGAGTACACCATTGTCGGATTCCATGGACCCAATGTAATTAATACTACCCCGAGAGAGGTGGGTAGATGGCAATGTCATCTGGATGACGGAGTGATCTTAATGGAACCTTCCTTCTTACCTATGCAACTTAGAAGTTTCATTATTCTGGAGACTTGAGGAACTCCCTATATTGGTACTTTTTGGATAGATGCATAGCGGAGTATACATGTAAAGGGGACTTTAGGGTTCCTCTTTGGTTGTCGTGTTCTTTTGGGGTGGTGTCTTGTGATAATACCCCCAGATTATAAGTGGAGATGTATTTTTTACATAGATGATTTTGCTTACAAGGAGGGTAGGATGAACAAAAATACCTCATGGATTTGAAAAAAAGGTCAGAGGAGGTGCTTCATACAATGAACCCGTTGGTTCTACCGATGAGAATTCATGGCTTAATTATTTCAAAAAAAGCCACACATCATAAATTAGGAAACCTTGGAATATTGTACAAGTTTGTTTTTTGTTGGACCTCAACTATGTATATGGTTGGTCATACGGCGTGTGTGATGGGTTGAGTACCACCTCACTTGTGTTTTTTGTATATATAACCAAAGATGATCTATAATCATGCATCCCCTGAGAGTGTATGGAGGGATGATTACAACAACCTCTCGACTTCACAAAAAAAGTGCAAGAAGGTAGAAGAGAATTGGGGCACCATATAGACGACACTTGGATCAAAAATAATAAGTTCATATTGTGGATAGTTCAACACAATATGCTCACAACAAATGTTGAACACAAGAAACATCAGATTATTGATGATGAAAGTTGCATGTGATGGAAGATATAACCAAAAATTTATATGGATGCAATAAGGGACAACATGCATGCATGAATGTACTAGAGACATAGTACTCACACATGAAGCAAAGATGTTTTATCCATATATAGAACCTAAAGATTTATTTGAAGTTTATCTAAAATCTAAGCATGCACATGCGATTAAATTTATGGTGGTGGTGTGGTAGATATAAAAGGTTGAGAACATATTGATATTCGAAGGCAAGGTAGAATACAGACAAAAACCAGAGAAAAGAATAAAAAAAAAATACATAAATCACAGTGAAGGATTTTTCATCTAAGAAAGTTACTAGAAACCTGAAAGAAAGTAGTATAGAGATACGAAGAAGAGAGTTATCACATGAACAAGAGCGGTTGTACATCAACGTCAGTGACGTTGAAGATAAGAAGAAAGGTAAACCAACGGTTAGATGTGTTGTGAGAAACTAGGGTGAAGAATGGAAATTGGGTGGAATCTAATAGTGTCTTGATAAAAACCAACATATATTATAAAGAACGGTCTCATCATATGTTACAGAGAAAGCACTCATTATATGTGGTTCCGAAATAGGCTTGTAGTCTAGAAGTTGGTCCAAATTATATGAATGGTGAGAATCTAGAGAGAAAAGATACGATACTTGAAGATAAAATCTGAATAGTTACACATATGCAAAAGGATGCAGAAGGCAGAAGAAACTTTAAATGTTTACAAGCATATTTGTATAACTAACACAAGTCTTGACAACTATGTATTATGTTTTTTTTTAAATGCATGAGCCTTACATAATTATATTCTCATTATTCGCACCCCGTACCACATTTTCCATTATTAATCTCTCACAAATTAAGAAGGCTAACTGATTATGATAATTCACATACGCTGGCCTCCCAAAGGTACAATACTCGAATGAACATTCGTCAAGGGTATAATCCGCCTAGAAGTATTAGTTAATCCACCCGGATGGATATCAACCTTATACTGGTTGGGTCATTGTTATCAAAGGATATTTTTGTATTCTAATTTGCAAACATTTAAGATTTTATTCTTGTACACCAAGTTTGACTTACCTACTAAAAGAAAGTTATGTTTAGTATTAAGCTACCAGCTTACTACCCTAATTGGTAGAATGTAAGGAGGTGTTAATATGATTAAATATGCTTTGAATAGCTTTCCTAATCAAATAGGATTTGATGAATTTTTTGATCGACCACATCTATATATTAAACAAAAATATTTAGTTTAAAAGCACATGGAATTCACATTTCTTACCACACTATCTAGTTATATAACTTATTTAAAAAGTATGTTAGGCGTATTTTTCCAACGCAAACAGTAAACTTATTAGATCTTTAATTTAGGTTTCTGTATGGATATATAATAAACAATTGACAACAACATAAAGTTGGCACTTGCTTTTAAAAGGTTGTCGATGATGCAGTTCATCATCGCAAATTCCAACTAGATGAAATGGTCATTCAAATTAATAACTACATGGTTTATCTCAAAGACATACATAAGTTCAAAAACTTCAGTTCACATTATAGGTTAGAAATAGATGTATTCATCATAGCACATAAAAGATAACAATATAAAAGCAGGGAGAAGGGCCACAATATTACCTCAGACAAATGGATTTTGTATACATACCTGGTCACGAGAATAACACCTAGAAAAATTAAGGTTGAACCTCAAGAATTATTACAGCCAGTTGACGTTCCCATTTCCATATCCTCCTTGCCCGAGTAGATAGTCCAAGTTGGAACCAGAAACGATTCTTCTTCTACTGATGTAGCAGAGCAGAAATTATTTGACAATGTAGATATAGACCAGAACATGGAAAACTGAGGCTGGACAAACCCAAACACCATGACGAGTGCTTTTGTATTCAGTAGAACGAAGAGGTGAAATGAAAGTTGCATAATACTTTATATTACCTTTCTAGGATACGATTTGATATTCCAAATATATCTCCATTTTATCCTAGTATTGGGATTCAGACTGCTTTATTTTCATACTCCAATGCCATAAATCCCAGTTTTAAAAAGATAATGCATCTTCCGTAACTCCTGATACATAAAAAATATATTTTAAAATCTACGATCTTTATCCTACTGTTTGTTTCCAATTCTATAGAATCAAACCTCCGATCAAAAAACGAACTATGTATATTTGTCTGGGAGACATCTGAGCATATTCTTTTGGATTAGGAAAAGAATATCTTTTGCAAACAAACTTTACTCACCATGTGGATAGAACTCTAGAAATCCACTTGTAGAGGAAGCATAATAGTCGTGAGAGCGGATGATTAGAGGAAGTCCGCTTAGATTCCATGCCTCCACCAACTTCTGCATCATGTACTATCTTTTGGAAACTGAGAAGAATGCAAGACTCACTATGGGAGGCTTAAAATAGTGACGAAGAAGACACCATCATGGAGATCTTGCATTATTTCTTTCGTATGCAGTTATTGCGCCGCCGGTAGTTTTTCTAGGGAAGGAATGGGGAGAAAATTAGGGCGGGAGTGAATGGGGAGGGAGAAGAAAAATCACGCGTAACGAAGTGGGGAGGCGGAGAAAATTAGGGGGAGTGGCCGCGTGGGGGAGTATAGTGGTTTTAAAAGAAAATTTTATTCACGCATTAAAAATGGTGGAGAAAACAGCGGGCCATTCACAAGGTTTTTTTTGTAGTGGGAGCTCGAGCTAAGCCTAGAGAAGGCAGTTTCGACGCCCTGAGAAAGTCGGAGGATGTATCTAGACCTTGTTTCCTTCCCACACGGCCGTCTCACTGGGTCAGCGGAGCAGAGACGTAGGAGGAGGGGCGTCGGCGGTACCTGATGCACGAGCCGCCGGAGACTTTGGCGGGTGAAGGGGCGCCGACGAAGGATAGACAGACAAGCAGATGAAGGACGGGCGGGCGGAGGAAGGCGGAGGAAGGACGGACGGGCGAAGGAAGGATGACTGGTGGGAGACTTTGGCCCGTCTGCGGGAGACTTCGGAGACAGAGGGGCGTCGACGGAGGGGATCGGTGGACGAAAGATGCGTGCGCGGGAGACAGTCGGGATCACTTCTTCTTTTGGGCAGCGAAAGGGCTTGTTTAGTTTGGGGGAAGTTTGAGGATCGCCCGTTGACAAGAGGAGACAAAACCAAAACTTCAGCCTGACTAATATATATGTAGGTTAATTAATTTTCTTAAATAACATGTAAATATATGTAGGTTAATTAGTTATTTAGTGAAAAAACTGTCATTGTCATGACCACATAAAATTTAATTTTGTTCAAGCGACATCTCAAACAAAAATCTACCCATATTGCCAATGAGGTAGTAGTTTGGGTGGTTAAAAGGTCGACTCCCCAATAAAGGGACCCTGGTTCGAAACTCATCTCCTCGAAAATTGATTTGTCCCATCACATAGGCCGACACAATGTGTGATTTAAATGTTCTCCCCGTTGTGCGGGTACGCGAGGGGGACCAAGGGTTTATACCGCTAGGGTAGGTCTCGCTTAATCGCGGCCCGTCCTCAGGGGTGGTTCTCACGTATCTATAAAAAAAATACATATTGAGAAAATTTAATTACAAAAAAGGATTGTACCCATATTTGACAATAATTTTATAAAAAATCATGATCTGATTACATGTTCATGAAAAAATTCTATAAAAAGAAATTACGTTCAGCTCGGTTCACAGTATATAATAAGAAGTAGGAATATGTTGTATATACAACATGTATAGCATGTTTCATAGTCACAAATTCAGCATTCAACGTTATTCGACGAGGTTGAAAATTTTGGTATTCGGGAATTATGCGGAAACTTCGGATAAAAAATGGCAAAGATATGGTAAAAGTTTCTGTCAACCATTCTGGAAAAAACCAGATACAATTCGAATATATATATATATATATGCAAATTTTACTTAGTAATTTGGTACAAAAATTTCAACAATTATCAAGATTCATACAAGTACATAAAAGCACCACGGTACCACAATGGTCAATTTGATAAAATTATAGGTGTAGAATTTAGTTGAGAAACAAAAATATGTATAATTGATAAACATCGACCTTTAAGTGCCAATTTAGTTCGAGTACCATTTTAGTTAAATCCTACATTGAGTTGATTAGGTCAAATTAAATAAAGTAGAAGAAAAAGTTTAATGAATTGAGGGGAAATAGTCTTTAGAAAATATTGAAACATGAAACAATGCTAAGTGAGTATTTTTTTAAAATAATTCGGAAATAAATTGTTTTATTTGGGATAATACGTGAAAATGCGTAAATGACGAATAAAACACGAATAATTCATAAAATTCGGGGGAAATATGGGTTTAATAAGAAATTCAGGTGTACCAAACGTCTAATAAAAAAATTGCATATTATACGCGAATAATTGAAAAATTCAGATAATTATGTGAATATGACGTGTTGTGTAACTATGGTCTTTTACAATATGTAGCTAGTACAACAGGTGATATCATGTTGTGTAATAATAGTATATTACAATGGTTTAGTTTACGTTGTGTAATGACGGTCTATTACAACGATGTTTTATGTGTGGATATTACAACAGGTTACAACATGTTGTGTAATTATAATATATAACAACAGGTTGGAGTCTGCTGTCTCATGTTGGGATATAACAATGAGTTTCAATATGTTGTATTATGGTAGTCTATTACAACATGTACCAAATACAACATGTAAAGGCATGTTGTATAATTAATACATACTACAACGGGTAAGTCTGTGTTGTGTAATGATGGTCTATTACAACATGTGACTATTACAACGGGTCAAAATATGTTGTGTAAATAACATCTTTTACAACAGTTTTGAATATGTTGTGATACTAAAGGCTATTACAACACTTTAGCAGTTGTTGTAGTATCCCCCTATACTACAACATGTTTGGCATGTTGTAAATGACTTGTGTTGTATAAAATATACAATATACAATACAAAAATGGGCTTGTTGTGATAAGTATGCTAACTACAACACAATCATCAGAATTGTTGTCTATCTCCCGTTGTAAAAAGCATTTTCTGTAGTAGTGATAGCAAGGAAGAGATAATTGAGAGAGCAAGTCAGCACTAGCATGCTGACTAGAAGGGACAATTTTTTCTTGTCTGTTCATCTGGAGCGACATGAGTTCCTGGCGTCTGCGTGGACTACTACAGAGGCGAGGAGGCATTTTCTACCTGCTAGGAGGATGCAGTCAACCACCGTCTGTGATGATAAACCAGGAAGCTGGCGCCGACAACCGTCCAAGTGCAACTTGAGAAAGTAGCATGCTCCAACAAGGGATAGTCGTTGGACTTACTCCATGACCAGGTATATGCCTTGCAATCTTTTTTTCCCATTACATGGTTTTGACGCAATATGATGTATTAGGAGAATATGATAATAAAATTTTATTTCCTCTGCCACATCTGATGCCATATTTTCCAACACTTACTACATGCTACATGCTACATTCTTCAGGGGGAGAGTTATAGTTCTTCAATTATTTTATTGTAAAATTACCAGGGAGATTATTCTTGCAATGGGAAATCAATTTCTATATGAGATATTTTATCTTTTCATGTATTGGCAAGCTAGACATACGTTTTACCTATGCTCCAACTTTAAGGAGGAGTGTTAGAGTTATTAGTATATTTATAATATGAGCTTGATTGTCTTGACCCATTGCAGTTAAGTTTTCTTCCTTGTACTTGCATCATCCCCTATATATGAGGGAGTTTGATATTTATCAATAAGAAACATCTTATTATACTCCCATCTTATTTTCCATAGTTCACATTATAAAAATTTAAATCGCCAAACTCCCATTAAAATAACAACATGTGTTTAATAAAAAAAAATGCAATTCCTTCAAAAATTCCATATTTTCTGAGTATATTGATATCATTTGGGAACTACCTACAAAATTTGATGTATTTACCCCACTAGTTCACCCATTACCATTTTAAGCCCACTTAGTCATATCTAATCATTCCAACGTGATCTTGTTGCCAAATTTTGATTCCTTTTTAGTATTATCTAATATTAGTTTATTATTAAGATTCTCATTCACTCTTTAGTTGTGAATTCATAATTTTACCTTTGTGTGCCAGTAAACCCCATATGGATTCACACATGGGCCCAAACCCACTAACCTAGACCACTGAAGATTGCTCGAGACCTTTTAGGTGTTTATTAATATTAGTCATGTTTGGATAATTTATATTTAAACTGAATGTATTATAATTTTTTCTTCATCATCCCCCATGAAGATAAGTCTCTCAGGCCCATAAACTTGAAGGTGCTGACATCACTTTCCAACAGCTTCAGTTCCCCTACCCATACTGCCATTCTTCTGTGGTTAAAAACTAGTAATCTTTTTCTGTAACACCCTTCCAAGCACATATACAAGTCAGCGGAAGTAAACCCTATGTTGTCCATAACATGGGTCACTTGGCTCGGAGGTACATCACAAAACATGATAATCATTGCAATAAGATAAATGAAACACCAAGCATTAACTCAAAATATAGATTCATACATAGTTCTTTGAAAGGGAAAAACATAAACTATCTCATCTTATTTCAAAACCTAATACATGTTGTGACGACCCGATATCAAATCAAGCCATCACCAGTAATAATTGTGGAATAACCATAAGCAGTGGATTAACAAAATCACTAAAAATTAAAACCATTTTGCAAGGAGATCCTTTACTAGGAAACTCATACTGAAAGAACCAAAACTGTATACATATCATGGTTCACATTGTACATACACTGTTTCATCTCATCTCGAGGACAGCATATAATAGTTGCTTTGCTAAAACCTATATATAAGCAACATAAAACCTCGAGGCATACAAGACAAAATATCAGATCTTTCATAAAACCATTATGTACTGACTCCAAGGACCTGAGAGTACAGAGATGACACATAGGACTTCTATCTACAAGACTCGACAGACAGTACACTCAACCTGAGTTGTTACTATTGTCCCAGTTGTTGTTGTTCTCCCTCTACAGAATAATATCTACCTCTTCATGCACGTCCACCTAAAATTTGTAGATCCCATGGGGTGAGATAATTGTCCCAGCGAGAGATATAACTCTCCTCCAACAATATTATTATCATAGGTAAGCAATATAAAATGGAGCAGAGGTTCTTTTACATTAACAAGTAGATTATTCATTGTTATAAGCAGAATAGAGTAATCTCTTCTTTTAAAATGATGCATCTATCTATGGTAGAGCAATAAATCATCTATTCACTATACAATGAATATAAAGAAACATGTATAACATTTATCAAATTAAGATGTATAAAAGAAGTGTACATCAACCAATGTTTTCCGTATTCAATCCTTAACAAATACGCTACATGACTGATTACATTTTACAATCACACTTATGACCTAAGGAGATGAAGTATACCGTTCATGCTCCAACTGACCACAAACTTCTCACAAGTTGGTACCATACAAGGTCAATGACAGAGCCGACTTCCAAGACCTCTCCTGCCTCAGTCAGTACAAGACAACTGGCAGTGACATCTCATGTCAAACTACAAAAAGAGCATGCCAGTGTATAGTGGCATCTTTTCTCAGAGTTACAGCTATAACATGCACTCTCTTAGGGGAAAACAGACCAACAACCTTCCCCAGTTATGAAATTATTGAGTCATGGCGAATAGCAATACTCAGAGCCACGGTCCAGTTCACTGTGTTCATTACTGAGTCTACGACCACAGTTGCACTCGTGCCAGGATATGACATATAGCCAATCCTCAAGATCGTGGATGTAAGGGGATCGGTCAATATATGGTTGTCCAAGCTCACGCCCCCGCATATTCAAAAATATGTGCTCCGGGTTATCCCGTGGGAAAAACACATTTCACCATTTCAGCAAATTCTAATGTTGATGGATCTATGGTCAGGGCAACTACATTTTATGGTTCCTAATAATATATTAAGTGCATTACAGTATACTTTTAGCATTAATCAAGTTATAAGCATCAATCATAAACAAATGCTACAAAGAAAGGTGTAATACATCTATCAAGTACTTTTCTAATCTTTGGAACACATTTAGATACATAACACTCGGGATCTCAGTCCCTTATCACATTATTGGAAATTTTCATCCCTTAACATCATCATCATCATGATTAGTGGATCTGGGTATTCAAACCCTTAGATCATCACTGAACATTGTTACCTCTGTAATAGGAAACTATTACCTCTAGGTCCTCAGACCAAGATATTCATCATACTTGTTGTACAAGTATTTCACATAGCTCACATGGTTCATTAAATATCTTGTCACTTCTCACTAGGAAACAACTATATTTTTAAGATATCAGACTGTATAATCATTATACTTGTTGTGCATATATTAATCATGGCTCACAAGGCTCATTTAAATCTATATCATATAAAACATCATAGCTCATACCTGGCTATGCTCATCATCTCGTGATTCTTGAATAATTTGCACTTCATGATAAAAACTCTAGTAGTATATGGTGTCACTATGCAATTCAAAGAGAAATACATCCTTCCCATTATTAGGGTTAGGATTGCCTATTTTAACTGAATAGGGTTTCAAATTCACATCATCACTATGTGATATAAGAGAAATACATCCTTCCCATGTTTAGGGTTAGGGTTTCTCAATCTAATTGATTAGAGTTTTAAGTGCATACCATCACCCTTCATTAGGGTTAGGTTTTCCCCTTATTAACAAATTAAGGGTTCAAGATTATATTATCAAGAATCAAACCCTAATTCATACTCCACGCATTTTAGGAGTATCAATACATGCTTATTAACATGTTTAGCACACATGTAAAAGTCTCCCTCTTATCCTCATTGGGATGTTGGTTGTATCATACTTTGGCTCGATCCTTCTCTCAATGTACATTGTCCTACTTTAACACACTACATTAACTCTTTATGTCTTAATGTATTACTTTACATAACACAATTCATGTGTTACTCCATCAATTACATTGAATAGAGATGCTTCCAACATATTGGGTATAAAGGTCTGTATGCTACCATATTGTGCTTGAGATATCACCTTAACATCATATCGGGTATCCATATCAGGCATGTGGTGTAACCATATCACCATATCATGTTTAAGGTGTATCCCCTAACACCATATCATGTACTCATATCAGATTAGGTTTTATCATCTCAAGTTAGAGATACTTGTCCTCATATCGTGTATGAGCTAAAAGCTTAACCTCATATCTGTTATAAGGGTATACTTGTTACCATATCGTGCACAAGGTGTGCACCATATCGGGCATAGGGTATATGCCTCATCATGGCATCGTTCAAGTAGTATATTTACAATACCATATCGGATTACCACCTTGAAATTGGTATATCGGGTTATCATATTGGCTAACATATCGAGTTGGCATATTGGGTAAACCCTTATGCTCATATTCTTTCATGCCTTCAAAGGAATTAGCCCCTTCATATATTTGAACGACAAGCTAGAAATCAGGTTGGGCTCTTTTCACAACAATCTTTCATACAAAACGATAGGGTATGTCGGGTTTCACGTCCTCATCTAGGGTTTTAAACCATATCGGGTAGAGTGTACCATATCAGGTATGAGGTATGAATTTGACCTTATCGTTCACACGATACAAGTAGGTACTACTCCTATCGTCTATGAGATATCACTCGTATCGTTCATGTGGTATCACTCACCACTATATTGGGTTACCCATCATCTTGGGTTTCATATCACCATCTAGAGTTTCAACCCATATCGGGTTAGGATATAACCCTAACATCATATCGTGCATAAAGTGAATGTATGACCCCATATCATGCTCAAGGGGTGTATATGTATGACTCATTTTGCCCATGAGATATACACTTCTCACTATATCATTTTTGTGGTGGGTTCACATCAACATATCAGATTACTTATCCTCTAGGGTTTACTATATCGGGTTGGAACATAAGTTTGACTCCATATCATATATAGGGTATATACTTGACCTTATATCATGCACATAGTGTATGCTTTAACAAAAAATCATGCACAAGGTGTGAATCTCATGATCATAACGTGCAATTGGTACCTAATCATCACCAAATTATGGTAGTGGTGGGTTCTCCTCACTATATCGGGATAGAGGGGCTTCAACCCAATATCGGGTTGGGACCATGATGATGTCATCATCATCAACCTGTAGATTCTTGTTCTTATAGTTCTAGATCATGGACAACAGTCCTAAGATACTTTTGGAACTCAAAGGATCATCAATTTATCAAAGGAATTCGAAATTGAAAGTAGATCAACAAGTTCAACAATATTGAAGGTGAATAATAACATAGTTGGGTTCAAGTTATATAACCCGCTTTATGAACAACTTCAAAGCTCCAATCTCCAAAGCTTCACGTTCCTAAGGTTGAAGATGAGCTTATCCAAGGTCCAAGACTCGTTCACAACTCCTCCATATACAAAGAATCACCATAGTTAAGAACTTGGTGAAGAAGAAAAGAAAGGAATAGCTATAACCCTAGAATCATACTTCAACCAAGGTTGAAGATGACCATGGCCTTACCTTAAGCTTGGTGCTCAAGCTCCCCTTGCTCCTTAAGATACTATGCACGATATCTAAGTGGGTATGCATGATATCTCAAAGGAAGAGAGTTGTGGGGTTCATAAACTTCCATAAGTGGGTGAAAGAAAAGGTATATATACTTGGGGTTCATGAGGAAGAGTGTATAAGAGGTGTCTTCACCATATGCTACTAGGTGACACGTGGCCATGCATGGTTGACACATGTCCATGCATGCACACATGTATATCTTGATATGCAAAAGTCTAGAGGATAATCTAGAGATGATATTTTGGCCATCCCTTATCTTGTTGGATAAGATATCTTATCTTTATCTCACAAGTTATGCAAACTGATACACTTTTTGCAAGGAACATCTAACTCATCATGGATCACCTCCTTGAGGTGCTTAGGCCGTCATGGCATTTTCCAAGAGTTCACAAACCGATATGGGATTCCCTCTGTTGCTTCTTGGCCGATAGGCATTCCCATTTCAAGTCTACAACTCAATATAACTCAAGTAAGGACTTTCACATTCAATCCTTTCTTAGTCTTTTCATCACCAAGAGTACCATCACTCAAAGATGATTCAAACATGGTGTATCCTTCTGTCTCTCTCCTCTAAATGATACATAGAGGGAGTAGGGACACTGTAGAGGTGGTAATTTGCAAATTAACCCTACATTTTAGGTAAATTGCACTTTACACTTAGATTATCATATAATGCACAAATAGTTTGCAATTAAGCTCACACTTGAAAATAAACTTCACAAAGAGTATTAATTACTTTTCAAAAGATTAGAACAAGTTTTTAAATAACTTAATTAAGCAAAACTTCTAGGGTTAAGCCATAACCCAGGTCAGGGATGTTACAATTATAAACCCTAACAAGGATTTCGTCCCCGAAATCCCGGATGAAGGGAGACAATTGTTATTCATGTATCATATCATCAAGTCTCCACATAACATCTTGATGTCTGGGAGATGCCATAGAACTTTGACAATTACAAAGTCCTTCCATTATTAGAGTCATCATAGAATCTGTCATACAAGACAGACATTCAACTATCTTTTTCATTAATGATTGCAGTGTCAATTCTGTGTCAGGTAACACTTTCTAAGTCAGAGAAGTACTATTCATACTTTGAGTAATTCAGGTATCAAACCTTATTAACTTGTTACCTTCTCATCTTACATCTTTTGTGTGATAAGATTCTTGACCTTGGGAGTCTTCCATACTCCTCACTTAGTTTAGCATTTCTCCTCCAAGGAAAGACTAGAGTTTCATTATGTCACCCATTTGGGACTACAAGTCTTATCATACATCCGTTGTGCCACTCTAACCTGTTGACACAATACTAAGCTTACTTATGACTTATACCAACTATCCCGTTATCTGTTTATTTTCTTGTCATAAGGAAAGGCTATTTATCAAATAAAAACTTATCTCAGAGATATCTTTAGATGTTATATATAAGCTACCTCAACATATCTAGATAGGGATATTCTAAGGAATTATTTTTAGCTTGATAAGCTTTTTCCCAAAATGATTCTATAATTGTTTCTTCAATTAATTCATCCTTACTGATGTTATGTTTAAGCAGAGCATAAACCCCAAATATATGATATCCATACTATAGTTATCTCAAAGTTGGCCCTTCTAGGTAACCAAACATTATTCATCTTATCAGGAGTCATGTTCTCATTTTCTCATATCATTGAAAGTTATTGGATACCAGAATTCCTTACCTTGGTATCTGCCACATGTGCCAAAAACACATCACATCCTTATTATGTCTATCTCTCTATTGTTATTACCAAATCTAAACATATAAAAGGATCTTTCTTTCATCTTGGGACATTACTTACTACACATATCTTTATCTTGGAACCAAAGTCTAAGACGAACTGATACTTTTCCATGTATCCATCAATAGAACACTTCTAACTCATGCACATCAAGTGTCATAAGACTCACTTGATTGCCATGTCCCTAAAAGGAAAGAACACGAAGAAACATATTCCTCTTATCCCCCATCATCACCCAGAGTTGTTTATCAAAGAGAAGAGATTTTCATCTCCTCTGATTATTGTATGAACTTTCAACTGTTCATGAGTCATTTACTCTTGTTTCATCCTAGGTTCCTTGCCATCAGCATAGGAATTATAAGGATGACTACATGTCATCACTCTTTTCATTGTTATTGTCTAGTATGGTCATGAACATTTTTTGACTTTATCTACATTCATATCATGGAAAAGAGCTTTTACTTTTCACATATACTTTATTGAACAGGGATAATCTCCCTTGATCCCTTTTTCTTTTCATGAGGACTATAGTTTTTACTTCCTCATACAGATAGACTGGTTTGAGATAAACTCAATTTCTATTTCATTGCAGTTTCAAATGGAATAGAATATCTATGTCATATTTTCAGTTTCACTATGCTCTTTAGATTGTCTCAAAATGACTACTTGATCAGAGTAATCAGAAAGATAACAATCTAAGAGTCCCATACTTACCTTGCCTTCAATAAATGAATACCTGGCCAGGGTATACAAGTACTGAGATTAGGTAGTATGCACCTTGTTTATATCATATACCTTACTTTTCATATCATCCAATTCATAGGACTTAGTATCCCTGGATTTTCTCCAGGCATCTCTTTTACACCTCATCCTCTTTTATGCAGATAAAAGAAATTATAAAACACATTAAAGATTACTGAACAAAATGTAAGTTCTCATCTTCCTTTTGTCCTCATAGGACTAATCAAAGGAAGCTCAATAGCAAAAACTGTTCTTATAACTAATAGGTAAAATCAGAAAAAGACATATTAGAATGACATAATTTCATCTGACATGTCTCAACTCGTGGATTGATTACTATCTCAGGCTGATTCATTGCATTGAATCTTGTTGTTGTCTATTTCCCACGTCATGCCCTATTGTTTGGTGTAGATGGACCCACTCAGGACGCCTATCCACGTCCTCATGTGCCACTGTTAAACCATCACCCTTGATAGTCTTGTTGACTCTGCCTTGGTGGTTGGTTCATTCCCTTCTTTCTTTTCGGATAAAAGGGTCTAATACACCCAACCTATCCACATTTACAACATATCTTATATGCATTCCCTGGTCTTGTCGGCATTATTATCGATGTAGAAGCTAAATCAGGAGTTCTAACTGGTGGGACATTAGGTCCTTTTCCCTTTCTTGGTAGCCACTCTCCTGGTGCATTAGGTGTTGGTTGCATTGGTGGCACAAAAAACTTCCCCTTTTTAGAGCTACAAAGCATATGTTCCTGTGTTTGGACAGATCTTTTCTTAATTCCTACCTCATTATCCTTTACTGGATAGTCCTTTATAAAATGGCCTAGTTGCCTACACCTATAGAAAACTCTGATTCTGTGTCGTAACCTAGTTCTTTCGACATTTCCCACTGCTCCAACATAACTATGTTGATCAGAAATCCTGCTAGCACCCAAAATTTCCTCATTGGGGACTGGTAATCTAGGTTGTATTGCTTGTATTTGATCCTCGATACACCTCAATGTTGTCATAACTAGTCCAGTGAGAGCATTAAAAGTAGGATTCTCTATCATGGTTAGATCAACCTAGGGATTCTTAGGCAATCGTTCTTCTCTCACATGCTCCCTTGCACCTTCTTTTGGTGCAACAACATTGCTCTCAGCAATGTATTCCTTGTGTTCTTCAGACATCTTTAAGCTTTACTCTATCTTCTACATAAGCAGAAGTCACTATAAGATATATTGGAGGACACTAGATCAGACTCAACACCTTAGTCCTATGACTCTGTAGACTCAGCGAACCTTAGGCTCTGATACCAAAACTTTGTGATGACCCAACATCAAATCAAGCCATCACCAATAATAATTGCAGAATAGCCATAAGCAGTGGATTAACAAAAACACTAAAAATTAAAACCACTTTGCAAGGAGATCCTTTACTAGGAAACTCTTACTGAAAGAACCAAAACTTTATACATATCATGGTTCACATTGTACATACACTGTTTCATCTCATCTCGAGGACAACATATAATAGTTGCTTTGCCAAAACCTATATATAAGCAACGTACACCTTGAGGCATACAAGCCAAAATCTCAGATCTTTCATAAAACCATTACGTACTGACTCCAAGGACCTGAGAGTACAGAGACGACACATAGGACTTCTATCTACAAGACTCGACAGACAGTACTCTCAACCTGATCTGTTACTATTGTCCCAACTATTGTTGTTCACCCTCTGCAGAATGATCTCTACCTCTTTATGCGTGTCCACCTAAAAATTGTGGATCCCACGGGGTGAGACAATTTTCCCAGCGAGAGATATAACTCTCCGCCAACAATATTATTATCACAGGTAAGCAATATAAAATTAAGCAGAGGTTCTTTTATATTAACAAGCATGATTAATCACTGTTATAAGCAGAACAGAGTAATCTCTTCTTTTAAAATAATGCATCTATCTATGGTAGAGCAATAACTCATCTATTCACTATACAAGGAATAAAAAAGAAACATGTATAACACCTATCAAATTAAGATGTATAAAAGAAGTGTACATCAACCAATGTTTTCCGTATTTGATCCTTAAACAAATACAATACATGGATGATTACATTTTACAATCACACTTATGTCCTGAGGAGATGAAGTATACCATTCATGCTCCAACCGACCACAAACTTCTCAGAAGTCGGTACCATACATGGTCAATGACAGAGCCGGCTGCCAAGACCTCTCTTGCCTCGATCAGTATGAGACAACTGTAGTGATATCTCGTATCAAAATGCAAAAAGAGCATGCCATGGTATAGTGGCATCTTTGCACAGAGTTACAGCCATAGCATGCACTCTCTTAGGGGAAAACAGACCAACAGCCTTCCCCAGTGATGAAATTATTGAGTCATGGCATATAGCCATACTCTAAGCCACAGGCCAGTTCACCGTGCTCATTACTGAGTCTACGACTACAGTCGCACTCATGCCAGGATATGACATATAGACAATCCCCAAGATCGTGGACGTAAGGGGATCGGTCAATATATGGTCGTCCAAGCTCACGCCCCCGCATATTCAAAAATATGTGCTCCAGGTTATCCCGTGGGAAAAACATGTTTCACCATTTCAGCAAATTCTGATGTTGATGGATCTATGGTCAGGGAAATTACATTTTATGGTTCCTAATAATATATTAAGTGCATTACAATATTCTTTTAGCATCAATCAAGTTATAAGTATGAATCATAAACAAATGCTACAAAGAAAGGTGTAATACATCTATCAAGTACTTTTCTAATCTTTGGAACACATTTAGATACATAACACTTGGGATCTCAGTCCCTTATCACATTATTGGGAATTCTCATCCCTTAACATCATCATCATCATGATTATTGGATCTGGTTATTCAAACCCATAATCAATATACTTGTTGTATAGATATTAATCATAGCTCACAGGGCTCATTTAAATCTGCATCATACAAAACATCATAGCTCATACCTGGCTATGCTCATCATCTCGTGATTCTTGAATAATTTGCACTTCATGATAAACAACTCTAGCAGTATATGACATCACTATGCAATTCAAAGAGAAATACATCCTTCCCATTATTAGGGTTAGGATTGCCTATTTTAACCGAATAGGGTTTCAAATTCACATCATCACTATGTGATATAAGAGAAATACATCCTTCCCATGTTTAGGGTTAGGGTTTCTCAATCTAATTGATTAGGGTTTTAAGTGCATACCATCACCCTTCATTAGGGTTAGGTTTTCCCCTTATTAAAAAATTAAGGATTCAAGATCATATTATCAAGAATCAAACCCTAATTCATACTCCACTCATTTTAGGAGTATCAATACATGCTTATTAACATGTTTAACACACATGTAAAAGTCTCCCTCTTATCCTCATTAGGATGTTGATTGTATCATACTTTGGCTCAATCCTTCTCTCAAGATACATTGTCCTACTTTAACACACTACATTAACTCTTTATGTCTTAATGTATTACTTTATATAACACAATTCATGTGTTACTCCATCAATTACATTGAATTGAGATGCTTCCAACATATTGGGTATAAAGGTGGGTATGCTACCATATTGTGCTTGAGATATCACCTTAACATCATATCGGGTATCCATATCAGGCATGTGGTGTAACCATATCACCATATTGTGTTTAGGGTGTATCCCCCAACACCATATCATGTACTCATATTGGATTGACTATCACTTAGGTTTTATCATCTCAAGTTAGAGATACTTGTCCTCATATCATGTATGAGCTAAAAGCTTAACCTCATATCGGTTATAAGGGTATACTTGTTACCATACCGTGCACAAGGGGTGCACCATATCGAGCATAGGGTATATGCCTCATCATGGCATTGTTCAAGTAGTATATTTACAATACCATATTGGATTACCACCTTGAAATTGGTATATTGGGTTATGATATTGGCTAACATATCGGATTGGCATATTGGGTAAACCCTTCTGCTCATGTTCTTTCATGCCTTCAAAGGAATCAGTCCCTTCATATATTTGAATGACAAGATAGAAATCAGGTTGGGCTCTTTTCACAACAATCCTTCATACAAAACGATAGGGTATGTCGGGTTTCACTTCCTCATCTAGGGTTTTAAACAATATCGGATAGAGTGTACCATGTCGGGTATGAGGTATGAATTTGACCTTATATTGTTTACAAGGTACAAGTAGGTACTACTCCTATCATCAATGAGATATCACTCATATCATTCATGTGGTATCACTCACCACTATATTGGGTTGCCCATCATCTTGGGTTTCATATCACCATCTAGGGTTTCAACCCATATAGGGTTAGGATATAAACCTAACATCATATCATGCATAAGGTGAATGTATGACTCCATATCGTGCTCAAGGGGTTTATATGTATTACTCATTTTGCCCATGAGATATACACTTCTCACTATATCATTTTTGTGGTGGGTTCACATCAACATATCAGATTACTTATTGTAACATCCTGATATCCTGCCCAAGTTAAAAACTCCTTATTCGAGCTATTCATAAAAACAAGCTTCTTTGTGGATTTTTTTTTGTAAAATCAATTTTAATGTTAAAATATTCTATTATGATTTATTTAAAATCTTTAAATATCTTGAAAATATAATTGTGGTACTTTTTGTGATTTTTTTAAAAATAACGTTTTGGTGGGTAAGCACACAAGTAGGTAGTTGGGTGGCAAGCAAGTTGCCTATGGAGGCAAGCATGTAGCTGTGTAGCAAGTAGATAGCTTGAGCAAACACACTATTAGGTAAAGAAAGTAGCTTTGTGTCATGCTCATCTCTTAAACACCTAGCACATCCTAATGTTTGACACATATCCTACCATGTGTCAACTAATCCTTGATAGATATCTTAAGATGACACATATGCATCTATGTGTCATATAGCCACGAATTTATCTCTCTTAAGATGACACTTACACATCCATGTGTCACTTAACTACAAATCATCTATCTTTTGATGACACACATATACCCATGTGTCATCCATATACTTTTTGCAATTAGGACCATGCTACCCTCCACCATTCCTATAAAAGGAGCCCTCATTAACTCCACCATAATCATAAGTTCTCTCCTCTTCATCCAAAGCAAAGGTGAACGTCCCTTCTCCCTCCTTTCCTATCTCCTTCATCATAAACCTCCCATCTCTCACTAGATTAGCAAACCACTCTCTCTTTCTCTATGTTAGTGAAAGGAACCACCTCCCAACAAACACTCTCTCTGTAGAAAACTACTACCTCCTTCCTCCACCATAGTAAGAGAAACCCAATACTATGTCTTCCACAATATCCTTTCTCTAGAATATATAAGCCATCTCTCTTCTAACCTAGTGAGAGAAACCCTAGAAGTTGATCTATCTAAGAACGAGGATCGAGGTAATGCCAAATGCGACAGAATGTTGCCCAAATATATCAAGATTGGATATATTTAATGATTCTATGGTATTCTTGTGGAAATATCTATTAAGGACATATAAAGGTATGGTTCCCACATTTTGTCATCCAAAAATTAGGGTTTATTTTTGTTTAATATGATATTCAATTCCTATCATAATCTATTATATCAACATCAAAAAAATGAATGGTATAGAATTGGGTTGGTATTATATGCAGTAAGAGTATAGGCATATTTCATATACTTTCCTAAAGAATGAATAAGTGATCAACAATACACAACCTCTTTATTGATAAGCTAGGTATGACTTCCATATATTCGTCCATATTATCCTTCAAAATTGAGCTTAAAGGTTTTAGATAATAATCAAGCATTTCTTTGGATTCTAGTCCTGTTGTCTTTTGGTTCCCTTTTCCTTTATTTCTCCCTATTATTTGAGTCATGTGATATTGTTGGAAAGTGGAATTCCATCAGACATTTCTAAGGTGACTAGAAGCCTATTTCACTGATGCATGTAGTCAGTAAAGAGGAAAGGTTATTTAATTGGTTTTGTGTTCACACGAGGGGACTCCCTAACCTCTTGCATGCTCCTGGCCATAGATTTGTTAGATTCAATTCCAAAATCCCATAAGTTTACATTTTAGGTGTCATAGTGAAATACTCAACTACTGATTCATTTATTCATGACTACCTTTTGACCTCATTAACTTTGACTAGCCATCATTTTGAGTTATATATCTTTGATAATTTCCTTTTAATTATAAACCTTATATTCAGAGATGTGTTGGTAACAGAGTCAGCATGTCTTGGATGAGGATTGATACATTTGGGATCCAGATATAAGTCCTTTGGAGTCAGGGATGGATGAGTATAATGCTCTACCATACTCAGGCCCACACTTGGGTTGGTCATGTAGAGTCAGACATGATCAAGTTAGTAATGGGGAATAATCTCCTGTAAAGATTAAGCATGCTAACTAATGATTATTCAAGTGGCATTTTGTGCAAGGAGCACCCTCTTCTGGTCTTATAAAGGTGAACGGTGGTTGTATGTGGTAATCTGATTCATTGAATAGAGCATGCAGTGTGCATGGGTGGTTGGGGTGTGCTAGGGTACTTACAGGTGTTTTGGTGACCCTAATGGACTAAAGTCTTGGCTAAGCAAGTTTTTATGGTTGCAGGTCAGTTTCCCAAGGTGAATTGACACCTTCTCTAAGAGTTGTAGTTAAGCTCGTTTATGGAATAAAGTCTACCTCTTCTTTAGTTAAGAAATACCTACAATTATGGTTAATGCTCCTCAATATTGTTCTAACTTTTTGATAGAGTTGTCATCTGATAAATGCTTTATGAATATCTCAACTGATTCTTTAGTTATTGGAGTAATATATTAGAATACAATTGTGTTAATATTGTCATGTTGCTATTCTCTATTTTTCCATACTTAGACATTTTTCTAACCCATACTCTCCCAATTGGGCTGCGACATATTCTTCCATGTTGCACATTATATTATTTGTAGGACCTTTCCTTGTGGAAGACTCATCTTGAAAAGATCCTGAAGGGCATCAAGAATCAAAGGTGGATCAAGCTTAATTTTAAATTCATGTATCATTTTTTTATTGATATAGGAGATAATGTAAAAATACCTTTTGTAAGGGTGTAATATTTTGAAATGAAATATTGCTTATCTCACTCTTGTGCTTTGATTCTTGGTGCCATATTAACGGCTCAGATTTAGCTACTTGATTTTCGAAGGAAGAAAATCAGGTGGTTGAATCAGTGACGTTACACTTATCTTCTAAGGTTTACTATATCGAGTTGGAACATAAGTTTGACTCCATATCATATATAGGGTATATACTTGACCTTATATCGTGCACATAGTGAGACGACCCGTGCGAACAATACATCATTAACTAAGTGGAAGCAATCATTAACAGCGAATTAACAAAAATCACTAAAATGAAAACCAGTTACAAGGAGATCCATTTCCAGGAAACTCTCATAAAAAGAACCAAAATATTATTTACACATACATTCTGGTTCACAAAGTACATACCAAGTACCTTTTCTTCTTGAGGATTACATACTACAGTTGCTCTGTTAAATCTACACATAAGCAACATAAAACCTCGAGGCATTCAATGCCAAAATCTCAGATCGATCATAAACGCACTAACTACTAACTCCTAGGACCTGAGAGTACAGAGACGACTCATAGGACTCATATCTACAAGACACGACAGTCAGTATCTCCACCTGAGATGTTACTGTTGTCCTTGTTGCTGTTGTTCTTCCCCTATTATAGGGTTTCTACCTCCTCGTCCTCATCCACCTAAAAATGTTGGATCCCACGGGGATGAGACAATTGAAATAAAATTGTCCCAGTGAGAGATATAACTCTCTGTCCGACACATTATTATTGCAGATAAACAGTAATAAATTGAGCAGGGGAATATTTATGGAATCAGTAGGATTTAATCATTATTTAGCAGAATAGAGCAATGTCACCTCTTAAAGTATGACAACCTATAAAGTGATAAAGCAGTAGATCATATATTCTTTTTAATATAGAATATGAAGAACATGTATAATGTTTATCCATTTTAGGATACAATAAACAATGCAATATCAACCAATGATTTTTGTATTTCATTCTTAAGCAAATACGCTACACGGCTGATTACATTTTACAATCATACTTATGCCATGAGGAGATGAGGTATACTACTCATGCTCCAACCGACCACGATTACATAAAGCATCGACACCATACATAGGTCAATGGAAGAGCCAGACTCATATACCTCATCTGTATCGGTTAGTACGAGATCATATGCATGACATCATGTGTCTCTACTAAATAGCTTTCCAGGGTATACTGGCATCTTTGCTATAAATTTATAGCTTGTAGCATATACTCTTTTCAGGATATGGCCCATAGCCAATGCCTGGTATTGTGGAGTTATGACCCATAGCCATACTTTTATTGGGATATGGTCCCTAACCATTCCTGTGCATAGTATATGGCCCTCAGTCATTCCTATGAGGCATAAGGATATTTTCGCCCATTACCCCCACATATTCAAAATATGCATTCCAGGAATTCCCATAGGAAAACCTATTTCACCATCACCAACCATTGACGATGATGGATCTATGGTCAGGGCTCTACATGATAAGATTTCACTTGATTAATTAAGTGCATTACCATATTCTCTTATCATCAGTCAGGTTTTCAAACATAGATTATATTAACAAATGCTATAAGAATGTGTAATACTTCTATCAAATACTTCTCTAAGCTTTATAAAACATTGGGATCTCAATCCCTTATCACATCATGGGCATTCTCATCCCTTAACATCTCATCATCATGATTATGGAATATGGGTATTCAAACCCTCAGTTCATCAAAGAACACTTGTTACATCTTATCAGGTAACTAATACCTTCAGGTCATCTGACCAAGGTAAACATGATACTTGCTATACAAGCATCTCACATGGCTCTCAAAGCCTATTTAATTTATTGTTACCTATTACTAGGCAATAAAGCATATTATGGTTCACAAGGCCCATAAAACAATTTCAATGATAACACATCATAGCTCATACCTGGCTATGTCCAACATCTCATGATACCTGCATGGTTAGTACACATGATAACAGTTATGTCAATTACATATCAGCACTATGCAATGTAATGGTAGCATCACTATTCCCTCATTAGGGTTAGGGTTTCCAAATTCATGTCAATTAGGGATACTCATCCCATTTACCCAAAATTAGGGTTATGATTTATCATCATATTGCCCAAGATTAGGATTTCATGCACTGTAACCCAAAATTAGGGTTTCACATACATTCACCCTATATTAGGGTTAGGGTTTCATATAGCATCACCCTAGATTAGGGTTACACCATTACCCTATATTAGGGTTCCATATAACATCATCCCATCTTAGGGTTTCACAACCCTTTACTCAAATTAGGGTTAGGGATTTCCCTTTTCATTTCAATTAGGATTTCTCAACCCATTATCCAAAGTTAGGGTTAGGGTTTCTCATCTTTCTCGATTAGGGTTTCCATTCTACATTAATTAGGATTTTATGATTATCTCATTAATCCAAACCCTAAATTAGTGCTTCCACATATTTTGGAGCACATAGCATTATTTAAGTATCAAATCATACTTATCATTGTCATGTACTTAGGAACACACAACATCATCATCATACGTTATTAGTTTGACTTAATCTCTCACTAAGTACATACACCTATGCTTATCATAGTGTATTGAATTTAATATTTTCATAAGCATCAAGTGATAATCACTTTAATTATACTAATTACCTAAGCACTTTAGAGGTACTTCCATTTGAAATCATCCTTGAGATACCCTTCAACCACTTATGGGGTTAGTAGTAATTACATGATTTGAACCAATTAGACCTTCAAATATTCTTGGACCAATTGACCCTTCAAATGGTCTTGAGGTCACTTGACCTTCAAACGGTCTTGAAGACCGTTAGACCTTAAACGGTCTTGGTTCATTTGAATCTCGAAATGGTCTTGAACCTTTTGTACCTCCAAACGGTCTTGAGGTGCTTGACCTCCAAATGGTCTTGAGGTGTTTGACCTCCAAACGGTCTTGATCTCAAAATCTCTAAACGGTCTTAAGACCGTTAGACCTTAAACGGTCTTGATCTCAATTATCCAAACGATCTTGACTTCCATTCTCCAAACGATCTTGCCCTAATTCCTTCAATCGGTTTTGAAACTGTTTGATTTAAATATTATTAAACCTTAAACAGTTTGAGACCGTTTGAATTAAAAATTATTAAACCCTTAACGGTTTGAGACCGTTTAGTCCTCAAACGGGTTGAAGACCGAATGGTCAATTCAGCAATAAAATTGATTGGACTTAAAATTAGGGTTTCAACTTCAATCGATCCAAGGTTTATAATCTAGGAACTGTCAAATGCTGAAACCTTTGGGACTAGATCAATTATAACCATTGGATTTCCATCCAACCATAACACCACTTGACCTTAAATGGTCTTGAGACCATTTGGTCTCAATCGGTCTTGAGACCGTTTAACCTCAAACGGTCTGGAGACCATTTGGTCACCAAACAGTCTTGAGACCGTTTGGTCACCAAAAGATGAAACCTTTTGCTCAAGATTTTTATTGAGGTGTGAGCTAAGATGACATCATAATCTTCAAGCTTCAAACCTTCGAGATTTTCTGTGATCTTTGTGGTGATTTCAACAATTAATCAAAAGGCAATTCGGGAAAGAAAAAGGAATCAACATATGATGAAGAAATGAAATCAATAATGATGTTTAAGGGTTCAAGTTATATAACCCACCTTAAAAGTTGAATCTAAGCTTCAAGATTCTTGTCTTTAATGGTGAATGAAGCTTTCTCAACTTCCCAAGTTCCTTCCTCAAGTCTTTGAGTGAAAAGAATGGCTAAAGTTGAAGATTGAATGGAGAAAAGAAGAAAATAAGCATTGAATTTCGATTTCCACCATGAAATCAAGGTTGAATATGATTAAGGAGCTCACCTACAGGTTGGGGTACGTCCTCCTGTTTCTCCTAAGCTCCTTGGTCATCGGCCAAAGAAAAGGGAGAAAGTGGATTGCAAAATAACCTTTCAAGTAGGGTGAAGATTGAATATATGTAATTGATTTTCTAGGAGAGAGAAAGTAGGGGGGAAATCCATCCATTTTCCTTGTCACATGCCCCCTCCCTTCCTTGCCTCCGAATCCAACTCCCTTCATCCTCAATATCCTCTCATTTATCCTTGAACTAAAAGCAACCACTTTAAGCACCTTAATCATTATAATACTATTATCCATTTTTAGTGGACAATTCTTTTTAATTAACAAATGCAAGTGGATTTCTTCACCTACTTAGGATATTTCGGTGAAACTCAAGGAATTTGGACGTCCTTGCACTATAGGATTTCAACAAAAGCCTTTTTATTTTATGGGCACTTCAATTAATATATTTATTTTTGCATTAAATTAAATTAGGGTTTCAATTATGCTTAAATCTTAATTATTTTAATATCAAGATTCTCTTTCCTCCAAAGAGATTCAAATGAGACGCCCCTCTAATTTTCTTGTCTCTAATTGATACCAAGAAACATTAGGAACTCTCAAGAAGTGGTATTTTGCATATTGAACCCTAGGTTTTGGGTAAATTGCACATTACACCAAAACTAGGTTTTAATGCTCAAGCATTGCTTAATAAGCTCTTTCTTGGTGCTCAGGCTTGTGGTAGCCATACATTTGCATCATTTTCATTCTTATGATGCTTCAAAACTTGAGGAACATTTTATCATGTAACATTTTCAAGTTAACCCCTCAACTTGGGTAATTTCCACTTTAGTCCAAAATGGGCAAAACATTGTTTTCAACATTATTCAAAAAGGACTAAAATTGAAACATAAGTTCCTCTTGAGCCTTAATTACTTTTCAAAAGATAAAAGCAAGCATATAATTATCTTCCTTAAACAAAACATCTAGGGTTAAAGCATAACCCAGGTCAGGGATGTTACAAATTATCCACCCCTAATAGGGATTTCGTCCCCGAAATCATCAAGAGAAAAGAGAAGGGTATTGTAACATCCCTGGCATGGGTTATACTTTAACCCTAGGTGTTTTGTTTAAGAAAGATATTTATATGCTTGATATTATCTTTTGAAAAGTAATTAAGGCTCAAGAGGAACTTATATTTCAATTTTAGTCCTTTTTTAATGATGTTGAAAATAATGTTTTGCTTGTGTTGGACTAAAGTGCAAATTACCCAAGTTGAGAGGTTAAATTGCAAATGTTACATGATAAGATGTTACTCATGTGTTGAAGCATCATGAGAATGAATATGATGCAGAGGTATGGCTTGTGGCAGCATGAGTACCAAGAAAGAGTTGATAAAGCAATGTTTGTGCATTAAAACCTAGTTTTGGTGTAATGTGCAATTTACCCAAAACCCAAGGTTCAATATGCAAATTACCACTTCAATAAGGTCCCTAATATTTCTTGGCATCATGTTGAGGCAATAAAATGAGAGAGGCATCTCATTTTTACCTCTTTGAAGGAGAGAGAATCTTGATATTAAAATAATCAAGATTTAAGCATAATTGAAATTCGAATTCAATTTAATGCAAAAATAAATATATTAATTGAAGTGGCCTTCAAAAAAATTTGTGTTAGTTGAAAATCCATATAAATGGACGTCCTTGTGCCTTGAAAAGGCAAAGGAAATATCTACGTGAGTAGAGAACCCACTCACATTAAGAAAATAAAAAGAAATATCCACTAACTTATGGATATTATTATAAGGGTTAAGGTGCTTAATTTGCTTTTTCTTAAAAAAACATGGATAATTGAGAGGAATAAGAGGCAAAGGATATAGGCTTGTAACCAAGGAAGGGAATGGAGCAAGTGGAAAGGAAATGGAGGAGATAATTCCTACTTTATCTCTCTTAAATGAATTTTCAATAAAATTCATATATATATATGCTCCTTTATCCATGAGTTGAAAGGGTAATTTCGAAACCACTTTCACTTCTTTCTTGCAAAAACGATCAAGGGAGCTTGTAGAAATAGGAGGACGACCCCCAACCTGTTGGTAAGCTTCTTGACCTCCGTTCACCTTGATTCCATGGTGGAAATCGAAAATCAATGCCTGATTTCTTCTTATCTCCATCCCATCTTCAATTCTAGCCATTCTTTTTCACTCAAAGCTTAAGGACGAGCTTGGGATAGTGGAAGGTGTTGCTTTCACCATTAAATATGTGGAGGTTGAAGCTTTGAAGCTCAATTGAAGGTGGGTTATATAACTTGAACCCTTGAACTTTGTTATTGATTCCATATCTTTATCAATTGTTGATCCTTTCTTCATTCTCGAAATTTTATTTGATTGATTGATGCAATCACCATGAAAATCACAGAAAGCTTCATGGGTTTATAGCTTGATGATGATGACATCATCATAAGTACACACCTACACAAATATCTATTGCAAACAGTTTCATATTTTTTTGGTCCAATCGGTTTCACCAAACTATTTGGAGACCAAACGGTTTGCAAACCGTTTGGAGGTTCGGGTTCCAAACTATTTGGAGGTTTGGGTTCCAAACCGTTTGGAGGTTTGGGTTCCAAACAGTTTGGAGTGGTTGACCGAATGGAGGGGGTTGACCATTTGAGGGGGGGTTGTTTATGTGTTGAATAATGATCTAATAGATTTCATTGATTGGTTTCTAAAGGTTCCATGATTGGATAATCTACCAATTGCAAACCCTAATCGGGTTGAGTGTTGAAATTCTCAATTGATTGGTTTAATTTTTGGGTGGACTAACCCAAATGGTCTCAAGACCGTTTGGAGGTCACCCAAACGGTCTCAAGATCGTTTGGATTTCAACCAAGACCATTTAGAAGTTGATGATGAAGCATGATTATATGGTTGAAGATCCAGTGATATCAACTTGAAATACAATCAATAGCTCAATTGATGATCGATTCAATGATGCAAACCCTAATTGAATTTCATAGATTTCAATTATGGTTTGAGTCAAATGGTCTCAAGACCGTTTGGAGGTCATCCAAATGACCTCAAGACCGTTGGAGATCAGGTCATGACATAGCTAAGTGGTGATTCAATGATTTCAATTGAATTAGTTCCAAAATGTCAAACATTGAGGGTTCCTCAATTTCAAAACCCTAATTGATGGGTTCTTGATTATAAACCCTAGTTCAATTGGGTTCAAAACCCTAATTGAAGGTCCAATTGAAGGGTGATTCAATGGTTCAATTGAAGAATAAATCAGTAGTTCAATTGATAGATGGTTCAATGATAGAAACCCTTAATTGATAAAGTGATGGAAGACCTTTATGGTCCATTCAATTTTGAGAGAGTTTGGACCAAACGGTCTTAAGGCCGTTTGAGTCCAAATGGTCTCAAGTCTGTTTGGGATCAAACGGTCTCAAGACCATTTGAGACCAAACGGTCTCAAATCGTTTGGAGACCCAAGTGGTTTCAAGTGTGAATTGGCCATACGGTTTCATTATTATTTTGCTTAAACAGTTTCAAACCATTGAAGGTCTGAGTGATCAAGATCGTTTGGGGTCTAAGTGACCAAGACCATTTGAGGTTCAATTGGTCAAATCATTTGGACACCTAATATGATTAAAGGTCAATTAGCTACTTGATTATTAATGATGTAGACCAAAGGTGATCATAAAGGTTAACCCTAACTGTGTGTACTTAAATGAAGAGCTGACCTAGATCAATCTTGAACTACTTAACATCCAAGAGAGGATGAGAGAGAGAAAGAGATAGAGGAATGCTTACATAATTAAGCCCTAATTCTCTCATTATGAATAAAATATGTAATCAGGGTTTGATCCATAATAATGAGATCATGAAACCCTCATTGAAAAGATTAATGAGCCCTGACCATAATTTAGGGCAAAGCTATGTGAAACCCTAATTGAGGTAAATGTCAAGTGAAATCCTAATTTTAGGTAATACTATGTGAAAACCCTAATATTGAAGGATGTTATGTGAAACTCTAATGAAGAGTGATATTATGTGAAATTCATATATATGGGAGATGCTATGTGAACCTTAATCTATAAATATGGAAAATCCTATTTCTAATAATGGAGTAGTGATTAATATATTGACAAATGTAACACCTAAAGAGGTTGATAATGGATATCCTTATATCAATAGTTGTTAACTAAAATATGGGTCCATATCATTGGCAATGGTTGTATATTCTAAATAAGTGACTTATGACCAATACATTTCATGATAAATGTGATGAACTGGTGCATAAAGTATTAGGATGGGGAATACCCTAATACAAGCTAAGTGGATGAACTCAAGTAAGATAAAGGTGATGAGGGAAGTGATACATCAAGATATGATAGATATCACATATAGCACCTCAAGACTAATATACCTTGATGTATTTTTAAATCCAATATACTTGGATGAGTGACACATGAAGTGTGTCATGTCAATTGTTACATTGATATGTAATGCACTTTGATAAGTATAGGCTAACATGCCTTATGAAAAGGTTAATCCAAATCAATAAACTATGATGCAATCATATTCTGGTAAGGATGAGAGAGAAACACATACTTTGTGTTGATAATTCATTTAATGATGAATGATGAGAATAAATAAGTATGATTGAATACTTATGTTATCAATATTGGCTCCTAGCTGTGTGAAGCAATGAAATAGGGCTTGATCATTAATAATATGATCTTAAGAACCTAAGTGGTTATTTATGGAAAACCCAAATGCAGGGTAATGCTATGTGAAACCCTAATGCAGGGTAATGCTATGTGAAACCCTAATACAGGGTGATACTATGTGAAACCCTAATACAGGGTAATGCTATGTGAAACCCTAATTCAGGGAAATGCTATGTGGAATCCTAACACAGAGTGATCCTATGTGAAACTCAAATACAGAGTGATGAGTTATGAATGTAATAAGAAAACCCTTATATTGCATGGTACTGATATATAATGGATATAATTGTTATCATGAGTACTAATCATGCAGGTATGTTGAGATGATGAGCATAGCCAGGTATGGGCTATGATGCTCTGTATATTGAAAACGTTATATAGGCCTTATAAGCCTTCATATGCTTTGTTGCTTAGTGAGAGGTAACCTAAAATTAATGAGCCATGTGTGACATATGATGTTTTAATTATTAAAATTGTTTATGGGCTTCATAAGCCATAATATGCCTTATTGCCTATTAAGAGGTAACAAGAGGTGAATTAAGCTTTGTGTGCTATGTGGATGCTTGTGTAGCAAGAATCATGCTTACCTTGGTCAAATGACCTGAAGGTATTAAGTTACCTATTAAGTGGTAACAAGTATTCTATGATGAACTAAGGGTTTGAATACCCATATTCTATAATCATGATGATGAACTTGTTAAGAAATGGAAATGTACTTGATGAGATGTGGGATTAAGATCCCAATACTTTGTTAAAAGAGTATGGCTACAGGCCATGACTCCACAAAACAATGACAGGCATTAGCTATGTGATCTAAGCCTAAAGAGAGTATATGTTGCAGCTATAACTCTATAGTGAAGATGTCAATATACCCTGGCAAGCTAATTGCAGTTTGACACATGATGTGTAAAATATAATCATCCGTGTAGTGTATTTGCATAATGTTGAAATACGAGAAACATTGGTTGATATTATCCTGCTTAGTATAGCGGATAAATGTTATACATGTTCTTCATATTCCTTATTGGATAAGTGACATGCTACTCTATCAAGTTATAGCTGAAATGCTTTAAATAAGAATAATGTTCTAATCTGTTAGACAATGAATTAATTGATGTTATACAATTATGATTCCTCTGTTCAGATTTATCTTATTAAACTACAATAATAATGTTTCTGGCAGAGAGTTATATCTCTCGTTGGGGCAATTTGCAATTGTCTCACCCCTGTGGGAACCACATTTTTAGGTGGACGCGGACGAGGAGGCAGGAACCCTTCAGTAGGTGAAGGACAGCAACAACAACAGCAAGGACATCACTGAATTCTTAGGTGGAGACACTGGATGATATGCCTTTTATAGATGTACATAGAGTCTTATGTGTTGTCTCTGTACTCTCAGGTCCTCAGAGTAGTAGTTAGTGCTTTTTGAGATTTTGGCTCAGTGCCTTGAGATTTTATACTGTCTGTGTTTAGTTTAACAGGGCAGTTGATGCTTATAATTCTCAGAAAAAGATGATACAGGATATGTAATTGTAAACTAGTATGTAATTAAATTACTTCAGTTCTTTGTGAAAGAGTTTTCCTATGTGTGGACCTCTCTATAAAATGGTTTTAATTTTTAGTGATTTTCAGTAATCTGCTGCTTAGTGATCGCTTCCGCTAGTTAATAATGTATGTTTTGAACGCTTTGCCACAATTTAGTGGTATTAGAGCTCTAGGTTCGCTGAGTCTACAGAGACATAGGACTAAGGTTGTTGAGTCTGTTCTAGTGTCTTCCAGTCTATCTGATAATGTCTTCTACTCATATGGGAGAATAAGAACTTGAAGATGTCTGAAACACACAAAGAACACGCTATTGATAGCAGTGTTGTTGCACCAGGAGGAGGTGCAAGAGACCAGATTAAGGAATGGCATGTACTTGAATAGCCCCAGATTGACCCAACTATGACAGAAAACCCAGCCCCTAATGATGATGTTTTGGACACCAACAGAATTCTTGCTCAACATCAGCATGTTGGAGCAATAAATAATGATGAAAGGAATAGGTTACAACCTGAAATCAGGATTTGCCACAAGTGTAGGCAGCTTGGACATATCAGAAAAGATTGTCCAGGAAAGTATAATGAGGAAAGAATTAAGAAAAGATCTATCCAAACTTGGGATCAGAGGCCTAGTAGTTCCAAAAAGGGGAAGTCTTTGGTACCCCCGATACAACCAAGGTCTAGTACCCTAGGAAAAGGGCTACCCAGAAAGGGTAAAGGACCTTTTAGACCATATCGAGAGCTTATAACGTGTTACTAGTATGGGCAGGTAGGACAACTAGTAAGAGATTGTCCAGTTGGAAATAGTTTTCCAGTAACATTAGAGGACGTGGACAAGCGTCCCAAGCTGGTTCATCAACACCTAACAATCGAGCACAGGGTCAACAACAAGCAACTGTGAGGTTCTATGCAATGAATCAATCTGATGCAATAGTCAAAACTCAGGTTGTGACAGGTCGGATGAAATAGATTCATTTTAATATTTCATTTCATGATTCTATGTGTTAAAAATAAGAAAGTTGTTGTTTTTGAACTTCCTCTGACTAGTCCTATAAGGACGCAAGGAAGATGAGAACTTAAATTTTACTCAGTATTCCTTAAAATGCTTTATAATCTCTCTTATCTGTGTGATAAAAGATGAGATATAGAAGTGATGCCTGAAGAAAATCCGGGAATGAAAATTCATGTGTATAATGATATGAAAAGTGAGGAACATGATAGTAATAAAGTGTATACTACCTAATGTCAATACTTGTATACCCTGGCTAAGTATATGATTATTGGAGATAAGGCAAGTGTGGAACTCTTAGACTGTTATCTTTCTGATTACTCTGATCAAGTAGTCATTCTGAAACAATTTAGTGAGTATAATGGAATTATATAGGGATTGTTGAGTGAACTTTCCCAATTACATAGGGATTGCTAAAGTGAACTTTCCCAATTAAATAGGGATTGCTAAAGTGAACTTTCCCAATTATATAGGGATTGCTAAGTGAACTTTCCCAATTAAACAGGGATTGTGATGAGTGAACTTTCCCAATTACATAGGGATTGCTAAAGTGAACTTTCCCAATTACATAGGGATTGCTAAAGTGAACTTTCCCAATTATATAGGGATTGTTGAGTGAACTTTTCCAATTACATAGGGATTGCTGAGTGAACTTTCCCAATTACATAGGGATTTCTAAAGTGAACTTTCCCAATAACATAGGGATTGCTAAGGGAACTTTCCCAATTACATAGGGATTGCTGAGTGAACTTTCCCAATAACATAGGGATTGCTAAGTGAACTTTCCCAATTACATAGGGATTGTTGAGTGAACTTTCCCAATTACATAGGGATTGCTGAAGTGAACTTTCCCAATAACATAGGGATTGCTAAGTGAACTTTCCCAATTACATAGGGATTGCTAAGTGAAATTTCCCAACTAATGAGAAATTGCTAAGTGAACTTTCCCAATTACTTAGGGATTGCTAAGTGAACTTTCCCAGCCACATAGGGTTTGCTAAGTGAACTTTCCCAAATAAATAAAGGATTGTTAAG
This sequence comes from Alisma plantago-aquatica, assembly GCA_963693085.1. Lineage (NCBI taxonomy): Eukaryota > Viridiplantae > Streptophyta > Magnoliopsida > Alismatales > Alismataceae > Alisma > Alisma plantago-aquatica. The sequence goes on from OY856412.1 coordinate 257,537,138, forward strand.
TGGATTACCTCTGTTAAATATATATGTTTCCCCTTTGATGAACAACCTTGGGTAATGATAGGGGTATGTTCCTTTATGTTTCTTCCTTTCATTAACATGACAATGGGCGTCTCATTTGTACCTCTTTGAAGGAGAGAGAATCTTGATATTAAAATAATCAAGATTTAAGCATAATTGAAATTTGAATTCAATTTAATGCAAAAATAAATATATTAATTGAAGTGTCCTTCAACCAAAATTGTGTTGGTTGAAAATCCATATAAATGGACGTACTTGTGCCTTGCAAAGGCAAAGGAAATATCTACGTGAGTGGAGAACCCACTCACATTAAGAAAATAAAAAGAAATATCCACTAACTTATGGATATTATTATTATAAGGGTTAAGGTGCTTAATTTTCTTTTTCTTAAAAAACATGGATAATTGAGAGGAATAAGAGGCAAAGGAGATAGACTCATAACCAAGGAAGGGAAGGGAGCAAGTGACAAGGAAATGGTGGAGATAATTCCTACTTTATCTCTCTTAAATAAATTTTCAATAAAATTCATATATATGCTCCTTTATCCATGAGTTGAAAGGGTAATTTCGAAACCACTTTCACTTCTTGCTTGAAAAAACGATCAAGGGAGATTGGAGAAATAGGAGGACGACCCCCAACCTGTTGGTAAGCTTCTTGACCTCCGTTCACCTTGATTCCATAGTGGAAATCGAAAATCAATGCATGATTTCTTCTTATCTCCATTCCATCTTCAATTCTAGCCATTCCTTTTCACTCAAAGCTTAAGGACGAGCTTGGGATAGTGCAAGGTGTTGCTTTCACCATTAAATACGTGGAGGTTGAAGCTTTGAAGCTCAATTGAAGGTGGGTTATATAACTTGAACCCTTGAACTTTGTTATTGATTCCATATCTTTATCAATTGTTGATCCTTTCTTCATTCTCGAAATTTTATTTGATTGATTGATGCAATCACCATGAAATTCACAGCAAGCTTAGTGGTTTTATAGCTTGATGATGATAACATCATCATAAGTACACACCTCCACAAATATCTATTGCAAACGGTTTCATATTTTTTTGGTCCAATCGGTTTCACCAAACCGTTTGGAGACCAAACAGTTTGCAAACCGTTTGGAGGTTTGGGTTCCAAACCATTTGGAGTGGTTGACCAAATGGAGGGGGTTGACCTTTTGAAGGGGGGTTTCTGATGTGTTGAATAATGATCTAATAGATTTAATTGATTGGTTTCTAAAGGTTCCATGATTGGATAATCTACCAATTGCAAACCCTAATCGGGTTGAGTGCTGAAATTCTCAATTGATTGGTTTAATTTTTGGGTTGACTAACCCAAATGGTCTCAAGACCGTTTAGAGGTCACCCAAACGGTCTCAAGACCATTTGGAGGTCAACCAAGACCGTTTGGAAGTCGATGATGAAGCATGATTAGATGGTTGAAGATCTAGTGATATCAACTTGAAATACAATCAATAGCTCAATTGATGATTGATTCAATGATCCAAACCCTAATTGAATTTCATAGATTTCAATGATGGTTTGAGTCAAACGGTCTCAAGACCATTTGGAGGTCACCCAAACGACCTCAAGACTGTTTGAGATCAGGTCATGACATAGCTAAGTGGTGATTCAATGATTTCAATTGAATTAGTTCCACAATGTCAAACATTGAGGGTTCCTCGATTTCAAAACCCTAATTGATGGGTTCTTGATTATAAAACCTAGTTCAATTGGGTTCAAAACCCTAATTGAAGGTCCAATTGAAGGGTGATTCAATGGTTCAATTGAAGAATAAATCATTAGTTCAATTGATAGATGGTTCAATGATAGAAACCCTGAATTGATAAAGTGATGGAAGACCTTTTTAGTCCATTCGGTTTTGAGAGAGTTTGGACCAAACGGTCTTAAGACCATTTGAGTCCAAATGGTCTCAATACCGTTTGGGATCAAACGAAACGGTCTCAAACCGTTTGGAGACCCAAGTGGTTTCAAGTGTGAATTGTCCATACGGTTTCATTATTGTTTTGCTTAAACGGTTTCAAACCATTCAAGGTCTGAGTGAACAAGATCGTTTGGGATCTAAGTGACCAAGACCATTTGAGGTTCAATTGGTCAAACCATTTGGACACCTAATATGATTAAAGGTCAATTATCTACTTGATTATTAATGATGTAGACCAAAGGTGATTATAAAGGTTAACCCTAACTGTGTGTACTTAAATGGAGAGCTGACCTAGATCAATCTTGAACTACTTAACATCCTAGAGAGGATGAGAGAGAGAGAGATAGGAATGTTTACATAATTAAGCCCTAATTCTCTCATTATGAATAAAATATGTAATTAGGGTTTGATCCATAATAATTAGATCATGAAACCCTCATTGAAAAGATTAATGAGCCCTGACCCTAATTTAGGGCAAAGCTATGTGAAACCCTAATTGAGGGAGATGTCAAGTGAAATCCTAATTTCAGGTAATACTATATGAAAACCCTGATATAGAAGGATGTTATGTGAAACTCTAATGAAGAGTGATATTATGTGAAATCCATATATATGGGAGATGCTATGTGAACCTTAATCTATAAATATGGAAAATCCTATTTCTAATAATGGAGTAGTGATTAATATATTGACAAATGTAACACCTAAAGAGGTTGATAATGGATATCCTTATATCAATAGTTGCTAACTCAAAGATGAGTCCATATCATTGGCAATGGTTGTATATTCTAAATAAGTGACTTATGACCAATACATGTCATGATAAATGTGATGAACTGGTGCATAAAGTATTAGGATGGGTAATACCCTAATACAAGCTAAGTGGATGAACTCAAGTAAGATAAAGGTGATGAGGGAAGTGATACATCAAGATATGATAGATATCACATCCAGTACCTCAAGACTAATATACCTTGATGTGTTTTTAAATCCAATATACTTGGATGAGTGACACATGAAGTGTGTCATGTCAATTGTTACATTGAGATGTAATGCACTTTGATAAGTATAGGATAACATGCCTTATGAAAAGGTTAATCCAAATCAATAAACTATGATGCAATCATATTCTGGTAAGGATGAGAGAGAAACTCATACTTTGTGTTGATAATTCATTTAATGATGAATGATGAGAATAAATAAGTATGATTGAATACTTATGTTATCAATATTGGCTCCTAGTTGTGTGAAGCAATGAAATAGGGTTTGATCATTAATAATATGATATTAATAACATAACTGGTTATTTATGGAAAACCCTAATGCAGGGTAATGCTATGTGAAACCCTAATGCAGGGTAATGCTATGTGAAACCCTAATACAGGGTGATACTATGTGAAACCCTAATATAGGGTAATGCTATGTGAAACCCTAATTTAGGGAAATGCTATGTGGAATCCTAACACAGAGTGATCCTATGTGAAACTCAAATATAGAGTGATGAGTTATGAATGTAATAAGAAAACCCTTGTATTGCATGATACTGATATATAATGGATATAATTGTTATCATGAGTACTAATCATGCAGGTATGTTGAGATGATGAGCATAGCCAGGTATGGGCTATGATGCTTTGTAAATTGAAAATGTTATATAGGCCTTATAAGCCTTCATATGCTTTGTTGCTTAGTGAGAGGTAACCTGAAATTAATGAGCCATGTGTGCCATATGATGTTTTAATTATTAAAATTGTTTATGGGCTTCATAAGCCATAATATGCCTTATTGCCTATTAAGAGGTAACAAGAGGTGAATTAAGCTTTGTGTGCTATGTGGGATGCTTGTGTAGCAAGAATCATGCTTACCTTGGTCAAATGACCTGAAGGTATTAAGTTACCTGTTAAGTGGTAACAAGTATTCTATGACGAACTAAGGGTTTGAATACCCATATTCTATAATCATGATGATGAACTTATTAAGAAATGGAAATGTACTTGATGAGATGAGGGATTAAGATCCCAATACTTTGTTAAAAGAGTATGGCTACAGGCCATGATTCCACAAAACAATGCCAGGCATTAGCTATGTGATCTAAGCCTGAAGAGAGTATATGTTGAAGCTATAACTCTATAGTGAAGATGTCAATATACCCTGGCAAGCTAATTGTAGTTTGACACATGATGTGTAAAATATAATCAGTTGTGTAGTGTATTTGCATAAAGTTGAAATACGAGAAACATTGGTTGATATTATCCTGCTTAGTATAGCGGATAAATGTTATACATGTTCTTCATATTCCTTATTGGATAAGTGACATGCTGCTCTATCAGGTTATAGCTAAAATGCTTTAAATAAGAATAATGTTCTAATCTATTAGACAATGAATTAACTGTTGTTAAACAATTACGATTCCTCTATTCAGATTTATCTTATTAAACTACAATAATAATGTTTATGGGGGAGAGTTATATCTCTCACTGGGGCAATTTACAATTGTCTCACCCCCGTGGGAACCACATTTTTAGGTGGATGCGGATGAGGAGGCAGGAACCCTTCAGTAGGTGAAGGATAGCAACAACAGCAGTAGGGACAGCAGTGAATTCTCAAGTGGAGACATTGGCTGATATGCCTTGTATACATGTACATAGAGTCCTATGTGTCGTCTCTGTACTCTCAGGTCCTCGGAGTAGTAGTTAGTGGTTTTTGAGATTTTGGCTCAGTGCCTTGAGATTTTATATTGCCTGTGTTTAGTTTAACAGGGCAGTTGATGCTTATAATTCTCAAAAAAAGATGATACAGGATATGTAATTGTAAACTAGTATGTAATTAAATTACTTCAGTTCTTTGTGAAAGAGTTTTCCTATGTGTGGACCTCTCTGTAAAATGGTTTTAATTTTTAGTAATTTGTAGTAATCCGCTGCTTAGTGATCGCTTCTGCTAGTTAATAATGTATGTTTTGAACGCTTCGCCACAGGTAGTTCCTCCTCATCTCTTCCTCTAGCTCCCACATAGCTTCTTCAATGCCACGATGATGCCAGAGAACTTTCACAAGACATATGTCTTTCTTTTTCAACTTTTTAATTCTTTTATCAAGGATCATCACAGGTCCTTCAACATATGATATGTCATCATTTAATTCTACCTCCATAGGTTGCAAGACTAACTCTGTGTCAGGATGACACCTTCTCAGCATGGGGATATGGAACACCGGATGCAACTTATGCAGCTCAGGTGACAACTCTAGCTTATAGGCTACCTTTCCAATCCGTTCAATGATTGGATAAGGCCCCATAAATCTAGGAGCTAACTTTCCCCTATTTCCAAATCTAAGGACACCTTTCCAAGGTGAGACCTTGAGATATACTCTGTCTCCAACTTGGAATTCTAAAGGTCTTCACCGTTTGTCAGCGCACGGCTTCTGTCTATCATGTGCAGTCTTTAATTGTTGTTGTATCACTTTAATCTTCTCAGTTGTCTACTACACAACCTCAGGACCCAAAAGTTCATATTCTCCTATTTCATACCTACATAAAGGAGATCTACAACGTCTACCATATAATGCTTCATATGGTGCCATATCAATACTGTGTTGATAACTATTATTGTAAGAAAATTCTATCAAGCTCAGGTGTAGATCCCAACTTCCTACAAACTGAAGGACACATGCCCTAAGCAAATCCTCCAAGGTTTGTACGGTCCTCTCAGACTGTCCATCTGTCTATGGGTGAAAGGTAGTATTCGTTCCCAAAGCAAACCTTAAATGTGTACCCAAAGCTTTATGTATTCGTTCCCAAAAACGACTCGTGAACTGGGGACATCTATCAGAAACAATAGTAGCTGGGACCCCATGCAATCGTACTATCTCATCTATATATATATCTGTGCAAGCTTCTCAGCAGTATAGGTTGTTTTGATAGGAAGGAAATGTGCTGTCTTAGTCAACCTATCAACTATCACCCATATGGAATCATGACCTTTGGTTGTTCTAGGCAAGCCAATCACAAAGTCCTTGGTCACATGATCCCATTTCCACTACGGTATAGGAAAAGGTTGCATTGTTCCTGTGGGCTTTTGATGTTCAGCTTTAACCTGTTGACACACCGGACACCGCATAACAAACTCAGCTACATATTTCTTCAAACTAGGCCACCAATACATATCTTTCAAGTTATGATACATTTTGGTGCTCCCTGGGTGCATTCCATACATCGAAGAATGAGCTTCCTCCAAGACTAACTTCCTTAAGTCATTGGCATCAGGTACTACCATCCTACCATGATAACAGATTACCTGATCCTCTAACTCATGAAAGCCATCCCGTTTCTCATTACCATACTATGACCTGATCTGCTGAACCACAACATCAGCTAATTGTGCTTCTTTAATCTGATGTCTCAGAGTAGGTTTTATGTGCATCTCAGCTAACAGCCTAGCTAACAACGATACCTTAAGATGTATATTGTTTTGCCCCAAGGAGATAAGCATATCTCTTTTAAAGCACACTAAGGAGTTCAATTGTTCTTTATCTAAGGCTGGTGATGATGATTTCCTACTTAGTGCATCAGCCACTACATTAGCCTTCCTTGGATGATAATCAATTGTACAATCGTAGTCCTTGATTAACTCCATCCAACGACATTGTCTCATGTTCAACTCATGTTGTGAGAAGATATATTTTAGATTCTTATGATATGTAAAAATTTGGAATGTTTCTCCATAGAGATAATGTCTCCAGATCTTCAAAGCATGGACCACAACAGCTAGCTCAAGATCATGTGTTGGATAATTCTCCTCGTGTTTCTTAAGCTGTCGAGAAGCAAAAGAAATCACTTGATTATCCTACATCAACACACATCCTAGACCATTCTTAGATGCATCACAGAAAACTATGTACCCCTTCCCTTGCTCAGGTAACACCAGCATAGGTGCACTTGTTAACCTTTCTTTCAACAGCTGGAAAGAATGTTGACACTTGTCATTCCAGACAAAAGGAATCTCCTTCCTGGTCAACTTGGTTAGGGGTAAAGCTATAGAACTGAAGTTCTTAATGAACCTCATGTAATAACCTGTCAGTCCTAGGAAACTGTGTATCTCTGTCAGTGTATTTGGCTGTTCCCATTGCAGGAAAGATTCTACCTTCTTAGGGTCAACACAAATACCTGAGGCAGATATTACGTGTCCTAGAAAAGAAACTTCTGATAACCAGAACTCACATTTGCTAAACTTAGCATACAGCTTATGCTCTCTTAGCAAAGTAAAGCCTGACGGAGGTGCTGCTCATGTTGTTGAGCATCTCTACTGTATACTAGGATGTCATCTATAAAGACTACTATGAATTGATCAAGAAAAGGCCGGAAGATTCTATTCATGAGTTCCATGAATGTAGCTGGTGCATTAGTTAGTCCAAATGACATAACTATGAACTCATAGTGACCATACCTTGTCCTAAAGGCAGACTTAGGTATGTCACTCTCCTTGATATGCAACTGATGATATCCTGACCTCAGATCTATTTTAGAAAAGATAGTTGCTCCACGCAACTGGTCAAACAGGTCATCTATCCTTGGCAAAGGATACTTGTTCTTTATGGTTACTTTATTCAACTGTCTATAATCAATGCATAACCACATCGATCTGTCCTTCTTCTTAACAAAGAGAACCAGAGCACCCCATGGTGAAGTACTTGGTTGGATAAAACCTTTCTCAAGTAACTCCTACAACTATTTCTTGAGCTCTACCATCTCAGCAGGTGCCATTCAATACGGTGTTTGTGCTATTAGTTGCGTGCCCGGGATTAGATTAATCTCAAAACCAATCTCTCAGGGTGGAGGAACACCTAGAAGTTCCTTAGGGAACACATCTTCAAACTCCCTAACTATCGGTACTTCAGAAAGATTAGGGTTCTCCATTGTGGTATCTACCACAAATGCCAGGAATGCAAAGCATCCTTGTCTCATTAGCTTCTCAGCTACCATAGATGATACAAGATAGGTTGAAAGAATCTTTCTATCTCCCTAAAAGATCCATGTGTCACCATCATCTGTGAACACAGCTTGCTTGGACTCACAATCCAAGACAACCTTATACTTTTCTAGGGTGTCCATCCCAAGAATTATATCGAACCCGTGCATCTCAAGTGGTATAAGATCCACCTGAATGTGATGTTCAGAAAAGGAAATGATGCAGGGAGAACACACCTCCCGCAACACTACAGATTCCATCAAAGGGGTTTCTAATAACAAACTATCTGCTTTATGACTAACAGTCATATTGCAGTCATGAATCACTTCTCGAGTGATAAAGGAATGTCTAGCACCCGGATCAATCAAAACAGATACGAACAAGGATGAAGACATATCAGAATGAAATAGTTCCATCTGACCTGTCACAACTCGAGGGTTGACTACTACTTCGGGTTGATTCATCACATAGACCCTCGTCGTTGCTTGTTGTTGACCCTGTGCTCGACTGTTGGATGCTGACGAACCAGCTTGGGATGCTTGTCTAACTCCTCTAGTGCCACTCGAAAACTGTCACCTATGATGACCTTGTTGACTCTGCCTCGGTGGTTGGGTTACCACTGTGTTCCCAACTGGACAATCCCTTGCTAGATGTCCTACCTATCTACACTGGTGACATGTTCTATTCTCTTTATATGGTCTAAAAGGTCATGTTGCTGATGTTGATGTTGTATTGGGGGCTCTATTCGGTGGTAAACTACGACCTCTACCCTTGCTGGATATCCACTGTGTCTGGGTGTTGAACCTTAGTGGTGTTGTTGGTGCAGAAAATCTTGGTTTCTTAAAACTTTTGGACCTCTGTCCTTGGAGCTGTATATACACCTTCTTACTGTGGGCCTGACGCTTCTCAGTCACAGACCTTTCTATCTGTCTCACAGAATCCACAAAGGTGGAAAACCTCTCCCTGTTCTCTAAGGCAGACACATGAGTGGTCAATTCAGCGTTCAACCCCTTCTCAAAATGCCAAATTCTCTCTTCATCAGTAGCTACCATGTGTGGACAGAACTGTAGAAACTCCATGAACTTAGCTTCATACTCACTAATATTCAGTGGTCCTTGCCTTGTCCGCTCAAACTGAGAGATATTCTCGTCTAGAAACGTCTTGGGAAAGTATCTATTGACGAATTCTCGTTGGAATTCTCCCTATCCGATTTCAACACCTGGCCTCTTTCCCTCTTCTATTGTCCACCAGTGTCCAACACTCCCTTTTAAAAGGTACACTGCATGCCTCACCTTCTCTATTTCAGGGATATTGAGGATTCTAAAGGCCTTTTCTAACTCATTCAGCCACATGTCTGCATCTTCTAGGTCAGCTGTACCAACATAATCCGTGGCTCCAACCCAGCGAAGTCATTCGAAAGTCTTGTCAGCTCCCTGTCCTTCATTATGGGCTGGTGCCCTAGGTGCACGTGGTGACATCCTATCTTCCATATGCGTCATGGTTTCCATGAACTGCCCAAACAGATCATGAAAAGCTGGGTTTTCTAATGCAGCCTGGTTAAGATGGGGATGTTCAGGTACTGGTTCCTCCCTATCCTGGTCCCTTGCACCTCTTCCTGGTGCAGTAATGCTGCTCTCAACCGCATGTTCTTCATGTGATCCAGACATCTTTAAATTCTTCTTCTCCTATATGAGCATAAGACACTTATCAGATAAACTAGAAGACACTAGAACAGACTCAACAACCTTAATCCTATGTCTCTGTACACTCAGTGAACCTAGAGCTCTGATACCACTAAATTGAGACGACCCATGTGAACAAAACATCATTAACTGAGTGGAAGCAATCATTAACAGCGGATTAACAAAAATCACTAAAAATTAAAACCATTTACAAGGAGATCCATTTCCAGGAAACTCTCATAACAAGAACCAAAATATTATTTACACATACATTCTGGTTCACAAAGTACATGCCAAGTACCTTTTCTTCTTGAGGATTACATACTATAGTTGCTCTATTAAATCTACACATAAGCAACATAAAACCTTGAGGCATTCAATGCCAAAATCTTCGATCGATCATAAAAGTACTAACTACTAACTCCTAGGACCTGAGAGTACAGAGACGACTCATAAGACTCATATCTACAAGACACGACAGTCAGTATCTCCACCTGAGATGTTACTGATGTCCCTGTTGCTGTTGTCCTTTCCCTATTGTAGGATTTCTACCTCCTCGTCTTCATCCACCTAAAAATGTTGGATCCCATGGGGGTGAGACAATTGAAATAAAATTGTCCCAGCGAGAGATATAACTCTCCACCTGACACATTATTATTGTAGATAAACAGTAATAAACTGAGCAGGGGAATCTTTATGGAATCAGCATGATTTAATCATTATTTAGCAGAATAGAGCAATGTCACCTCTTAAAGTATGACAACTATAAAATGATAAAGTAGTAGATCATCTATTCTTTTTAATAAGGAATATGAAGAACATGTATAATGTTTATCCATTTTAGGATACAATAAACAATGTAATATCAACCAATGATTTTCGTATTTCATTCTTAAGCAAATACGCTACACGGCTAATTATATTTTACAATCATACTTATGCCCTAAGGAGATGAGGTATACCGCTCATACTCCAACTGACCATGATTACGTAAAGCATCGGCACCATACATAGGTCAATGGAAGAGCCAGACTCCATCACCACATATGTCTCGGTCAGTACGAGATCATATGCAGGACATCATGTGTCTCTACTAAATAGCTTTCCAGGGTATATTGGCATCTTTGCTAAAGAGTTATAGCCCGTAGCATATACTCTTTTCGGGATATGGCATGTAGCCAATTCTTGGTATTGTGGAGTTATGACCCATAGCCATACTTTTATTGGGATATGGTCCATAACCATTCCTGTGCATAGGATATGGTCCTCAATCATTCCTATGAGGCGTAAGGATATTTTCGCCCATTACCCCCACATATTCAAAATATGCATTCTAGGAATTCCCATAGGAAAACCTGTTTCACCATCACCAACTACTGACGATGATGGATCTATGGTCAGGGCTCTACATGATAAGATTTCACTTGATTAATTAAGTGCATTACCGTATTCTCTTAGCATAAGTCAGGTTTTCAAACATAAATTATTTTAACAAATGCTACAAGAATGTGTAATACTTCTATCAAATACTTCTCTAAGCTTTATAAAACATTGGGATCTCAATCCCTTGTCAAATCATGGGCATTCTCATCCCTTAACATCTCATTATCATGATTATGGAATATGGGTATTAAAACCCTCAGTTCATCAAAGAACACTTGTTACCACTTATCAGGTAACTAATACCTTCAGGTCATCTGACCAAGGTAAACATGATACTTACTACACAAGCATCTCACATGGCTCTCAAAGCCTATTTAATTTCTTGTTACCTCTTACTAGGCAACAAAGTATATTATGGTTCACAAGGCCCATAAAACAATTTCAATGATAACACATCATAGCTCATACATGGCTATGCCCAACATCTCATGATACCTGCATGGTTAGTACATATGATAACAATTATGTCAATTACATATCAGCACTATGCAATGTAATGGTAGCATCACTATTCCCTCATTAGGGTTAGGGTTTCCAAATTCATGTCAATTAGGGACACTCATCCCATTTACCCAAAATTAGGGTTATGATTTATCATCATATTGCCCAAGATTAGGGTTTCATGCACTGTAACCCAAAATTAGGGTTTCACATACCTTCACCTTATATTAGGGTTAGGGTTTCATATAGCATCACCCTAGATTAGGGTTACACCATTACCCTATATTAGGGTTCCATATAACATCATCCCATCTTAGGGTTTCACAACCCTTTACTCAAATTAGGGTTAGGGATTTCCCTTTTCATTTCAATTAGGATTTCTCAACCCATTATCCAAATTTAGGGTTAGGGTTTCTCATCTTTCTCGATTAGGGTTTCCATTCTCCATTAATTAAGATTTTCTAATTATCTCATTAATCCAAACCCTAAATTAATGCTTCCACATATCTTGGAGCACATAGCATTATTTAAGTATCAAATCATACTTATCATTGTTTCATGTACTTAGGAACACACAACATCATCATCATACCTTATTAGGTTGACTTAATCTCTCACTAAGTACATACACCTATGCTTATCATAGTGTATTGAATTTAATACTTTCATAAGAATCAAGTGATAATCACTTTAATTATACTAATTACCTAAGCACTTTAGAGGTACTTCCATTTGAAATCATCCTTGAGATACCCTTCAACCACTTATGGGGTTAGTAGTAATTACATGATTTGAACCAATTAGACCTTCAAACGGTCTTGGACCAATTGACCCTTCAAACGGTGTTGAGGTCACTTGACCTTCAAACGGTCTTGAAGACCGTTAGACCTTAAACGGTCTTGGTTCATTTGAATCTCCAAACGGTCTTGAACCTTTTGATCCTCCAAACAGTCTTGAGGTGCTTGACCTCCAAATGGTCTTGAGGTGCTTGACCTCCAAACGGTCTTGATCTCAAAATCTCTAAATGGTCTTCAGATCGTTAGACCTTAAACGGTATTGATCTCAATTATGCAAACGATCTTGATCTCAATTCTCCAAACGATCTTGCCCTAATTCCTTCAATCAGTTTTGAAACGTTTGATTTAAATATTATTAAACCCTAAATGGTTTGAGACCGTTTGAATTAAAAATTATTAAACCCTAAACGGTTTGAGACCGTTTACTCCTCAAATGATTTGAAGACTAAATGGTCAATTCAGCAATGAAACTGATTGGACTTAAAATTAGGGTTTCAACTTCAATCGATCCGGGGTTTGTAATCTAGGAACCGTCAAATGCTGAAACCTTTGGGACTAGATCAATTATAACAATTGGATTTACATCCGACCATAACACCACTTGACCTTAAATGGTCTTGAGACCATTTGGTCTCAGTCGGTCTTGAGACCGTTTAACCTCAAACGGTCTGGAGACCGTTTGGTCACCAAACGGTCTTGAGACCATTTGGTCACCAAAAGATGAAACCATTTGCTCAAGATTTTTATTGAGGTGTGTGCTAAGATGACATCATCATCTTCAAGCTTCAAACCTTCGAGATTTTCTGTGATCTTTGTGGTGATTTCAACAATTAATCAAAAGGAATTTCGGGAAAGAAAAAGGAATCAACATATGATGAAGAAATGAAATCAATAATGATGTTTAAGGGTTCAAGTTATATAAACCGCCTTAAAAGTTGAATCCAAGCTTCAAGATTCTCGTCTTTAATGGTGAATGAAGCTTTCTCAACTTCCCAAGGTCCGTCCTCAAGTCTTTGAGTGAAAAGAATGGCTAAGGTTGAAGATTGAATGGAGAAAAGAAGAAAATAAGCATTGAATTTCGATTTCCACCTTGAAATCAAGGTTGAAGATTATTAAGGGGCTCATCTACAAGGTGTGGTACGTCCTCCTATTTCTCCTAATCTCCTTGGTCATCGGCCAAAGCAAAGGGGGAAAGTAGATTGCAAAATAACCTTTCAAGTAGGGAGAAGATTGAATATATGTAATTGATTTTCTAGGAGAGAGAAAGTAGGGGGAAAATCCATCCATTTTCCTTGCCACATTCCCCCTCCCTTCCTTGCCACCAAATCCAACTCCCTTCATCCTCAATATCCTCTCATTTATCCTTGAACTAAAAGTAACCACTTTAAGCACCTTAATCATTATAATACTATTATCCATTTTTAGTGGACAATTCTTTTTAATTAACAAATGCAAGTGGATTTCTTCACCTACTTAGGATATTTGGGTGCAAATCAAGGCATTTGGACGTCCTTGCACTATAGGATTTCAACCAAAGCCTTTTTAGTTTATGGGCACTTCAATTAGTATATTTGTTTTTGCATTAAATTAAATTAGGGTTTCAATTATGCTTAAATCTTGATTATTTTAATATCAAGATTCTCTTTCCTCCAAAGAGATTCAAATGAGATGTCCCTCTAATTTTCTTGTATCTAATTGATAACAAGAAACATTAGGGACTCTCAAGAAGTGGTATTTTGCATATTGAACCCTAGGTTTTTGGGTAAATTGCACATTACACCAAAACTAGGTTTTAATGCTCAAACATTGCTTAATAAGCTCTTTCTTGGTTCTCAGGCTTGTGGTAGCCACATCTCTACATCATTTTCATTCTTATGATGCTTCAACACTTGATGAAAATTTTATCATGTAACATTTGCAAGTTAACCCCTCAACTTGGGTAATTTGTACTTTAGTTCAAAACGGGCAAAACATTGTTTTCAACATTATTCAAAAAGGACTAAAATTGAAGCATAAGTTCCTCTTGAGCCTTAATTACTTTTCAAAAGATAAAAGAAAGCATATAATTATCTTCCTCAAACAAAACATCTAGGGTTAAAGTAGTGTTCTGAAAAGAAGTAATCGGTGTACGGGCGGACATGGTACCGAATAGAGTATATACGGTATGCGGGAGTATATGCAGTTTTGGATTTTTTATAAATTTATTATATATTTACATAAATTTATATATTGACCATATATAATTTGATATATAAAGGGAACAATCATAACTAGGGATATAACAAAAAATGAAATTTCATTTGAAGCTGAGTAGAAAGCCTAACGGCTACATATTATACAAAAGAATAAGAAATGAAAAACTATATGTACATAGATATTTTCCTATTCTTTTCATTCCAGATAGAGTATATAAGAAAGAAAGCTGCACATTTAGCTTTCCTATTGAGGTGCAAATAGTATGGTTTCTAAACAGATACAAAAATAGAATCATGTATGTGTGTATAGTAGTTTTCCCCACTAACTATTTGATATCTAAGATGCTATTATTGAGACCATGAATTGATGTGCCATGTGCTTCACGTTATATTTTAGTTTTATAATATAACTAGATCATTTTAAATGGATGGAATCACCAATCTATAGGAACTATTTCAAGCACAAGTACAATGCATAACAGAACTTTTGGATAAATAGTTGGTGTACGGATACAAATTAGCTTGTCATTAGTCTATCAAGAAATAATTTACTTTGGTTAATGACAAGAATATAGATTAAACTTCTCATGTTCCATCAATAGGGTAATGACTAATGAGTATAAATTCCTCAGAATCAGACTATTCCAGGTGAACTTTGGCCAATTCATACATTGGTCTTTCATCCTACACGTATTCCAAGTTCCAACAATCCTTGAGAGACAAAGGTGTATGATATGCATCATGTCACTATCAGTGTGAAGTCGCGCCGGGTTCCTGGAGCTATGACGGATGATGAGTTCTTTGACCTATGCAATGAGAATGATACGGAGAGTGAAGGATACGAGGATGTCCTGACGGAGGATTAGAAGAAACAGTTGGAAGCTGCGTTGAATATTGGTACATCTGAGGTTACCGAAGATGGGAGGAACGAATTTGCTTGGCCTCGACATAGTTTTTATGAACAACATGATATTATCATCGAGGATGTTGGTGTTTGCAGCAACGGTGATGCCAAGTTAAATAAGAAAGGATGGTTTACTTGGGGGAAGAGAGGCAATGATCAGAAGCAGCAAGAAGGTTTAAAGAAGAACATCACTGCTCCTAGAGGCTCTCTTTGTGGGGATGAGAAGATGATCAGCCTGCTCGATGACTCTAATCCAAGGCTCCCAGCCAGGCCAGCGAGGCATTCCGTTGAGGGTGTGATTAGAACAAATGAAAGAAGGGGCAAGATACAGGGTGTGATTAGAACGTCTAGAAGATTTTTAAGAATCATAAGCAACAGGGTGTGCGGTAGCTCCTTATCCAATAGAGGGGAAACGGCTACTGAAGTACTGATTAACCCCAAAATAGAACAACTGCTTACCTGTGAGTCGTTGTCCAAGGTTGAAGAAGGCCCGACCAAGCTTGAGAGGCGCCGTAGTGCTTGAGGGAAGCCGTCGTCCAAGCAATCAAGGGAGAGGCGTCGTAGTGCTTGAGGGAGAGCCGGGAGAGCCGCCGCACTGCTTGAGGGAAGTCGGCGCACCTTTAGGACAACCGCCGCACGATTGGAGGGCAGCCGTCGCATGACTGGAGGGCAGCCACTGCCACCGTCTAGAAGTCCAGCAGCAAGGATTGCCGCAACTGTTAGGGTATCGGGGAGCGTTGCCTGCGGAAATAGCCTGCGCGATACACGCGAGGTTTATTTGGCCCGCCAGGGTATAAGAGCCCGAGAGTAGGAAATTAAAAAAATGATCCCTATTTGAAAAGTGCCAAATAGTCGGTCGCATATGCGGCATTTTTTCTGTTTAATCGGGCCGAGCCCGCTTGGATGGGCGATTCATGATATGCGCAGTGGCCCATTGACCGAACTGATTATTCAGTCGCATATGCGGCCGCACGGGCTGATTTCCTGAACACTAGGTTAAAGCATAACCTAGGTCAGGGATGTTACACATAGTGTATGCTTTAACAACATATCGTGCACAAGGTGTGGATCTCATGATCATAACATGCAAGAGGTACCTACTCATCACCAAATCATGCTAGTGGTGTGTTCTCCTCACCATATCAGGTTAGATGGGCCTCAACCCAATATCAGGTTGGGACCATGATGATGTCATCATCATCAACCTCTAGATTCTTGTTCTTACTATTCTAGATCATGGACAACAGTCCTAAGATACTTTTTGTACTCAAAGGATCATCAATTTATCAAAGGAATTCAAAATTGAAAGTAGATCAACAAGTTCAACCACATTGAAGGTGAATAATAACATAGTTGGGTTCAAGTTATATAACCCGCCTTATTAACAACTTCAAAGCTCCAAGCTCCAAAGCTTCACATTCCTAAGGTTGAAGATGAGATTATCCAAGGTCCAAGGCTCGTTCAAAACTCCTCAATCTACAAAGAATCACCATATAGTTAAGAACTTGGTGAAGAAGAAAAGAAAGGAATAGCTATAACTCGAGAATCATACTTCAACCAAGGTTGAAGATGACCATGGCCTTACCTTAACTTGGTGCTCAAGATCCCCTTGCTCCTTAAGCTACTATGCACTATATCTAAGAGGGTATGCACGATATCTCAAAGGAAGAGAGTTGTGGGGTTTGTAAACTTCCATAAGTGGGTGAAAGAAGAGGTATATATACTTGGGGTTCATGAGGAAGAGTGTATAAGAGGTGTCTTCACCATATGATACTAGGTGACACGTGGCCATGCATGGTTGACACATGTCCATGCATGCACACATGTATACCTTGATATGCAAAAGTCTAGAGGATAATCTAGAGATGATATTTTGGACATCCCTTATCTTGTTGGATAAGATATCTCATCTTTATCTCACAAGCTATGCAAACCGATACACTTTTTGTAAGGAACATCTAACTCATCATGGATCACCTCCTTGAGGTGCTTAGGCCATCATGGCTTTTGCTAAGAGTTCACAAAATGATATGGGATTCCCTCTATGGCTTCTTGGCCGATAGGCATTCCCATTTCAAGTCTACAACTCGATACAACTCAAGTAAGGACTTTCACATTCAATCCTTTCTTAGTCTTTTCATCACCAAGAGTACCATCACTCAAAGATGATTCAAACATGGTGTCACCTTCTTTCTCTCTCCTCTAAATGATACATAGAGGGAGTAGGGACACTCTAGAGGTGGTAATTTGCATATTAACCTTACCTTTTGGGTAAATTGCACTTTACACCCAGACTATCATATAATGCACAAATAGTTTGCAATTAATCTCACACTTGATAATAAACTTCACAAAGAGTCTTAATTACTTTTCAAAAGATTATAACAAGTTTGTAAATAACTTACTTAAGCAAAACTTCTAGGGTTAAGCCATAACCCAGGTCAGGGATGTTACACATGTAGGCTAAGCAAATCTAAAACATGAAAAGATAAACTAGACTAGACAATCTACTGAGTGGTAGATGGCACCCCACCTAGCTAAAGTCTACTTGACGTCATCTACACTTGAAGGCTCGCTTCAATTCCCTCTTGCTCCTCGATCTAGGGACATCTTATCCCACGACCATGCGAAACAAAGCAACAACATCAGTAAGCGGAACTATGCATGTTATAAGAACTGAAAAGTAACCATATATACTTGAACTGAAATAAACTTGACATGAGTTACCATTAAGAATTATCATTACACTTAAGCTTTCATAAAATCAATGAATTCAGAAACATTACTATATGTGTTCTCTCCATCACTACCCACGTGGGGCACATCATGCTCGGAAAGCCCATCATTGCTAGGAAGCCCATAATGACCATAAAGGTCCATCATTGCGAGAAACATATAATAAGTTACTTAATTTTCTTATCTTCATCATTAACATCATTGTTATTATCCTGCCATCAATGTAAATGGTCCTCATTCAATAATGCACCAAAGTGCTCATCAGGTCGGTTAAGGCTCATCTTAGTTGTACCAAAGTGCTCATTGATGCCATAAAAACAAAATAACATAAGGAGGAGAAATTTACAACTTAAGTGCATTATCTTAATCATCATGGGATTTCTCCCTCTTAATCTTGATATTAACATTACATGAGTTACATGACTCTTTCTTCAATGTCTTAATCATTACTTGATCATAGCATTAAATTAATGAGCATAAGTGATAAACATAAGACTTTATGATTATATCAAACAACATGCAATAATATGATATGAGGCATCATCATTATATTAATTTCATTCATGAACCTAGAATTCAAAACATAAATCTTAAATCATACATAACATGCAATTCATTCAAAATACATATGCATAGTGGCATGACACGCGTACCTGGAGCAAGGCAACACCTAATCTCGTCTTCCAGGTCTTTAACAAATCCTACGTTCTTGAAATTACATGATTTATACCATTTATCACTTTAAACACCATCCTAAACCCTAATATGAGTCTTCTAGGAAAACATGGTCAAACACTCTTTAATTAGGGTTTGAAAACCTAAAAATCGCGTTCCTCATTGAAAAACCTTTCCAAAACATATTTTCTCATATTTTTCTTATAAATGGTTGATTTACTATCAATTTTAGAAGTACTAACCAGTAGAAAACCTCCAAAAAGCCACGTATATAAGCACATAATCCAGTGGATAATTGGACCCCGTTCCTAGGTGGCCCAGTCACAGCCAGACACGTGGTTTGGGCCTGCTCAAACCAAGCAGTTAGGAGCTCGTGCGATTGAAGAGAGGTCGGCAATCAAAATACCAAAATTACCCATGGCGACATGTTACCTAAAATTTGTACTTGAGGAAATCAAGCGGTCGGGTTGTTCTCACTTTGTCCAGCACATAATAACTAGAAGACCATAAGGAATCCTTGATTCCAAAACTCGATTCCTACACTCATACATAAAAGTCAAGGCTTCAGCCTTCCTCGCCAATGCCTGACGAACTCAGGGAGCCTGACATCAGGTTCTCTGGTGACCGGAAGCACTACTACAGAAATGGCTTATAACGTCACTTTTACAGACGTCGGTTGAATAAATATACTGACACCTAAACTATACAACGTCGGTTGATTATATAAACTGACATCCAATCTATGAAGGGCGACCAGACACGGGTACCGCTTTTATTCAGTGTCGGTTACGTAATAAAAAACCGACGCCTAAAATTAACTGCCAAATCCAAAATTTCTAGCGAAAAAAATTACCTCCAAAATTTGACATATGGCGTCGGTTGATAAATAATAAACCGACGACTAAAGGTTATTCGTGAGACAGAAATTGGGCACATTTTGGTCGTCGGTTTTACTACAATTACCGACGCGTATGAGTTTTCCCGCGCTGTCCGCGGGGATTTTTTCACTCCCTTTAAGCGTCGGTTGTAAGCATAAACCGACGACCATGGTCATTAATCAAAAACAATTTTTTTAATCGGCATATGTATATAGATATCGGTTGTTTTGTAGTTAAAACCGATGACTATAATTAAGTATTGGTGTTGGTGTTTGTGCAGAACCGACACTGTTAGTTTTAGGTGTCGGTGGTTTTGAATAACCGACGCCTATGGTACAGTTAATAGCCCCGCACGAAGCCGACTGTCACGTTCCCCTTTCTCTGTTTCATCCCCGCAAAAATAGGCCTGGCGATTTGCTCGCTTTTCCGCCCGTCTGCCGCCCGCCGCTGCTCCGTGCTCGCGCCTCCGCTGCTCCGTGCTCCGCCGACACGCCGTTCCCTGCACTCCGTGCTCGCGCCGCTGCTCCGTGGTACCGACACCGCCGGTCTCCCTCTCTTCTCATCGGCCCTCTGTGCTCGCCGGCGCTCTATGCTCGTAGGCCCTCTCCGTCTCTGGTCTCTGGTCACCGGCGCTCCGTGCTCGTCGGCCCTCCGTGCTGGTCAAGGTACTGCCTTCTTCCTCCTTCCTTCCTCCGCCTAGGCGGCTGCTTGGGCGGTGCCAAGGCACGCCTGCTGTTGCTGGGTGTTTTTTTTTAAAGTTATTTAATTATTGGTAACTTGATAAGTAACTCATATTCATTGATGTTGAAGTAAGTTAGGAAGCCAGTTTGTTGACAGTGATATCTGATTATCCATCTGACTTTTGGTTCTTCATCCTATTCATCATGGTGGCATTGCCTCTTACTGTTGTCAACTAGGGGAAGTAACATTTGTCTGCAATGTAACTTATCAAAACATGTAGAATAAGTAACTGAAGAACTGGGAGTAGGAACATGTATAATGGGTACATCACAATGGTGAAAATTTAGCTCAAATGAGTGAATTGCTTGATTTTTTTGAAAGCTCTAGTTATACTTCTTATATTTATCACTATAGGTACTTTCCCCTATATCATTCAGATTAAAATATCCCTGCCTAGACTGTGCTTACTCTATGCATGTTTCATGTTTGGTACACGAATGAAACAACAGTATATTAATAAAAAAAATGATTATGTCTTTGTTAGAAAAACCTTGGCTATGACTCCTATGGATGATATTTAGCATCATGCATATTAGATATTTGAGTCATATCAGTCACATGATTAAGATTAACTTTCAATAATGCAGATCAAGTAAGTTATCAGGTAGTTGGGCTCGCCAGCAAGTTTTTGATGTTTTCTCAATGTCAAGTTGATTATGCATGCCTTTCACGATAAAACTGGACATTCCATACTAATGAATAGTTTAACTATGAAATTGGTAACTTGTTTCATTGTTGAGTATATTGAGAATCCTAATCACCTTTCTTGCTTAATGATGAACTGTAATGCACACATGTGACATGCTTGGAATGTAAATGATGAACTTTTCCCTAAATTGCCAATCATATCATGCTTTTAAAGACATCAATAATCACCCTAACTTGAAGAACTAGGATTTTAGGTATAAGAATGACAACCATGTATTTGTTGGCCTAGAAACCCGTCTAAGATTTACTCATTAGGAGTAAATCTTAGATAGTCCCCGGTTTGGGACTGTTCTTGAACACCTGATCTCACTTAGGATGTAAGTGTATAATGTGTATTGGGTTTTCAAGAAAATTTCGGCAGCATTTCCCTGTTTGTTCTCTAAGTACATATGTACTTGGAGAACAGCGGGGAAATGCTGCCGAAATTTTCTTGAAAACCCAATACACATTATACACTTACTAGTGAGATTAGGTGTTCAAGAATGGGATAGGTGGTACACATTTATTATATATAAGAATGACAACACATGTATTTGTTGGCCTAGAAACCCGTCCAAGATTTACTCATTAGGAGTAAATCTTGGATAGTCCCCGGTTTGGGACTGTTCTTGAACACCTAATCTCACTTAGGATGTAAGTGTATAATGTGTAATGGGTTTTTGAGTGGTAGCATTTCCCCGTTTGTTCTCTAAGTACATATGTACTTAGAGAACAGCAGGGAAATGCTGCCGAAATTTTCTCGAAAACCCAATACACATTATACACTTACTAGTGAGATTAGGTGTTCAAGAATGGGATAGGTGGTACACATTTATTATATATAAGAATGACAACACATGTATTTGTTGGCCTAAAGTTTTAACCATGCAAAAACTCTAATCTGTTAACCTTAGACCCTAATCTTGTTGTAATGTATACTTGATTTCTCTTTGATCATAGAATGGATAGATCATAGATGTCCATTCGCAATCGCTGCACCCCAGAGTTTATTTATGGTCTTGACCAGTTTATTAGATTTTCCGAGGAACATAGGAAACAACCTGGAGATAGGTTCTACGGTCCATGTAGGCATTGCGGTAACAACTTGAAAGTCAACACTGGTGACGAAATCAAAAGTCATGTCATGTGCAATGGGATTATACAAGGCTATACATAATGGCACTGGCATGGAGAGATTTCAAACCCGAAACCAGTGGATGTCGATAACAGTGCTTGTGTGGAAGAAGAAATTGTCTACGATGACGTAGATGTGAATGAACCAGTTCCAGTAGACATCATTGATGCGATGATGGATAGTTGTGGGGTAGAGCACACCAATCCACCTCCCATGTTTAGAAACATTGTGCATGATGCTGAGATACCGTTATACACAAGTTGTAAGTTTACGAAGCTTAGCACTGTGTTGAGATTGTATAAGCTGAAAGCTAACAATAGATGGAGCGACAAAAGCTTCACGTCATTGTTCTCTTTGTTGAAAGAAATGCTTCCTGAAGGAAACGAGCTGCCAATCTCAACATACCAGGTAAAGAAATTGTTGTGCCCAATAGGAATGGATGCCAAGAAGATACACGCATGCCCGAATGATTGTGTATTATTTCAAAAGGACTATGTGGATTTGAAAGATTGTCCAAAATGTGGTGCGTCACGGTATAAATTGACGACTTCGGGTGTTACACCCCGATCTCACAATTTCCTCAAATCATGAGATTAGGGCGTAAGAAAGGACTTATAATTAACACAAAGATCACTCTTAACTTTTTCTTTTCTTTTAATCTCTTATTTCATCGCATTGAACCACAAAACATCTTAACAAAGAATATGAACATTTTCATTACTAATCAAACTTTAAAAGTAAGGATACATGTATAAACATTCATGATGCCTCTCACACATTATGCACATGAAACTTGTTAATTAGCATACATATTAAAGAGGAACAAATTTACACATTGTAATTACAACTCTCTCTCTTATCTCTTACTGAGGACCTAGAGTGACAAGGACCGACTGACTCAACTAATCTCATACTTGACTCCTGTGGCAGATCTACTCTGACGCTCTGATCATCTTCAAGTCCACGCGGTTAACCCTAAAATGTTTGAGTAGAGGGGTGAGCCTACTCGCTCAGTGAATGAATACTTCATGGAAACAGACTAATGCACTAATGTGATTGTAGATATAATTTGATTAAACGATATGAAATTTATCAACAATAAATACTACACTGAGCAGTTCTAAAACAATAATATTGAAATAGCACATTTCTAAACATCATCAGGTATTTCAAGTAATTAAACAGTTATATAAATTTACTGTGATCCTATATGATTATTTATTCATTTATTATTATGCCCTAAATATATGCAGTGTACTCTGCATATAAGGATCCGCAACAAGTTCATGCTACGGCCCCACCGTACAAGACTTAGCGACACACCCGGGGAATGCTAAGTCTGACTGCTGTCCTGGTCTGCTACAGGACTCCCAGGCTCACACGGCCTCACTGCACTCTCAAAGAGTGTATTCTAGACTCCTCCTTTAACCTGAGTACACCGGCGGAGAGTCACAGGGTTACCTTCGTGATGCTTGACGAATGATGTTAGATAACTGTGTTTTCTTTTCTTACCAGTGCCACCGTGACACACGCACGGATTATTGTTGAACACTGCTTTTCTGCCCTCGTGCCACCGTGACACACGCACGGATTATTGTTGAACACGAGTCACCGACCATCTAGACACACGCTAGGTAGGTCGTTTCACCCCAAGGTGCAGACCTCACGAGGGGTTCTACGGCGTTAGGGCACTTAGGTCTATACTTGATTAACAATAAACAATTTAACAGAAATATCACATAGCAACGTCAAAACTCAGGTATTCAACATATATCATATCTCAGTAACATCCCTTTCTAGGGCATGTCATATCTCATCACCTGCAATTTACGAGATATATATTGAAATATAAGAAGTCCTGCAGTATGTAGATGTCATTTCAGAGAGAACTAGCATATAAAGTTAAATGCACTAGAAACATACAATTCAACAGTTAAGCATCACCACATCTCATATCGAGACCTTTCATATTACCATAGCATGATTCATTGAACACCCTATCCTTAGGGTTTCATTTGCCTTATTCATTCATCACATGCCAACACCCTACTCTTAGGGTTTCATTTGCCTCATTCACTTGTCTCATGGCTCTTATCATGATCTCATAAGATATAAGCATTCACTAAATAAAGACTGTTTCCAACAAATCTTGTATAATCAATATAGATATGAAATCATGGAAACTTAACTAAATTTCTCAATTAGGTTAAACCCTAATTACATCATTTGATATAAATCCGTAAAGAAATCTCACTAGGAAGGGTTGCATATGTTTCTGATATGAATCTACCATTTAGGAATCATTTAAAACAGAGGAGGAATCCATATCATATCAATTTACAATAACTCAAATCAAACGGACATTTCAAGATTTTGAATTCACATGCTAAGCATTTAGGGATTTGGATGTTGTAATCAAATTCGTGCATTAGAATGTTTGAAGGAAGAACCCACTCACCCCAAGGTGTGAAAACACCTCAAAACCGCAGCTCAACTCAGGGAATCTCGAACTCACATCAAATCCCTAGCAAATCTCCCAATTCTTCTTCCATTCAACTCGGGAACCTTGAAAAAGAGGAATTATGAAGAAAGGGTGAGAAAAGAGGGAATTTCGACATCCTCTTGGATCAAATCAGAGTATGGACGGAATCTTGACATAAGAGAGAAGATTCACCATAAAAGTCTATGCAAGGAATCCGAACTTACTTGATTTCATCCTTCCTGGAATCGCAAAACCCTAATTCAGCAATTCCCCCACTTTCTCCACTCAAGCCCTAATTCTCCCTCTCTCTCTAGGAGCTCGTTTCTCTGGAGTGAATGACGAGAAATGAGAGCTGCTAGTGTGTGTGGTCGTTCATATAAGTCCATTGAGCTGCTTGGGTCAATTGCATATTGACCCAACACTTAACTTTAATTATATAGGCTGAATATTCAGTTATACAAAAGTTACTGTAATTCACTTATTTCAGAGATCAAACATTCTCCAACAATTATGGGAATTTAGCACGTTGTTAATAATTGTTCTATAAGGCTTCAGTTAAAATTTGGGATCATTTGGAGTTACCAATAAATAATTAAAAATAGAACAGTGCACTGCTATATTGCAGTCTGCAGAATATATTCGGCCGAGTTTGTCCTGCACAAACTCGACCGACACCCTTACTGTAGGGATTCAAAAGTCATCCAAAAATTACGCCAATTTAACAGAGTGTCTAAAATTGTATTTATCAAATACTGTTAAAATTTGAGATTAATTGGATATACCAATAAAAAGATAAAATTCAATTACCACACTGCTGTAAAATTCTGGAAATGTGATCGGTCGAGTTTGAAACTCGGCCGACAAACAGGTCAGAGCATTCTTCAAAAATTCTGATATTTTCCAATGTTGTTCACATTTTATATATCTAAATCATATCCAAATTTGAAGTAAATCAGAGTTACACATAAAATACTAAAAATCATTTAGTGAGACATTCTACTTATCAAATTCTGTATTCAAGCATTATCAAAACCCTATTTTTGGGCCGATTAGGGTTTATGTTTCTCAAACCCTAATTCTCAAGACAAAAGAACATTTAGACTTCTTATCATAGTTAAAACATCCTAATTGTGTTATCGTCATTAATTAGATTTCAAGAATGATTATTCTAATTAATCTTTGCAATTGTCTAGGTAAACCCTAGTTTACCAATTAAGCTCAGATGGGGTCGTAACAACTCTCCCTCCCTTAGAATGTTTCGTCCTCGAAACATAAACCTACAAGAAAGATACATTCAAGGTTATTCTAAGCTTCTAAATCCTTCCATGTCATTATACTCTTGTATTTCATACCTGAATGTAGTTTTCAACATTAGATCTTTTAATTCTTTACTAAATCACAACATATTTCAAATAGTTCTCAATGATATCAAGCAAATTCTTTATGCCACAGACAAATATAAAATGCAAAGATAAACTACCACGCTTTCGCTGCGCAACTCTGATACTCTGATACAACTATCCCAACTTTTTCCGCTCAGAGAGTTCTATTGTTCTGTATCACCTTTAAGTGACAAAAGCAAGTTCACCATGTTGTTTTAAACTTTAATCAAGTGCTATTCAAATAGCAAAACAGTCTTGAATTAAAAGACTAGATTCAACAATCAATTGCACAATACTACTCTTGGCATCCCCATTGGGTCATAGATGCATGAGGTGAAGCATTACCACCTCATTCCATACTATCATGTTTCGATCCTGGGACCTATGGGTTATGGGCCCACACACAATTCAAAGTGTAACCATCGTATAATATCATTTTAGGGTTTCAACAACAGTAATAAGGTAATCCACAATTGTATCAGTCATTCAAGCATTAATCATACACAATTACCATCACTCAGTTATATTAGAGCTAGGTATAACAAGCTACACCTCATTAGGGTTACTTGTCCAAACAATCTAATTATCATCCCTTTCTATTAATATGGGTGAATAAGTATGACTACCTTGTTCAGGGTACCTCTCCATATGTTCTGACATCATCCAAACCGTATCACCAGATGACCCTACCAAGGTAGTTATTCACCATGTATGATTCATTTTCTCTTATCATTTCATTCCCACCTTGCTCTTATTAAGGAATA
Organism: Alisma plantago-aquatica; assembly: GCA_963693085.1. NCBI lineage: Eukaryota > Viridiplantae > Streptophyta > Magnoliopsida > Alismatales > Alismataceae > Alisma > Alisma plantago-aquatica. The sequence continues at coordinate 257,563,996 of OY856412.1, forward strand.
TATGAAAGAGAAGATGATTTTAAGACTTGGAATTCTTGTATTCAAACATTCCCTTAATACATTCTCGTATGTAGATTTACTTAGTCATTAACAGAGATATTTGATTAATTAGCACTTGCTTGAATTTCACAACCTCTTTATTTTATAACTGCTCCATCATATTTCAAACCCTTTCTTACATTTCATAGTCCTCTTTCCCTATACTACTCTTTAACCTGTCATCTTTAATTCAAATTTTTTTTTCTCTTATGACCATGTTGCTTATTCATATGTGTGGTCATGTATACCATGTTGCACATATTTTCCTCCTTTATCTTTATACTATTGTGAAGTTAACGTTCTAAATTACTAGTCCTTCTATTAGCTTTTCCTCATGTTGAATACATTACATATTCTTCATTTTTACATCAAGTGGATCATGCATGGGTCAAACATAGTTTCTGTTTCAATCAAGTTTTTCTTTTCTGAATACAGTCCACCTTGGTATGACTTATTCATTCGTTAAACTACACCTATGTCCTTTGCTTAGAAACTAGTTTGTTGTTCTAGTCTTATGAATTACATGTTCATACGATTCTCTTTACCTTTACTCCTTTAAAGACTCTTTACTTCTATGGACCTATTGAATGTTCAACCCTATTCTTCTACTTAGCCTTTGCTTTAGGGTTCATAAAAGCATTATACTCTATTCTATGATTCATTCTTCATGATTGATTCTTGTTATCTTGAACCATACATACTTACATTTCACATATCTCTTCTATATTTCACATGTATAGTTCATGTAATATTAATCAATAAACTGATTATGAACTTCTTATCATGTTCTATTATTCCCAATTAAGGGTTTCACATTTGAGACCCCAAAGTTGAACCTCAGATATCAGTTTCAACTAATTCTTAATTTTTCTGATCTTACCCATATATTTCAACGTCTTACTGTATGTACATTCTTACTCTGATGTGGGTCTAATTATTCCAATTCTATTATTATTATGCTATTGATAGGATTCATTAGATCCTAATAACGCATCCTACCAACCGGACCAGGCCAAACCTGAAATCCTGAAGCCAGGAACTACAAAGGATTACATTCTTCCTGAACTGCCACTCACAGCTCAGAAACTCGGCCGATCACTCTGGAACTCGGCCGATCACCTTCCAGATTTTGAAACTCGGCCGACCAACTTCGGCCGATCAGCAGGAAACTCGGCCGATCCTCTGGAGAACTCGGCCGATCGAAACACTACTTGTTTACCTACAAAGAAACTCGGCCGATTCAAGACCAAACTCGGCCGACCAAAACGCTGTTTGAAATCCTAGACAAGGAACTCGGCCGACCAAAACACAAACTCGGCCAAACCGCGCACAGACTGAAAACCTAAACGGACCTGCTGATGTCAATTTCACTCGAATTAGCGGGCAAAACCATAGAAACAAAAGCTCATTTCAAGATGATTTCTAATCTACATGTTACAAAGAATGAAATCAATAAATGCAACAACTGCATAGTGTGCAACAAATATTAAAGACCCATATTTCAAAGTATTGAATATTTCAATTTCAAACATATAAGAGCATTTCTATACATTTCCAACAAAAACAACATTATGAAATGTAAGTTCTATCTCCTTTTACATTTATGCTCTTAATTCTTGTTTTCTTTTCTCGTTTTCTAACCCTAACATTTCTAGGTTTCATCTCTAGCCCATTCTTCCACTGTATACCTGGCCAGGGTATACGTGAGAGAATAGATAGAGTAGCTTGTACTGGTTGATCCAAGTACTCAGATATCGGGCCAGGATATCCAAATACTCAAATCCCCAAAGCTAACATCAAACATCTCCTATCTGCCACACTTAGGACTCTAACTTACTAACTTAATGGTCCTTGACAACTCACCCTAAGCTCTGATACCAAGCTGTTACACCCCGATCTCACAATTTCCTCAAATCATGAGATTAGGGCGTAAGAAAGGACTTATAATTAACACAAAGATCACTCTTAACTTTTTCTTTTCTTTTAATCTCTTATTTCATCGCATTGAACCACAAAACATCTTAACAAAGAATATGAACATTTTCATTACTAATCAAACTTTAAAAGTAAGGATACATGTATAAACATTCATGATGCCTCTCACACATTATGCACATGAAACTTGTTAATTAGCATACATATTAAAGAGGAACAAATTTACACATTGTAATTACAACTCTCTCTCTTATCTCTTACTGAGGACCTAGAGTGACAAGGACCGACTGACTCAACTAATCTCATACTTGACTCCTGTGGCAGATCTACTCTGACGCTCTGATCATCTTCAAGTCCACGCGGTTAACCCTAAAATGTTTGAGTAGAGGGGTGAGCCTACTCGCTCAGTGAATGAATACTTCATGGAAACAGACTAATGCACTAATGTGATTGTAGATATAATTTGATTAAACGATATGAAATTTATCAACAATAAATACTACACTGAGCAGTTCTAAAACAATAATATTGAAATAGCACATTTCTAAACATCATCAGGTATTTCAAGTAATTAAACAGTTATATAAATTTACTGTGATCCTATATGATTATTTATTCATTTATTATTATGCCCTAAATATATGCAGTGTACTCTGCATATAAGGATCCGCAACAAGTTCATGCTACGGCCCCACCGTACAAGACTTAGCGACACACCCGGGGAATGCTAAGTCTGACTGCTGTCCTGGTCTGCTACAGGACTCCCAGGCTCACACGGCCTCACTGCACTCTCAAAGAGTGTATTCTAGACTCCTCCTTTAACCTGAGTACACCGGCGGAGAGTCACAGGGTTACCTTCGTGATGCTTGACGAATGATGTTAGATAACCGTGTTTTCTTTTCTTACCAGTGCCACCGTGACACACGCACGGATTATTGTTGAACACTGCTTTTCTGCCCTCGTGCCACCGTGACACACGCACGGATTATTGTTGAACACGAGTCACCGACCATCTAGACACACGCTAGGTAGGTCGTTTCACCCCAAGGTGCAGACCTCACGAGGGGTTCTACGGCGTTAGGGCACTTAGGTCTATACTTGATTAACAATAAACAATTTAACAGAAATATCACATAGCAACGTCAAAACTCAGGTATTCAACATATATCATATCTCAGTAACATCCCTTTCTAGGGCATGTCATATCTCATCACCTGCAATTTACGAGATATATATTGAAATATAAGAAGTCCTGCAGTATGTAGATGTCATTTCAGAGAGAACTAGCATATAAAGTTAAATGCACTAGAAACATACAATTCAACAGTTAAGCATCACCACATCTCATATCGAGACCTTTCATATTACCATAGCATGATTCATTGAACACCCTATCCTTAGGGTTTCATTTGCCTTATTCATTCATCACATGCCAACACCCTACTCTTAGGGTTTCATTTGCCTCATTCACTTGTCTCATGGCTCTTATCATGATCTCATAAGATATAAGCATTCACTAAATAAAGACTGTTTCCAACAAATCTTGTATAATCAATATAGATATGAAATCATGGAAACTTAACTAAATTTCTCAATTAGGTTAAACCCTAATTACATCATTTGATATAAATCCGTAAAGAAATCTCACTAGGAAGGGTTGCATATGTTTCTGATATGAATCTACCATTTAGGAATCATTTAAAACAGAGGAGGAATCCATATCATATCAATTTACAATAACTCAAATCAAACGGACATTTCAAGATTTTGAATTCACATGCTAAGCATTTAGGGATTTGGATGTTGTAATCAAATTCGTGCATTAGAATGTTTGAAGGAAGAACCCACTCACCCCAAGGTGTGAAAACACCTCAAAACCGCAGCTCAACTCAGGGAATCTCGAACTCACATCAAATCCCTAGCAAATCTCCCAATTCTTCTTCCATTCAACTCGGGAACCTTGAAAAAGAGGAATTATGAAGAAAGGGTGAGAAAAGAGGGAATTTCGACATCCTCTTGGATCAAATCAGAGTATGGACGGAATCTTGACATAAGAGAGAAGATTCACCATAAAAGTCTATGCAAGGAATCCGAACTTACTTGATTTCATCCTTCCTGGAATCGCAAAACCCTAATTCAGCAATTCCCCCACTTTCTCCACTCAAGCCCTAATTCTCCCTCTCTCTCTAGGAGCTCGTTTCTCTGGAGTGAATGACGAGAAATGAGAGCTGCTAGTGTGTGTGGTCGTTCATATAAGTCCATTGAGCTGCTTGGGTCAATTGCATATTGACCCAACACTTAACTTTAATTATATAGGCTGAATATTCAGTTATACAAAAGTTACTGTAATTCGCTTATTTCAGAGATCAAACATTCTCCAACAATTATGGGAATTTAGCACGTTGTTAATAATTGTTCTATAAGGCTTAAGTTAAAATTTGGGATCATTTGGAGTTACCAATAAATAATTAAAAATAGAACAGTGCACTGCTATATTGCAGTCTGCAGAATATATTCGGCCGAGTTTGTCCTGCACAAACTCGACCGACACCCTTACTGTAGGGATTCAAAAGTCATCCAAAAATTACGCCAATTTAACAGAGTGTCTAAAATTGTATTTATCAAATACTGTTAAAATTTGAGATTAATTGGATATACCAATAAAAAGATAAAATTCAATTACCACACTGCTGTAAAATTCTGGAAATGTGATCGGTCGAGTTTGAAACTCGGCCGACAAACAGGTCAGAGCATTCTTCAAAAATTCTGATATTTTCCAATGTTGTTCACATTTTATATATCTAAATCATATCCAAATTTGAAGTAAATCAGAGTTACACATAAAATACTAAAAATCATTTAGTGAGACATTCTACTTATCAAATTCTGTATTCAAGCATTATCAAAACCCTATTTTTGGGCCGATTAGGGTTTATGTTTCTCAAACCCTAATTCTCAAGACAAAAGAACATTTAGACTTCTTATCATAGTTAAAACATCCTAATTGTGTTATCGTCATTAATTAGATTTCAAGAATGATTATTCTAATTAATCTTTGCAATTGTCTAGGTAAACCCTAGTTTACCAATTAAGCTCAGATGGGGTCGTAACAACTCTCCCTCCCTTAGAATGTTTCGTCCTCGAAACATAAACCTACAAGAAAGATACATTCAAGGTTATTCTAAGCTTCTAAATCCTTCCATGTCATTATACTCTTGTATTTCATACCTGAATGTAGTTTTCAACATTAGATTTTTTAATTCTTTACTAAATCACAACATATTTCAAATAGTTCTCAATGATATCAAGCAAATTCTTTATGCCACAGACAAATATAAAATGCAAAGATAAACTACCACGCTTTCGCTGTGCAACTCTGATACTCTGATACAACTATCCCAACTTTTTCCGCTCAGAGAGTTCTATTGTTCTGTATCACCTTTAAGTGACAAAAGCAAGTTCACCATGTTGTTTTAAACTTTAATCAAGTGCTATTCAAATAGCAAAACAGTCTTGAATTAAAAGACTAGATTCAACAATCAATTGCACAATACTACTCTTGGCATCCCCATTGGGTCATAGATGCATGAGGTGAAGCATTACCACCTCATTCCATACTATCATGTTTCGATCCTGGGACCTATGGGTTATGGGCCCACACACAATTCAAAGTGTAACCATCGTATAATATCATTTTAGGGTTTCAACAACAGTAATAAGGTAATCCACAATTGTATCAGTCATTCAAGAATTAATCATACACAATTACCATCACTCAGTTATATTAGAGCTAGGTATAACAAGCTACACCTCATTAGGGTTACTTGTCCAAACAATCTAATTATCATCCCTTTCTATTAATATGGGTGAATAAGTATGACTACCTTGTTCAGGGTACCTCTCCATATGTTCTTGATATTAACATGACAATGGGCGTCTCATTTGTACCTCTTTGAAGGAGAGAGAATCTTGATATTAAAATAATCAAGATTTAAGCATAATTGAAATTTGAATTCAATTTAATGCAAAAATAAATATATTAATTGAAGTGTCCTTCAACCAAAATTGTGTTGGTTGAAAATCCATATAAATGGACGTACTTGTGCCTTGCAAAGGCAAAGGAAATATCTACGTGAGTGGAGAACCCACTCACATTAAGAAAATAAAAAGAAATATCCACTAACTTATGGATATTATTATTATAAGGGTTAAGGTGCTTAATTTTCTTTTTCTTAAAAAACATGGATAATTGAGAGGAATAAGAGGCAAAGGAGATAGACTCATAACCAAGTAAGGGAAGGGAGCAAGTGACAAGGAAATGGTGGAGATAATTCCTACTTTATCTCTCTTAAATAAATTTTCAATAAAATTCATATATATGCTCCTTTATCCATGAGTTGAAAGGGTAATTTCGAAACCACTTTCACTTCTTGCTTGAAAAAACGATCAAGGGAGATTGGAGAAATAGGAGGACGACCCCCAACCTGTTGGTAAGCTTCTTGACCTCCGTTCACCTTGATTCCATAGTGGAAATCGAAAATCAATGCATGATTTCTTCTTATCTCCATTCCATCTTCAATTCTAGCCATTCCTTTTCACTCAAAGCTTAAGGACGAGCTTGGGATAGTGCAAGGTGTTGCTTTCACCATTAAATACGTGGAGGTTGAAGCTTTGAAGCTCAATTGAAGGTGGGTTATATAACTTGAACCCTTGAACTTTGTTATTGATTCCATATCTTTATCAATTGTTGATCCTTTCTTCATTCTCGAAATTTTATTTGATTGATTGATGCAATCACCATGAAATTCACAGCAAGCTTAGTGGTTTTATAGCTTGATGATGATAACATCATCATAAGTACACACCTCCACAAATATCTATTGCAAACGGTTTCATATTTTTTTGGTCCAATCGGTTTCACCAAACCGTTTGGAGACCAAACAGTTTGCAAACCGTTTGGAGGTTTGGGTTCCAAACCATTTGGAGTGGTTGACCAAATGGAGGGGGTTGACCTTTTGAAGGGGGGTTTCTGATGTGTTGAATAATGATCTAATAGATTTAATTGATTGGTTTCTAAAGGTTCCATGATTGGATAATCTACCAATTGCAAACCCTAATCGGGTTGAGTGCTGAAATTCTCAATTGATTGGTTTAATTTTTGGGTTGACTAACCCAAATGGTCTCAAGACCGTTTAGAGGTCACCCAAACGGTCTCAAGACCATTTGGAGGTCAACCAAGACCGTTTGGAAGTCGATGATGAAGCATGATTAGATGGTTGAAGATCTAGTGATATCAACTTGAAATACAATCAATAGCTCAATTGATGATTGATTCAATGATCCAAACCCTAATTGAATTTCATAGATTTCAATGATGGTTTGAGTCAAACGGTCTCAAGACCATTTGGAGGTCACCCAAACGACCTCAAGACTGTTTGAGATCAGGTCATGACATAGCTAAGTGGTGATTCAATGATTTCAATTGAATTAGTTCCACAATGTCAAACATTGAGGGTTCCTCGATTTCAAAACCCTAATTGATGGGTTCTTGATTATAAAACCTAGTTCAATTGGGTTCAAAACCCTAATTGAAGGTCCAATTGAAGGGTGATTCAATGGTTCAATTGAAGAATAAATCATTAGTTCAATTGATAGATGGTTCAATGATAGAAACCCTGAATTGATAAAGTGATGGAAGACCTTTTTAGTCCATTCGGTTTTGAGAGAGTTTGGACCAAACGGTCTTAAGACCATTTGAGTCCAAATGGTCTCAATACCGTTTGGGATCAAACGAAACGGTCTCAAACCGTTTGGAGACCCAAGTGGTTTCAAGTGTGAATTGTCCATACGGTTTCATTATTGTTTTGCTTAAACGGTTTCAAACCATTCAAGGTCTGAGTGAACAAGATCGTTTGGGATCTAAGTGACCAAGACCATTTGAGGTTCAATTGGTCAAACCATTTGGACACCTAATATGATTAAAGGTCAATTATCTACTTGATTATTAATGATGTAGACCAAAGGTGATTATAAAGGTTAACCCTAACTGTGTGTACTTAAATGGAGAGCTGACCTAGATCAATCTTGAACTACTTAACATCCTAGAGAGGATGAGAGAGAGAGAGATAGGAATGTTTACATAATTAAGCCCTAATTCTCTCATTATGAATAAAATATGTAATTAGGGTTTGATCCATAATAATTAGATCATGAAACCCTCATTGAAAAGATTAATGAGCCCTGACCCTAATTTAGGGCAAAGCTATGTGAAACCCTAATTGAGGGAGATGTCAAGTGAAATCCTAATTTCAGGTAATACTATATGAAAACCCTGATATAGAAGGATGTTATGTGAAACTCTAATGAAGAGTGATATTATGTGAAATCCATATATATGGGAGATGCTATGTGAACCTTAATCTATAAATATGGAAAATCCTATTTCTAATAATGGAGTAGTGATTAATATATTGACAAATGTAACACCTAAAGAGGTTGATAATGGATATCCTTATATCAATAGTTGCTAACTCAAAGATGAGTCCATATCATTGGCAATGGTTGTATATTCTAAATAAGTGACTTATGACCAATACATGTCATGATAAATGTGATGAACTGGTGCATAAAGTATTAGGATGGGTAATACCCTAATACAAGCTAAGTGGATGAACTCAAGTAAGATAAAGGTGATGAGGGAAGTGATACATCAAGATATGATAGATATCACATCCAGTACCTCAAGACTAATATACCTTGATGTGTTTTTAAATCCAATATACTTGGATGAGTGACACATGAAGTGTGTCATGTCAATTGTTACATTGAGATGTAATGCACTTTGATAAGTATAGGATAACATGCCTTATGAAAAGGTTAATCCAAATCAATAAACTATGATGCAATCATATTCTGGTAAGGATGAGAGAGAAACTCATACTTTGTGTTGATAATTCATTTAATGATGAATGATGAGAATAAATAAGTATGATTGAATACTTATGTTATCAATATTGGCTCCTAGCTGTGTGAAGCAATGAAATAGGGTTTGATCATTAATAATATGATATTAATAACATAACTGGTTATTTATGGAAAACCCTAATGCAGGGTAATGCTATGTGAAACCCTAATGCAGGGTAATGCTATGTGAAACCCTAATACAGGGTGATACTATGTGAAACCCTAATATAGGGTAATGCTATGTGAAACCCTAATTTAGGGAAATGCTATGTGGAATCCTAACACAGAGTGATCCTATGTGAAACTCAAATATAGAGTGATGAGTTATGAATGTAATAAGAAAACCCTTGTATTGCATGATACTGATATATAATGGATATAATTGTTATCATGAGTACTAATCATGCAGGTATGTTGAGATGATGAGCATAGCCAGGTATGGGCTATGATGCTTTGTAAATTGAAAATGTTATATAGGCCTTATAAGCCTTCATATGCTTTGTTGCTTAGTGAGAGGTAACCTGAAATTAATGAGCCATGTGTGCCATATGATGTTTTAATTATTAAAATTGTTTATGGGCTTCATAAGCCATAATATGCCTTATTGCCTATTAAGAGGTAACAAGAGGTGAATTAAGCTTTGTGTGCTATGTGGGATGCTTGTGTAGCAAGAATCATGCTTACCTTGGTCAAATGACCTGAAGGTATTAAGTTACCTGTTAAGTGGTAACAAGTATTCTATGACGAACTAAGGGTTTGAATACCCATATTCTATAATCATGATGATGAACTTATTAAGAAATGGAAATGTACTTGATGAGATGAGGGATTAAGATCCCAATACTTTGTTAAAAGAGTATGGCTACAGGCCATGATTCCACAAAACAATGCCAGGCATTAGCTATGTGATCTAAGCCTGAAGAGAGTATATGTTGAAGCTATAACTCTATAGTGAAGATGTCAATATACCCTGGCAAGCTAATTGTAGTTTGACACATGATGTGTAAAATATAATCAGTTGTGTAGTGTATTTGCATAAAGTTGAAATACGAGAAACATTGGTTGATATTATCCTACTTAGTATAGCGGATAAATGTTATACATGTTCTTCATATTCCTTATTGGATAAGTGACATGCTGCTCTATCAGGTTATAGCTAAAATGCTTTAAATAAGAATAATGTTCTAATCTATTAGACAATGAATTAACTGTTGTTAAACAATTACGATTCCTCTATTCAGATTTATCTTATTAAACTACAATAATAATGTTTATGGGGGAGAGTTATATCTCTCACTGGGGCAATTTACAATTGTCTCACCCCCGTGGGAACCACATTTTTAGGTGGATGCGGATGAGGAGGCAGGAACCCTTCAGTAGGTGAAGGACAGCAACAACAGCAGTAGGGACAGCAGTGAATTCTCAAGTGGAGACATTGGCTGATATGCCTTGTATACATGTACATAGAGTCCTATGTGTCGTCTCTGTACTCTCAGGTCCTCGGAGTAGTAGTTAGTGGTTTTTGAGATTTTGGCTCAGTGCCTTGAGATTTTATATTGCCTGTGTTTAGTTTAACAGGGCAGTTGATGCTTATAATTCTCAAAAAAAGATGATACAGGATATGTAATTGTAAACTAGTATGTAATTAAATTACTTCAGTTCTTTGTGAAAGAGTTTTCCTATGTGTGGACCTCTCTGTAAAATGGTTTTAATTTTTAGTAATTTGTAGTAATCCGCTGCTTAGTGATCGCTTCTGCTAGTTAATAATGTATGTTTTGAACGCTTCGCCACAGGTAGTTCCTCCTCATCTCTTCCTCTAGCTCCCACATAGCTTCTTCAATGCCACGATGATGCCAGAGAACTTTCACAAGACATATGTCTTTCTTTTTCAACTTTTTAATTCTTTTATCAAGGATCATCACAGGTCCTTCAACATATGATATGTCATCATTTAATTCTACCTCCATAGGTTGCAAGACTAACTCTGTGTCAGGATGACACCTTCTCAGCATGGGGATATGGAACACCGGATGCAACTTATGCAGCTCAGGTGACAACTCTAGCTTATAGGCTACCTTTCCAATCCGTTCAATGATTGGATAAGGCCCCATAAATCTAGGAGCTAACTTTCCCCTATTTCCAAATCTAAGGACACCTTTCCAAGGTGAGACCTTGAGATATACTCTGTCTCCAACTTGGAATTCTAAAGGTCTTCACCGTTTGTCAGCGCACGGCTTCTGTCTATCATGTGCAGTCTTTAATTGTTGTTGTATCACTTTAATCTTCTCAGTTGTCTACTACACAACCTCAGGACCCAAAAGTTCATATTCTCCTATTTCATACCTACATAAAGGAGATCTACAACGTCTACCATATAATGCTTCATATGGTGCCATATCAATACTGTGTTGATAACTATTATTGTAAGAAAATTCTATCAAGCTCAGGTGTAGATCCCAACTTCCTACAAACTGAAGGACACATGCCCTAAGCAAATCCTCCAAGGTTTGT